>JANAVB010042020.1:5061785-5179285 GCA_029216955.1 Iris pallida | reverse complement strand
CCAGTTCACTTGAACACCCTCTCCTCTGATTCCTCCAACTACCTTAGAATCTCTCGAAGCCTTTATGAGAGATCAATTTTGTCTCATTGATTATCGTTCATCGATGCATTCTCATGCCATTGTAAACACTCTACATGATCGTTAGTTTAGTCTAGCAAACAATCATGTTGGACCTATACCTATGAGGTGTGATCTAGCTCGTGCTGGCTATCATATTGATGATCATATTGCTCTGAGGTCTCTGGAACCTGTAACTACTTATTATGATCGTAATGCTCCTCATGTCCAGATCGTGATGACGAGGAGCAGTTTTCTTGGTGGTTCTAGCTTGGTTTTTTTAGTTGATGTAGTTTTTTTTTAATGTTCTAGTTGGTTTTATGCTCTAGTAGTTTGCTTTTGCTAGTTAGAACTTATGGGCTATTATATAATAAGTTTTGATGCACTCTCTGTTGCACTCTATGTATATCACACTATGATGATGTTAATCTATGGTTCTATGTTTCTATCCATGTTTATATTGCTTTTCATGTTATGATGACTATATAGTTATATACATGTCTCTCTCACTCTTGTATTTTTAATGACTCAATAAATACAAAAGTCGTACCATTTTTGATGAGATGACAAAGGGGGAGAACCAATACAGTACACAACTGAACCATACATCAACTGATGCACAACTTGCGGGGGAGTTTCATATCGGCATGGTATCGACGTATTATATCTGTCACGACCCGCACCATAGAGTAAGGGCACGAGACGTGGGTACGTCCAGCCTACGCCGTAATGTCGGCGGTAGAACGCTGTCCTAGGTCAAACATCTAACAATATAAAAGTATCTGTACAGTATATACACTCTGAATGGAGGTGATATAGCAAATACAGTCTCAATCACATCTAAGGTAAAGCATGATAAAAGATAGATAAAACATGAAATCCACAAGTAGATACATCAGATAGAAGTCTAAGTGTCTAAGATACACGAACCCAGAAAATATCTCAAATCTCAAATACAGTAATCCATAAAATAAATACAACTCAAGACAACTGAAAAAGAGAAGCTATAAGAAAGACCCTAGCTATCTATACAACCTCTACTGTGTCTCCTCTAGGTTAGCAGGCAACCTCCAAGTTATCTGTAAAATTTATCAACATGTCCAGTCAGGACAGGAGCGAGTACAGTACATCTCAACAAATCATAACAGGCTAGAAAATATAAACATGCTAGAGAGTAAGATACAGGAAACTGAAAGAAAGTACAGAATGTAAACAGAGAGAGAACTGTAATAGAAATATCTACTATAAATATAGAACTAACAGTGTCTAGTGAGTCAGAGTACAATATAGACATGTGAACGGCATAGGAGATTCTAGAAACTATTCTATGGAGTGATTCTGGGAACTATACTACTTGGATATTATTCACATGTCCACTTCTACTCCCCCGTACCCCCAATCAATACACAAGGATCCAGCCAGGTTATGTTATGATCCATGCAATGGCCCATAAGGGGTGATACATGGTAGGCCCATAAATGGGTGATTCTGGGAATGTCCATAAATGGATAATTCAAGGAAGACTTTGTGATCATGAGAGTACATGTCACAAGTGATCAATGAACCATGAAGCATAGTGATACACAATGTAAGTGAAACGCACAGAACATGTAGTATCCGATGCTCCCTGAGGGGATAACATCTCAAGAAAGGATCCATATAGTACTAATCCGTGTTACCAATGTGACAGCATCAAGTAAAGTAATCTAAAGCAGGAAAATAATTCTAACAGGATATGAAATGATCAGAGAATGTACTCGCCTCGATTTGGTTGGAGTCGACGTGCGCGACACGAACGTGTCGACACGAGGTAGGTACAATGCTATGTTCCACAGAGGATCCCAGACGACGACACGGGCAGTCCCAATGAGTCCAGAATAGTCCAAATAGCCTAGTTTGGTATGTAAAAGTCTAAAATCAGGGTTTGGTACGAAAATCAAGAATTATAAAACGACTTTAATAGTCGCGATTAATGATTTCAGAGAAAAAAGTATAATTAATAAATATAATAATTTTTGGAAATCCTTTATAATGTTAAAAACTATATCTGTATTAATCAACATATTTTAGATAATATTTCAAAACCCAGAAAATCATTCTAGTGCTAGAACTCAAACCGTCAAATATGAATTTAAGGAAAAAGATTAACTATACAAAACTATCCAAAAATCGTTATAATGATTTAGGAAAAATAGATATTATATTAATCGAGATATTTTGATATTAGTTAATAATAAGGGAAAACATTCTAGTATCAATATATTTATAATTATATTAGTAAAACTTAATCTTCAGCAAATATCAATAAATGAATAATTAAACTAATAATGTAGGTCAAAAACTTACTATTAATATTTTAGAAATATTATTATATATTAATAGAAAAACTAATTAACTGTAACTATTTAACTAAAAATTTCCTAACTATAAATTAATAATTTAATCAATAATATTAACAATACTAGTATCAATATTACAAATAATACTTTAATAATAATAATAAAATAATAATAAATAATAATAATACTACCATCATTATATACTATATATAAATTAATATATAAACTATTATATTAACTAATATATAATCTATTATATATTATATTATATACTAATACATAATAACTGACATAGGGGTCTGATCCCCAAAAATTTTCACAGAAGAAAGGAGAGGGGGGGTTCAGTTCGGATCCCACAGCTAAAAAAAAAAGCTAATAAACTTTCCTACAGAAGAGAAAGGGGACGAGGAGTAGAGGGCTCACAGAGGGGGTCGGAGCACCGGGGTGCTGGGGAGGCGATGGTCGGAGACGCGGCGAAGGGGTCGCCGGCCTCCAGCGCGTTGGCGGCAGTTCCCCAGCGGCGGATCTGAACCGGGTAGGGCGGCGCCGGCTCCGGGAAGTCGGGTACGGCCAGGGCGGCGTCGACGAGCTGTACGGCGATGGGGCGCCGGCACAGAGGGGGGCACGCACGGATCTCTGGGTTGTCGGCCAGATCCGGCGGCGAGGGGCAGACGCGGTGACGGCGTTAGCCAGGAGCGGCGCGGAAGGCATGTCGACGAGATCCGGTCAGGGTGGCGTCGACATCAGCATGGTGGTCGCCGAGCGGAGCGTTGGATGGCGGAGAACGGTAAGGGTCTCTCTCCTCCTCTCTATTCTCTATGATTTGATGGTGGTGGTGGCTATCGGTGGTGGTGGTGTTGGCAGTGCCGGCCGGTTGTGGCCGAGGGGTGGAGGCGGTGGTCGCAGGTGTGTTGACATAGGTGGTGGCGGTGGATGACGGAAATGGTGGTGCCGGCCGTGATGTTGAGGCTGGGAAGTCGGCCACATGGTGGCGGATCTGGTCGGGCTGAGGAGTTGGCTGGATGGTCGGAGGAAGTGTGGTGTTGGGATTTCCGGGGTGGTGGAGATTGCCAGAGGGTGGTTGCAGCAATGTACTGGTGGTGGTCGTGGATCTCCGGCGATGGCCGAGGAGATGGTCGGATTGGCTTGGGCGGACAGGGGGAATAGGGATGGCGGCTGTAGAAATAATTTTAGGGTTTGGGGATTTGTGCAACTCTTGGAAAAAGTGTGATATTTATAGGGGAGTGGAAAAATCCTAACAAATTGTAAAATGTAATAAAAATTAGGAATAATTAGTGGAAAACTAACATACTAACATTAATGCTAACTGCTAACATATTGCTAGTTAGTAAAATTAATTAGTTAATTACTGCCAGTAAAATCACTAGCTAATTTAAATTAGAAATTGCAATAGCAAAATTTTGTAAATAAATATAAGGAAAAATCAATATCGAAAAAATAAATTTGTTAAATATTATTTTTCTTTTACAAAATTAAATATTTATAACTTATTGATTTTAAGGAATGGACAAAAAATTTCAATAGGATAAAATCGCATAAAAATATAGTAGACCAAATCAACAGGGACCGATAGCAATCACGGTCAAAAATTGTTTTTCTCAAAATTAGAATTTATACGTTTTTCGAGATTCAGAAAATTGAGAGTTTTGAAAAATACAAAATTCAAAAATCCAAGAAATTGGTTAACGGAGGTTACAAATCTATCCTCCTTAAAGAAATTTCGTCCTCGAAATTAAGGATTGGCAGGGGAGTTAAAACATGATAGAAATTTAGGCAATAACTCAGACACGATCAAAAGGCAATGACCATGGCACGATCAAGATAATCAACTCGAAATTGTTTAAACACGACTATTGATTTGGCACGATAGAATCATAGTATGGTCGAATCAACTAGGCACGATTTAGAACGAAGATTCAGTATCTTAGGCACAACTCGAGTCGCGACTAATATAATAAATTGTTGTTTTGGTTATGATAAAGGTAGGGTCAAATCTGAGTATAGCACGACCAACAGAATCTAGGCTTGATAAGATCGGAGTTAAAGTCACACAAGCACGATCAAAATCAAGACCTGGTATGACCAAGGATAAAATTTTGGCACAATCAAGATACAAAATTAAAGTCTTATAGGCACGATCAAAATCTAATAGACAAGATTAATTAAGTCATGAATCAGGGCTCGGTCGTGATTAGAAATTTGAAGATGATTTAAATCACCTTGGCACGATCAAGGATAAGTTACCCAAAATAAAATCTAGGTATGATTCAGGAATGAACTCATAGCACGAGCAGTTAGAGAATTGAAATCTAGGCATTAACAGAAAATTTGTTCAGACATGATCAAAATCAAATTCGGACACGACTAAGTTCATATATAGTCGTGATCGAAGATCAAGATTTTAGGCACAATGGAAAAAGTTTATTTTTGATATGATCACTCAATTCATGACAAGTTCATAGTCAATCGGTAGTCGTGATCAAGGACAAAATTTTCAAGCACGATATAGAGGCGAAATCGGTATGATAGTCATGGTCGTTAAAATCACGATCATGGGATTCGTAGTCGTCTAGTCATGTCGGGTCATCTAGGCATGACTAATCACAAGGAGTTTAGATATAATCAGGAAGTAAATCATGGTCAGAAAAGAGTTTGGGTACTAGTGTTAAAATCCGAATATGATCATAATCGTTAGTTCGACACGATCGAAGATAAAGTCAGTTTAACCATAGTCAAATAGTATTTAGATATGATGAAGAGTATGGTAGTAGCGTAGGCATAACCTACCATCAATTTTCGGTACGATCAAGAATAGTATGAAGCTTAATCGCGATCGGAACAGGATTTAGTCATTTCCAAGAATAAATCAGAGTTTTATGCACGAGTGATATTGGTATCGAAGTTTGATTACGATCAAAATTAAAATATTGACACGATGAAGAATAAGGCTAATCAATATTTGAATTTAGGTTCGAAAAATTTGAAATCGAGATTTTTGAGCACGAGCAACATATGATAGAGATCCAGGTCACGATGGAATTCAAATAAATTGAGTACGGTCAAGGGTCAAGACTATTGGTACGATGAAAGGTACTACTCAAAGAAAATCAAAATCAAAAGTTTAAAGAACGAATGTCAATAGCATTGAAATCCAATCACAATAATATTAAGAAATTTTAGTCGCGATACGATCTAAGTTGATCAATTTTGGAAACCAAGATTTGGGCAATATGGAGGACAGGTTCATCGAAGTTTGAGCACGAGCATACAAGAATGGAGATTCAGGTCACAATTAAATTTAATTCAATTGAGTACAACCCAAGATATTAATATGATAAGAAAAGATGATCAAAGTCGATTTGGTCGTGATTAAGGGGGCTAGGATTCAATGATATTGAAAAACCTTTTAGGGAACAAGAAAAGATTTCATAAGAACTCAAGTTAATCATCTCTCTCTAATACCATCAAGTTTATCATTTACCAAATCATATTTTTATCTCACAAGTCCCAATATGAAAATCAACCTTTATATGACTATCATCGAAATTTTATAACCTTCAGTCATATAAACCTTTACCATGATCACCATAGACAAAATTCCAAACTTGTAAAATATTTTCCACGAAGCATACCCCTCTTAATTAGGTATCAACACGTATCCATTGAATCAAATTTCTAAATTCTTTCACCCCGTTCTAAATTAGATCCGAAACCTCTAAATTCAGTTTATGAAATCCTTGAACTTGTTTAAATCAAGTCTCGTATTTACTCAACTCCAATACCACTATGCCATACAAAATTTATTCTTATTTATAAATCAACCTTCATATTTTCTTCAACGTTCACTTTCAATCATTATTCTTTTTAAATTCTACACTTTTCCCAATCATCTAAAAATAATTCCTATAACTTAAAATCCTTGTGTTCTATATGTCTCTAGTCACCCTCTTACAATATCTAGTTCAATTTTGCATAATCATTGAATACAATTAAGTTCTCTTTTTTATTTCTAAATTTCTACATAGCCTTAGAGTAAAAGTTTCCAAGAATCAATAACCAAGATTTTCTAAGTTCTCAAAACTAGGTTGACCCTGAATATCCTCGTTAGTTTTTGAAATACATCCATGAATTATTTATAACCAAAATTTTCTGCGATTGTTTCTAAATTGATAACATTTATCACTCGATTCCATTCTAAACCTTGACCACATCTTCCTCTCAAATTTTTTATATTTGACATCCAACATTCTGATTCCTACAAAATCATCCTATGATAACCAATTACGTCATTTTCGAACTAGATGATTTACGTTATTTCCTCAACATGTCTCAGGTAAAATGATATGAAGATTCAAGGATTTCAAGGTATAGCTGACAGAATTAGATACGAGACAGAGAATTAATGTAATCAGGACAGTTATATAAGACAAAGAATGATGGTAATAAGATATTGGCAGAAAGAAAAATGATAATAGAATCTATTCTGCTTATCTGTTTAAAAGAAGGAACCATTTTGAAACCAGAACTATAATATCAAATCCAAAATAAGGCATAGCAAAAATCATTGATTCATTGTATTATGAAGAAATTCATAGCAAAAGTTACACAAAGGTTTATAATAACAGCTAAAGCTACTCCTAAGTTAAATAATGAGAAGCAAAACAAAACAATAAAAAAAATTGAAAGACTGAACAAAAGTAGTGAAAACATGTTCAAAGCATTTAAGGTACAATATGATAATCATATGCGTCTATCCAAAATCATGGTACTCTAAATCCTCGTCATACTAGTAAGCAAGGCTACGATAATCACAAAGTCCTCGACTAAGGCACATACCTCTAGAATCATGGTATTTAAAATTTTTGCGATGCCGCTAGCTTGGCTGCGAAAACCTTAAATTCTCACACCCGAGAAATATATCCAAAATTAGACTATATGTCCTCACCATGCAGGCTAATGTGACTGTAGAAGACTAGATTCCATAACTGAGATGACCTAGCCCATATAATTTTATCTTGACAAAATTAAATTAAATCAACAATGGATACCAAAAATCAAATTCATTTACTAATCAAGAAAGATAAATATAAACTATTAGAATCAAATTTATCAACGAACATCAAGATTCAAAATTGAACAATAATCCATCAAATCATAAAAATACAAACTCGGATGCAACAACCAACATCAAGATTCAAAATTCATCAATCATCCACCCAAAATCAATAAATACAAACTCAAATTCAACAATAATCCATCAAATCAAGTTCAACAACAGAAAATAAAGATAAATCAAATCAAGGGAAGAAGAGTTTTCAAATTGAAGTTAAAATAAGATTCTCAAGGGTCGTCCCAGGAATCTCTCAAGGGATCCTAACTGTGATTGAGTACCTTCAAAAAATATATTCTAATCCTACTGCAGGCTGTAGTGGTATTCTAGTTCGAATACCACTACACAAACTCGACCTGCATGGGCCACCACTAAAAATGTGTTACGACCCGCACCCTAGAGTAAGGGCACGAGACGTCGGTACGTCCAGCCTACGCCGCAGTGTCGATGGTAGAACGCTGTCCTAGGTCAAACATCTAACAATATAAAGGTACCTGTACAGTATATACACTCCGAATGGAGGTGACATAGCAAATACAGTCTCAATCACATCTAAGGTAGAGCATGATAAAAGATAGATAAAATATGAAATCCACAAGGAGATACATCAGATAGAAGTCTAAGTGTCTAAGATACACAAACCCAGAAAATATCTCAAATCTCAAATACAGTAATCCATAAAGTAAATACAACTCAAGACAACTGAAAAAGAGAAGCTATAAGAAAGACCCTAGCTATCTATACAACCTCTACTGTGTCTCCTCTAGGTTAGCAGGCAACCTCCAAGTTATCTGTAAAATTTATCAACATGTCCCGTCAGGACATGAGCGAGTACAGTACATCTCAACAAGTTATAACATGCTAGAAAATATAAACATGCTAGAGAGTAAGATACAGGAAACTGAAAGAAAGTACATAATGTAAACAGAGAGAGAACTGTAATAGAAATATCTACTATAAATAGAGAACTAACAGTGGCTAGTGAGTCAGAGTACAATATAGACATGTGAATGGCATAGGAGATTCTGGAAACTATACTATGGAGTGATTCTGGGAACTACACTACTTGAATATTATTCACATGTCCACTTCTACTCCTCCGTACCCCCAATCAATACACAAGGATCCAGCCAGGTTATGTTATGATCCATGCAATGGCCCACAAGGGGTGATACATGGTAGGCCCATAAATGGATAATTCTGGGAATGCCCATAAATAGGTGATTCAAGAAAGACTCTGTGATCATGAGAGTACATGTCACAAGTGATCAATGAACCATGAAGCATAGTGATACACAATGTAAGTAAAACGCACAGAACATGTAGTATCCGATGCTCCCTGAGGGGATAACATCTCAAGAAAGGATCCATATAGTACTAATCCGTGTTACCAATGTGACAGCATCAAGTAAAGTAATCTAAAGCAGGAAAATAATTCTAACAGGATATAAAATGATCAGAGAATGTACTCGCCTCGATTTGGTTGGAGTCGACGTGCGCGACACGAACGTGTCGACACGAGGTAGGTACAATGCTATGTTCCACAGAGGGTTCCAGACGACGACACGAGCAGTCCCAATGAGTCCAGAATAGTCCAAATAGCCTAGTTTGGTATGTAAAAGTCTAAAATCAGGGTTTGGTACAAAAATCAAGAATTATGAAACGACTTTAATAGTCGCGATTAATGATTTCAGAGGAAAAAGTATAATTAATAAATATAATAATTTTTGGAAATCCTTTATAATGTTAAAAACAATATCTGTATTAATCAACATATTTTAGATAATATTTCAAAACCCAAAAAATCATTCTAGTGCTAGAACTCAAACCGTCAAATATGAATTTAGGGAAAAAGATTAACTATACAAAACTATCCAAAAATCGTTATAATGATTTAGAAAAAATAGATATTATATTAATCAAGATATTTTGATATTAGTTAATAATAAGGAAAAACATTCTAGTATCAATATATTTATAATTATATTAGTAAAACTTAATCTTCAGCAAATATCAATAAATGAATAATTAAACTAATAATTTAGGTCAAAAACTTACTATTAATATTTTAAAAATATTATTATATATTAATAGCAAAACTAATTAACTGTAACTATTTAACTAAAAATTTCCTAACTATAAATTAATAATTTAATCAATAATATTAACAATACTAGTATCAATATTACAAATAATACTTTAATAATAATAATAATAAAAATAATAATAATAATAATAAATAATAATAATAATACCATCATTATATACTATATATAAATTAATATATAAACTATTATATTAACTAATATATAATCTATTATATATTATATTATATACTAATACATAATAACTGACATAGGGGTCTGATCCCCAAAATTTTTCACAGAAGAAAGGAGAGGGGGGGTTCAGTTCGGATCCCACAGCTAAAAAAAAAGCTAATAAACTTTCCTACAGAAGAGAAAGGGGACGAGGAGTAGAGGGCTCACAGAGGGGGTCGGAGCACCGGGGTGCTGGGGAGGCGATGGTCGGAGACGCGGCGAAGGGGTCGCCGGCCTCCAGCGCGTTGGCGACAGTTCCCCAGCGGCGGATCTGAACCGGATAGGGCGGCGCCGGCTCCGGGAAGTCGGGTACGGCCAGGGCGGCGTCGACGAGCTGTACGACGATGGGGCGCCAGCACAGGGGGGCGCGCACGGATCTCTGGGTTATCGGCCAGATCCGGCGGCGAGGGGCAGACGCGGTGACGGCGTTAGCCAGGAGTGGCGCGGAAGGCATGGCGACGAGATCCGGTCAGGGTGGCGTCGACATCAGCATGGTGGTCGCCGGGCGGAGCGTCGGATGGCGGAGAACGGTAAGGGTCTCTCTTCTCCTCTCTGTTCTCTATGATTTGATGGTGGTGGTAGCTATCGGTGGTGGTGGTGTTGGCAGTGCCGGCCGGTTGTGGCCGAGGGGTGGAGGCGGTGGTCGCGGGTGTGTTGACATAGGTGGTGGTGGTGGATGACGGAAATGGTGGTGCCGGCCGTGATGTTGAGGCTGGGAAGTCGGCCACAGGGTGGCAGATCTGGTCGGGCTGAGGAGTTGGCTGGATGGTTGGAGGAAGTGTGGTATTGGGATTTCCGGGGTGGTGGAGATTTCCAGAGGGTGGTTGCAGCAATGTGCTGGTGGTGGTCGTGGATCTCCGACGATGGCCGAGGAGATGGTCGGATTGGCTTGGGCGGACAGGGGGAATAGGGATGGCGGCTGTAGGAATAATTTTAGGGTTTGGGGATTTGTGCAACTCTTGGGAAAAGTGTGATATTTATAGGGGAGTGGAGAAACCCTAACAAATTGTAAAATGTAATAGAAATTAGGAATAATTAGTGAAAAACTAACATACTAACATTAATGCTAACTGCTAACATATTGCTAGTTAGTAAAATTAATTAGTTAATTACTGCCAGTAAAATTACTAGCTAATTTAAATTAGAAATTGCAATAGCAAAATTTTGTAAATAAATATAAGAAAAAATCAATTTCGAAAATATCGAAAAAATGAATTTGTTAAATATTATTTTTCTTTTACAAAATTAAATATTTATAACTTATTGATTTTAAGGAATGGACAGAAAATTCCAATAGGATGAAATCGCATAAAATAGTAGACCAAATCAACAGGGAGCGATAGCAATCACGGTCAAAAATTGTTTTTCTCAAAATTAGAATTTGTACGTTTTTCGAGATTCAGAAAATTGAGAGTTTTGAAAAATATAAAATTCGAAAATCCAAGAAATTGGTTAACGGAGGTTACAATATCACATATCGACCAAGGTTTGTCAATTATATGGAGGAGATTGTTGGCCTAAATAGTCAATGATCAACTCGATTTTGACATTCAATTAACCATGACTCGATATGACTCGATACGACACACAACATGAAGTCCACACATAAAGCTCGAAGTCAACTATTCTCATATGGAAAGGATGGTTATCTCGATATTTATACATTTTATTATGTATTTTTCTTTATTGTTAGGACTCATGATGTAAGTCGAGTCTGCACTGGCACTAGAAAGCCCTTATCCTACTAAGACCAAGTCCTACTCCCCTAAATAAAATATGATCCAAAACCCAGTTTTTAACCAAGTTTCATTCTGTCACAATTCAACGAACTCAGGGTGAATTCGGTTTTGTGCCCGAAAACTTACTGGCTTGAAATAACCGAACTCGGGCCGATCGAATTCGGTCTACTTGACCAAGTTTTGGCAGTTTTAATAATTTTCTCCTGAAGAACTTATCTCCAACGTTCAAATTCTTGAACGTTAGGGCTTGACCAAACTTAGCCCACATTTGGTCAGAATTACCTCAAATTTTAGCTATAAATAACTACTAGTTTCCATTCATTTTTTTACTCAATCTACACTTGCAAAGTCTATTCTATTCTAAGCTATAAACCTTCATACTCCCAAGAACAACTCGTAAGCCTTCTATAGTGCCCGTCGCGGTTCGATTAGATGTCAGTTCGAGTTGTAAAGCTTGAATTTACAAGTTATTTCCATTTTGTTGTTGAAATCGGCGAGCCCTTCGGATCAAAGCTCATGGTGTTGTAAGAAGACGACGAGCCCTTCGGATCAAACCTCGTGGTGTATTTTGCTATTTCAATAGTGGATTAAAGCTAGACAAGTATTTTCGAGACTGGACTGCCTTCCACAAAGGATACCAGGATACATCGCGCGTTCGATCTTCTAAAATCTTGCATCTCTGATTTATTACTTGCTGAATTTGTATTTTAGTATTTTGCATTGCAATTGTTGGTTTTATTGCTTTCACCCTATTCACCCCCTCTAGGGTTGCCTACAAGAACGTCGAGTTCGTTGTGAGAAGAAGCTTGCACCAACTCAAACACACTGGGTTAATCAAGGAGTATGTTCCGGAATTCTATCGTCTCGTGCTTGCCATCGCTAACATGGGAGAAGAAGAAAGCATATTCTTCTTCCTCGATGATCTGCAACTGTGGGCATCATAAGAGTTGCATAGACAGTGTGTCCAAGATCTGAACACGTCCGTCTCAGCAGTCGAGAATATTATAGAGTATCAACAGAGCCATACGTCCAAAACCACAATTGTAGGGGAGAGAAGAAAAACAACGAAAATGAGGCCATGTCTAAAGACAACAACACACGAAGCCGTAGACAAAATGCAAAGTGGGCTGCTACGTGTGTGGAGGTAATCATTTTGCACGCGATTGCAAAAATAAAGGAAAGCGGGTGAACACGGCCCAAGGCAAGGAGGCTAAAAAATGAGAAACCAATGAAGGAGGCTCAGATAGGAGCCCTACACTTGCTCAATGCCTTTAAGCAAGCCCTTCGTGGCCAAAGCCTCGAGTCGAAAACTTATGTACGTGGACGTAAAGATCAACGATTAGAGTATGTAATCCCCCTTCCCGAAATTTTAATATATTTTATTTTACTTGAATTATGATTTTTAGAATTTTATAAATAATTATTTAAGATAATCTCGAATTTATTCAAATCCTAAACCAAATGTAAATCCCAAATCAAATCTATATACAATAAGATTCATTAGCTTAGATGGTTTCAGAGCCTAACACCTCATATTTAATCTAATCTAATCAAGTACCGGTCCATGCATGCATAACCTTATCAACAACCAATATATATTGAAGTGTATGGCAAGGAGAACCCATGTTCTTTCTCATCTCCCTCCTAAAAAGTTTCTGATATCGAATCCCTTCATGATTGCCAAACCTTTAGGGCTATGTCCATGCCAAAGCATCCATACACTAGAACTCCCACGACAACCATCTACTGCTATTACCACCATGTCCTCACCACCACTCGTGGCCGCACCGATCCCCGACATGGCCGACTGGTCTTCTCTGCTCTCTCATTCCTTGTCACCACCGTTACGCCAACACCACCACCATAATCATCAGCATCGTCACCACCCCATCGCTATCACAAGTAAGATTACCCCAACTCACCTGCATCATCACCACCTCGTCTTCCGGGAGCTATGCCACCGCAAGGGAACGCATCCGTCGAAGGCCATCCGCGAGTACGACAGCGGGAACCTCCGCCGCAGTCTTCAGCTCGGCCAGCGTTGAGCCCGTCCCTACAGATCCATGCTGTACCTTGCCGGCGGCCACGGCCGACCCAGCCAGTGCTGCCTAGTGTCCGCATCCACAGCGTTAGCCACCAGCGCCGGTGACCCCCATCTCGGCCAGCGTCAGACCTGCCGCCGCAAAATCTCGCTCCGCCACGGATACCGAGTCTGGTCCAGTGACGACCGCGTCGCACGCCTCTCCTCAGCAACGCCTCCACAGATCTGGCACGGTAAGCCAGTGATCAGCGAGCCGCGCCGTCCCCGCGTCGACCACCATGCTCGGAGCCTCCTTCGCGTAGTTGATTTCGTTTTCCCCAAAAGCTCGGTGAGCTCTTCCCTTCCTCGTTTTAGAGAAGAAAGTGTTCTCTCTTCTGTGAGTATGTGTGGTTTTAGGCCGGGTAGCCGTGGGCTTGGGGCTATGTTAGTTGGTTTGGTAATATATGTTGGGTTCAAATACTATTTTGGTTAATTAACTGATCATAATAAACTTACTGTTATAACTATAGTTATATTATTTAAGCTTCATGTATATATATATATATATATATATATATATATATATATATATATATATATATATATATATATATATATATATATATATATTGGCTTTAGAACAAATCTATGCTATATATTAAGGTTATGTGTTGTAGGCTTCATGAGTGTGGGCTGTTGTGAAGGTTGGGTTGGATTCTTTGAGCCTATGGGCTGGCTAGTTTCACCATTTTGTTATTTTAGTTTATGAAGTTTCCATTATTCGCTTAATTATTTTGATTAATTAGTACACTGTTAACATTTAAACGAGTAACTAGTTAGTTAGTATTTCTTTTCAATTTATTATTATTATTATTAATATATAGCTTTTGAATTAAAACTAAGGCTTGACAAAATTTGTGATTTATACATCTTGACTAATATATTTTCCAAATATAATATTGGGCTTTTTCGTAGTATTGGACTTGAGGGTACTAAATATATTTGAGCCTTTTATAAATATATATTAATTCCAGCTATTCTCAAAATAAAGTATTTAGCTTAGAAACTAAAAGTGTGGTTATATTTAAATATGGGTTTGTCTTAATGATTTGGGCTCTATATATCTAATATTCTACTAAGTTTTATATATACAAATAATAATTCTAAACATGCATGTTTAGTATTAGTTTAGAAAGCTTTTAAAATGGTTTTTAAATAAAAATGTACCTTATAGATTATAAAGAATTAATTTTCCTAAAACGTCTTTTTCGCTTAGTTGTCGTCAATCATGAATAATCGAACTTTTATTTTTCCTTGCCAATACGGACTACTTCACCTCAACCCTAGCCAACTGGACCATTATGAACGCAATGGTACTATCAGTTTCACTAGCAAAGGACCCCAGGCAAGTGCACTTTCTGATTGCTTTCGATTCATAGTAGTCTTTTCATTTCATGTTTATACATATGCTCTTGCTTGTTGACACATTGTTACACGGATTAGTGTCATGGATCTCTACATACTATATTTTGTGATTGTCGTGTTCTCATGTTTCGTAATTTGTTCGAGTCTATGAGTACTAGTCGGGAGGAAAAATATCTTAGTAGACATGTAGACTACCCAGAACTATCCCTCGTGTCTTTCATGGAAAATAGCAGCTGCACACGACACGTGCAGGGTGCCTGATTTACCCCCTAATCGTACATGTCGAAACTGATATTTTAAGACACATAGATAGTTGTCTTTTACTTATTTTTCCTTATTTTCTTCTCCACTTGCCATGTCACCCCCATTTACATGTTTTCTCCAGTGGATTCATCATGTTATAGAGTTACCTACTTACTTTCTAGACATGCCATGATATCACTTACTTTCTAGTTTCATCTCACATATGATATTTTTATGTCTTGTGAATTCTATTATGTTTTTGCGTTACCGTCGGTTTGTGTGCTTGTTCCATTCCTGACTGAAAACCAACATTTTTCAAGTTAGCTGTGGCTTCACTTAGCATTGGGAGATACGGGTGTACTAGCAGGCAGAAACCTAGAGATTAGATAGATGTGGTATCATTTTTACTAAATATAAGAACCTTGTATTTCTTCTAAATATAAATGTTGTAAATATTGTAATCAATTTAGAAATGTGAATGAGCAATAAATGTTACATTTATGTGATTTTGAGCATCTTGGCCGTGACAGCGTTCTACCGCCGACTCTGCAGCGTAGGCTGGCTTGGACACGCACTCGTATCCCGAAAAGCGGGTACGGGTCGTGACAAATTTTTGTGGTGGCCCATGCAGGTCAGTCTTCGCAAATTGTGCAAGCTCGTGGTAGTACTATATTAGTCGTACTCCTGCGAGCCTGTGACTAGGAATTACTCATTCACAATTATGATTGAATTGATTCTAGGAGAATGACTAGGACTAGGAGTCTCTTATGTAATTTGGTCATAGGGTAGTTAAGGTTGCTACATAGGCCATATGATTTTAGTAGGAATTGTTGAATCATAAATCCTAATAGATACTTGAGAATTTTCGTAGGTGAATATGTTATTTTGTTTTGATATAATGGTAGGATCAAGGTGGGTAGACTATTCACTTGGTAAGTCAGGCCTTCCTAGAATCAATGCTCTAACCTTGATAAAATGTTCAATTTTTTATTTTACCCTCTTTACATATCATCCCCATATTGTCACTAGTCCGAATTACTTATTTATTTATCTTTGCATTTTTCTATATGAGTTTTATAATTTCTGATTCTGTTACCCCCACCGAATCTCGAGTTCATCCTCAATCATTTGTATATACATGAAATAGGGCTTATGATGCTTATATGTCTCTTGTCTTCGGTTATTTTCCTCAAATCGATCATTTTATTTTCAAGGGTTGAAACCTGTAGGACCGATACTTACATTTTTCTATCTTGACCATTTGTGTAATTTTAATTTTTCCTCCCCTCTAAATCTTATTATTATATAGTAGAATTCTTATTGCTTAATCATTTCCCATCGGCCAGGGATAAATATTATATCAATGTCTTATTTCCAATCCATTAAGTCTGAGCCTAACTGATTCATTACCCATATATCTACTCCGGATTAGCTATACATGTTTTCTCTTCGATCTTGAATATAGAGAAATAGAAATAAAACTTTATACTTCTCTTGCCTTCGACCATGTTCTTCCTAATCAATCGTTTGATTTTCAAAACTGATACCTTTCCTTCAAGGATGGATACGTACACTTTTCTATAATGATCAATTTGTTCAAATTTCTAGCTTTCTCCATCATGGTCAATTTGTTTAAGGATTTTTTTTAGAACCTCCGTTGAGATTTTAAGGATGTAGTTGAAAAGATGATCGGTGACTTATGATGGCAGACATCAGCGCACTGTCGCCACTTATTTGACTTATGGAGACTGTGGGTTCACTGCAGCCAATAGCGCACTGGCGAGGCATGATCCCTAAGTTAAAGTAATCTCAAGTAAGTATAAGTTATCGAATGTTGTTAAATCTATATCTTGGTCGTCCTATCTTCGTCTTTAAGTTGTTATGTCCAGATTGGATAGAGTTGATAGGGTATTCGTCACCGTATCCTTGCTTGAGTCGTGGAACCAAGAGTTTATTACAACTAGCTGTACACTGGCGAGGCATAAATTCTCGGTAAAGTAACTATGGATATACTTACGGTTTTGAATACCCTAGAGGCAATATCCTTTATTGACATATGACTATCAAGTTTCCAAATCGATTTGTGCCTTATTCCTAACTACCATTTTCTCAATAAACTGGTTGTCATTCTTTTCCTCCATATCTTTCTATCTTCGAATCGTCAACTTTTAAACCTAATTTGATTTCCTTCCACTAGATTCATAATCATACCTAGATTTTGATTCTATGATCATGCCTACGCAATCGATCGTGTTAGAACGATTCCGATTTGGATCATCCTTAAATACCTTTTGATCACGACTAAACTATTTGATTCTATTTCGATCGTGCCAATTCGTCTGTCATCCTAGAATTCGATTCTATGATCGTGGCTAAATAATTTTGTTTAACTAGTTGTTCGTACCAAGATGATTTCAATTTTGATCGATCTTAAACAATTTTTATCAAGACTAAATCATAACAGTGCCTATAATTTCAACTTAATTATAGCTAAGGTTATACTTTCATTCTAACTATGGTCGTGACTATTTTGATCATGATCATGCTCGTGCCAACTTCCTATTTTCATCCTGCTTGGATGACTTGTACGATTAGCCTTGATCGTGACTGTATCTTAAATGCGACTAAAATCCTGTTTAGATTTCATCGAGAACTTTGGTCATTCCTTAAAAAGCTGGTAATGACTCAACCATGCTGACCATAGATTGGTCGTGCCCAACCATTTTAATCTTGATCGTTCTTAAAAATATTTGTTTGTCAACTAGACCATTTGACCGAATATTGACCGTGCCAAATCATACTCTCCTTTTGTCTATTATCTTTATCATTTTGATCATATCCTTGATTACGCGTGACTAAATAGATCATGAATCATATCATTCCCTTGATTATACCATTCGTCGTTTTATTCATATCAATTAAAATTTGGTTTCTTGATTATTCTTCATAGTCGTGCCTAATCGTGTCATTTAAAATTTCTAAGGTAAAACATTCTAAGGTGGGTAGGTCGTAAGCCCACTTTTTGTTTTCTTACATTTTCCATTTAATTTATTTTAGTTTAAGTATTTTTCCAAATCGGGAAATAATTTTCATTCTATTTCTATTTTAGATATTTTGAAAAGAAAAAAAAAAGAGATTTGCCAAATTTTAGAAGAGATTTTATTTTAGGATTATTTCAATTACTATTTTATCAAGAGTTATATTAAATTCAAATTATTACTATATTATTTTAGAAGATATTGTATTTGTGGAAAATATACAGCTATAAATATCTGAATTATTCTTAACAATATTTTGACAATTGATTTTATTACAAGGAATATTTAAAGTAATAGTTATTATTTTAGATAATATTTTATGATTGATTTGGAGTATGATTGGGTCAAATCCCTAATTCCCAAAATCAATTCCACATCCCTAACCCTAGATTCCCCTTTCCGGAGTTTTAGAAATTTTTTATTCATTTATTCATTCACATATTCTATTTATCAGGGTTGAAGGCAGATTTTGTCGATACTTTGTTTATGATTATTTTCCTTATCAAACTTGTTTCAAAATTAAAGTTGAGAGCATTTTAGGGCTTTTAGAGTTTCAAATATTTTCTTCCTATTTTATTTATTTTATTTGATCAATTTTTTATCATAAATTTCTACTACCTTTCACCAATCTACCAAGTCTGCCTATCCTAGTAGTCCTTAAATTCGAGGACGAATTTATTTCTAAGATGGGTAGATTTGTAATCTCCATTCCCAAAATTTTAATATATTTTATTTTACTTGAATTACAATTTTTAGAATTTTATAAATAATTATTTAAGATAATCTCGAATTTATTCAAATCCTAAACCAAATGTAAATCCCAAATCAAATCTATATACAATAAGATTCATTTGCTTAGATGGTTTCAGAGCCTAACACCTCACATTTAATCTAATCTAATCAAGTACCGGCCCATGTGTAGAAGCATAGAAACTATGGGATTCATGCGGATCACAACTGGCCACATGAGTACTTTGGGACAAATCGGTCCGCATAAAGAAGAGCCGCATGGCAGACTCGGCATGCCCCTGCGGCCCATCTTCACCACCTCGGATTGTATATCAAAAGCAACCAGACTGATTTGAGCCGCAGAATGAAGAAGTTACTTATGCGGCCAGGCTGGTCAATCCTTCTGATAAAGCTGACAAACTCTGTCAAAACTGACAGCTGACACTCTGACAAAAAGAAGATAAGACGACACAGGGTCCACGTGCCTGGACATGGCCATGCGACCAGAGGGACTGCGACTCGAGCTGCATGAGCCTTATGCGGCTCAATTTATATGCTTTATGCGGCCAAGGGTGACTGCAATTTGAGTCGCATGAGCTTTACGCGGCCCAGAATATAGAACCTATGCGGCTAAGTTCCCAACTTACATGCGGACTAAGGGAGCCTGCGACTTAAGCCGCATGAGTCTTATGCGGCCCCGCATGGCCGAACACTGAAAGACTTATGCGGCTCAAAATGACTCAAACAGATTGATCCTATCCTGCGATAGGACACGTGGCAGGCTGACCAAGTCTCAACCACCCAGATTTGCTGCAACAAAATCTCAACAAGTCATCAGCTGGTGGCCAAGGAGCGGGTCTTTGGGTGCTGCTGTAGCCACGTGGCCACGCGGCCATCCATGCGGCTCAAGATATCTATCACTATAAATAGCAGGGTACCACACCCATACAAAAGGCTGGCAACCTACGAAGGACAATTTCTTCAAGAGCAAGGAGCGCGTCAGATAGTCCAAGGAGTAAGACAGAGTTGCCACACTTTACCGAGCCTCTATCGTCACCCTCCAGAATAAAAAACTAAACAATTGTACTTAGATTATTTTCTAGGCTTTCTTTCTAAGCTTTCTTCTGTACAAGCGAGTTTGCAATCAAGTTCAATTCCTCTGTAATTTTTTTTCTTGATATTAAATGGCAAACACGATGGCCACTCTGCTGGGGACGTCCTTCTCTTCTGATGAGAAGTTGGTGACGCAATCTAACGCGTCCAAACTCGGCTTTGTGCATCAAATGCTCGTGGTTCGTTTTGACCAACGAGCATTGGAAGAAATGCTCTCTGAAGGAAGCGCCAGCCTATCGCAAAAGCAAGCCAGCCCAAAGAGAACCCGCAGGACGTCGAAGCGCAAAACTGTTGCCCCCGACCAGGTTATCGAAGAAGCTCCTTCTGCAGCCCAAGACAGTAATCAAGACTCTCATGTGGCCTTGCTTCCGACCGCGGAGAACCCCACTGTCCCTAAATCCATCAAAGGAAAATACTACGATACTGAGTTTTTGGGGACACAAGGGAAAACCATGCGGACAAGAAAGAGGCCGCATAAGAGAGATGGGCAGATGACCCATGCGGCAGCTGACTCTGGCCGCAGTGTCTTGACCCGCACCTGCTTTTCGGACGCGAGCTCGTGAGCAAGCCAGCTACACATTGAGCGGACTCCAGCCCGACTCGAATACGTAAACGCTGTCAAGGCTATGGTATGCTGCCAAATTATGGTAATGCAATCTATATCTCAAATCCACAATAAGTGTACAAAACATGAATGAACACTGTGTCGTGGTCTGCAGCCCACTAGAATATATGTCCGATAAGACTTAAAGAATATAATAGGAGTCTACAAACTGAATCAATAAACATGGTATCTCATGATAATGAAAGGAAAGTGTCACGACCCGCACCCTAGAGTTAGGGCACGAGAACGTAACGACGCCCAGCCTACGCCGCAGTGTCGGCGGTAGAACGCTGTCCTAGGTCACAACATCTAACAATATAAAGCTAAGCAGTTTATACTCCCCGAATGGGGGTGACATAGCAGATACAAACTCAATCACATCTAAGGTAGAGCATGATAAGAATAGATAAAACATGAAATCCAAAAGAGGTACAGGAGATAGAAGTCTAAGTGTCTAAGATACATGAACCCAGAGTACATCTCAAAACTCAAATAAAGATACAGTAATCCACAAGTAAATACAACTCCAGACAAAAGAAATAACTACCTAAACAACCTCTAATGTGTCTCCTCTAGGCTAGCAGGCACCTCCAGGCTATCTGTAAAATTTATCAACAGGTCCAGTCAGGACTGGAGCGAGCACAATACATCTCAACAGATCATAGCAGGTTAGAAAGTAAAAACATGCAGTAAAGTAAGATACGAGTACTGAAGAAATGCGGTATGTAAACAGGAAGAGAACTGTAATATAAATATCTACTATACATAGAGAACTAACAGTGGCTAGTGAGTCAGAGTACGAGATAGCACATGTGAACAGGACAGATTTGCACAGGATGTCGAGGTGCACAGGAATCTACACTACAAGGAATTGTTCACACGACTACTAGCACTCCCCCGTATCCCCAATCAATACACAAGGATCTAAACAGGTTATGTTATTGCACAGGATATCACATGGGGGCCCATATAGGGTGCACATGATAGTATACATGAGGCTCCGTGAACATGAGAGTACAAGATTCACAGGAGTGCACATGTAATGAAAGCACAGGAGTACATGATGTAAGTGAAACGCACAAGCATAATGTACCCGATGCTCCCGAGGGGGATAACATCGCATGTAGAGATCCATATAGTACCAATCCGTGTGACCAACGTAACAGTACAAGTAAAGTAATCTACTGCAGGTAATAATTCTAAGCAGGATATGAAATGATCAGAGAATGTACTCGCCTCGATAACCTGAACAGCTGATAAGTATAGAAGGTCCCACTGAAGCCACAGAGTCCTATTTAAAGCAACACAGGTTACAAGGTGTTCAAGTTGAAAATAAATAAATCCCTACAGGCAATCTATATTATTCTAGGTTCTTCTAAGTCAAAACAACTCTAGGTCGACTCCGGTCAATAATCTAGTCAAACTAGGTCAATTGTTGACTTATAGTTGACTTTGGGTCAACTGGTCAAATCTGGTCAAACAGGGTCAATTCTAGTCTAAAATAAAGTGTACTTCGTTATTTGCACGTCGAAACTTACGGCACACAAATCGAGGTAAGAAGATTATCGGTAAGGTTGATAATCTTATTATAGTGATCCACGTATCCAACTTGTCAATTTCAGCGATATGAGATCACTGGAATTGACTGATCTCAGTTTCGTTGTACTAATCCCGAAATACGAACATTATAAGAATTAATTATTAATTAATTATAAAAAGGCTAAACTTAGAGAAATTATCAACAAACATTGTCGGACGATGAAATGAACATCGCCAACGTGTCCAAAATGGTCAAATTAGCTAGGATAGCCTACCCAACGGTCCAATTTGGACACAAGGGCAAAAATGTAATTTCGGGTCAAAACGGTGTCCGTGTCGGAGCCGTTTTGCACCGAAAAACGTGCAAAAAAACAAGTCTATAAAATATAACAAATTATATGTCCACGCAACCAGAATGTCGATACGAACCCAACGGTATCTCCAGAATTTGATTCCGTTGACCCGATCTCCATTTGGCCCGTTGACCAGAACTTGGAATTCCTGTTTGCACAGAAATGCGTGCCGGAGCCAAAGTTCTCAAAACTTAGCAAACTACCTGTCAACGAGTCCAGAATGACGATACGAACTCATCGGTATCTCCGGAATTGGATTCCGATGAGCCGGCGTCAAAAAGTCCCGTTGACCCAGAATGTGGGATCCGTTTTGCATCGAAAAACGTGCCCGGGCCCACGTTCTCCAAATCTAACAAATTTTATATGAAAACATGCCAGAACAACGCCACAAGTCTAATGGTGGTGTCAGAAATGAAATCTGGAGTCCCGTGTTCAAAAATGGAATTTTACAAGTTGGAAATTACGAATTCAGACGGCCAACTTTGGCGTCGAATTCAACCAATCAAACAAGCTCACAATGAAACGAAACTGAAGGGGTAGCAAGAGGGTTATACCAGCTTCGCACCAGAACTGGTAGCACGCCAAACGGAGCTGCGGTGGAGGAGATACAAGCTGACGAAGTTGGCCCCGCGAAACTGTCCAAATTTAATACAATTTAAACGGTCAACTTGGTGGCCGGTTTTGATGTATCAAACGATAAAATTAACAGACGAAAATTGACAGGGATGAAGGTGGATATACCGAGATTGCGACGGAGCGAAGAAATCACCGATCCAACGGTCGGATCTCCGGGAAAACGCGTGCGAAGTCGCTGCGACGGAGCGCCAATTCTGAGTTCAAAACTCGCGCGCGTCGACGGGATCTCGTTCAAAACGCAGAAATCGCCTCGACGGCGCGTCCCGGAGGACGGTGGCCGTCAGGGGAGGCTCGCCCATAGCGGGGGAGCACGGCCAGGGGCCCATGGCGGCCCGTACGGCGGCGTGGCGGCGCGCGACGGCGGCCCACGCGCGCGCGTGCGTACGCACCTACAGTGGCTGTGCGGCGCTGCCACGCTGGTGGCACGGCTGTGCTGCTCGCCGGGACTCGCGCGCCTAGCCCGACCGGCGAGGGCGGCGGCTGGGACGGCCAACTTTGGCCACGGCAACGCGGGGGCTGCTGCTCGGAGTTGATGGTGGTGGTCGCGGGATGGTGGTGAAGAAGAATATGAGGAAGGAGGAGGTGGCTCGGTCGACGGCCTGGAGGGTGGCCGACGGCCTGTGGCGCGGCGGAGGCCGGCCAGGGAAGGTCGAGACATGGTCGGGTGAAGGTGGAGTGTTGCAGTGGTGGTGGTGGTTGCTTATGATGGTGGTGGTGGTGTTGATCCATGGGAGGAGGAGGAGAAAGAAGAGGAGAGGTGGCCTGGTTCATGGAGGGAAGGAGAAGGAAGGAAGGAAGGTGGTCGGGGTGAGCCCGAGCCAAGGAGGAGGAGAGAAGTGCTGTCGGGGAGTTGTGAAGGGAGATGTTGCTGGTGTTGTGTTGAATGGTGTAGGAAATAAAAGAAGAGAGAGAGAGTGATAGCATTAAATAAGGGAGAGAGAGAAAAATGAGGATAAGAGAGAGAGAAAAAGGTGGCTCCCTAAATGTTAGGGCCGACCACTTGTTGGCTGAGTGAAAGTGAGGAAAAGTTTGAAAAATGAGTGGTGATGATTTAAATTGGAGAATCAATGGCTAAGAATAAATATTGAGAAATTGGGTATTCCAAGGAAAATAATTCAATAGAAATTTTCCCATTAAATAATAAAAAAAGATAAAATAAGAAATTGATATTTTTGGGCAATAAATATGAGGGTGTCCCGATGGAGGGCAACATGGAGCTGGACTGGGCTCGGTGGAGCCGGATTGGGTCAAAACTGGACATCGTGCAAAAATAGAATTATAATTAGACGTTGATGATCATGTGTAAATAAGTGGCACATGGGGTTCCAAATAATGGGACACAAGTGGCGGACGGATAGTAGGCTCAAAGTGGGCCATGTCCATAGTTAGGGCTGACAGGTTTTGGTCGACATGGGACCCACAAATCAAGTTGGAAAATGAATGTGACGCCGTGGCGTGAAATAAAATCGGGTCACGCGTCGGAAAAGTTGTGCAAATCAAATGGAGCCCAAAATGACATGAATGAGTGGGAAACGAAGGTCATGGGTGACGAGCGTCTCGAGTAGATCATCAATGAGGAGTTGGTTTCAAGGAAATGACTGGTCTGGCGCTCCCAATTTAAATGTCATGGTAACGCGCTGAAAATGATCAAGGAAAAAAGTGGGAAAATAAATATCAATCAAATGGTCTAAACCGACCCGAAGTTCAGCGAAGCAGAAAGAGCACAAAAGAATAAGTTTGGATGGGACACTATATACCGTCATGAAGGTAATCGTGTCCACTCCAAAACTCGTGAAGAAGATTTCCAGAGTTGAACATCCCTGATACTCCAAATATCAATGGCACGGGAATGTACACTTAAGGAAAAATACAGAATAAATTATTTATCGAAATAAAAATCAATCAAGAAAATAAATAAAATAAAAAAAACAACCCGAAATTCAGGGTGCTCACAGAAAGTACGAGAGGATAACAATGTAATATCACTGACAAATACCTGAATCTCACAAGCAATATTGTAATCATCTGAAACCCACAAGTATCATAATCATCCGCCATCCAGAACTGCTAACTAACTCCATACAATCACTAACCTGAAGAGATCATCAGGTCCTCAGAGGACATAGCAAGATACATAAAAATATGCATATCTAACAGTTTAATCATGCATGATAATATAAACAGGATATAAATAAGAAAAGATACTTAACATGGCACGAGACTACGACCAAACTGCTATCAAGTGACTAACGACAAGTGGCCACTGACAGGTGACTATGAACGGAAATACAAGAATAACTACACGTAACTGAACTACTGGATGAACAAGTGAACACGAGATCAATAGAATACCAAACCCTCGCCCCGAGTGGGCTCGCAGGTTTGAACTAATCACTAACCCTCGTCTTGAGTGTGGACTCTCTGGTTAGTTCACGGCAAGGCACCCTCGTCCCGAGTGTGGACTCTCTGGTGCAAGTACTACATCCTCATCCCGAGTGTGGACTCTCTGATGCAGGTAAACACGACAAATACCCTCGTCCCGAGTTTGGACTCCCTGGTACAAATGGTCAACCCTCGTTCCGAGTGTGGATTCTCTGGTGCCAATGACACAACAAATACCCTCGTCCCGAGTGTGGACTCTCTGGTGCAAGTGATCAAGACAAACACCCTCGTCCCGAGTGGACTCTCTGGTGTCAAGGAAACAATAACAAGGATTTAGCAGTTCAATTACACGTATTCGTTCTATGACATGAACCAGTCGAGGTGACAAGTAACGACAAGGTACAACTCAGTCAAGACCCAGGTAAGGACAATTCTAATATGAACTCATAAGGTGAACAAGTCTGGCATCTCTATACTATCAAGTCATGAAGATGATATACAGGCAAGTCAAAGAACTAGTGAACATGGTATGAAGAACATCTATAAAATAAGACGACTATAGAACTGATAATAACATATAAATCCATAGAACTAGAGTAACCAAATGATAACCAAATAATCACAAAAAAAACTATAAGCATGAAATTAAACTGTAGAGGGAGGCAGGGTATCTTGCCTGGAGGTTGCACGTAGATCCAACAAAATATAGTCAACTGCTAAGCCATAAAATCCAAATCATCACAACTGTCTCCGAAAGCTGAAACAGATAATGCCAACAATCTCAGAATAGTCAAATTAGCTAGGATTGCCTATCCTTAAGTCCAATTCTGGACACAGGAGCAAAACGATAATTTTGGGCCAAAATATTGTCCGCCGTTGGACCCGCTTTTTACCGAAAAGCGTGCCAGAGTTAATGGTCTCTGAAGTCGTTAACTAATGTCTACAGATTTATTTTGATGATACAAACCCAACGGTATGTCCAGTTTTAGATTCCGGTGGACCGTGCACAAAATTGCCGTTGAATCGGATCGTGGGACCCGTAAAACGGCGATCCAATCAACTGTCTCAAAATTGGACCAAACTTGGCATACAGGAACAAAAAATGATACGGTCCTGTTGGCGTAAGTTTCGTCTCGATCTGATGAACGTGCACAAAGTAATTGAAAATTTTACACAAAGGCCGATATGGTAAATTTCGACAAATACGCATCAAATTCGTCGCGCACACGCGACCAATTTGAATTCCGTCAAAGCCCACACATCCACGAAGTCGATACGCACCTTTCGATGCTTTCAGTTCGCGACCATGTTGCCCGGATTGGCGGGACGCACATCGTATCGAGGGTTTTTCTAGTTTTGAAAACGGTTTTTGCCAAGTTTTTCCTGATTTTCAAACTGATTTTTAACAGAAAATAACCAACTAGAAATTAAACTAAAAATAGGGTCTCGATCTCGGTTATGTTGTCTATAAGGCTGTTCAAGCGGTTTTCCAAGTTTCACGATATCCTGGTCGTAAATCGACCGCCAACTTTGGGTTTCGGGACAGTTTCCAATTCTAAGAATTCGAGTTTTTTTTATTTTGGGACTCATTTATCGTCGTGTACAAAGCCAAATAAAACAAAGTATCTGAAGGAAAACGAAGTCGGTTAGGTAGTCGACATACCGGAGAAATTCGTTCGTAAAAGCGAACGACGTGGAGGGAGTTCTGCCAATGCGAAGTTGGGTCGCTGCCCTGTTATTGCTGTTGCTTCTTCTGTGCGCTGCTGTGCACGCGCACTCTGCCACGCGTCTGCCGACGGCGGTCCAGACGGCGCGCGCGGGGTTGGGGACGTCCAGGGTCGGTGCTGGGTAGGAGCGGGGTTAGGGTTTTGGTGTTTTGTCGAGGGAATTCTTCTCCCCGCGCTGATATATGTAACCATATATATATACTCTATTGCGCTCGGGTTGGAAAAAATAAGCGGGTGCTCTAGCTGGCCCGGGTTCGGGTATGGGGAGATCGGGCCAGCTTGGTTGGGGCTGGGACTTCTCATTGTATTTTATTCTTTATTTATTTATTTATTTATTATTATTATTATTATTATTATTATATATATATATTATATATATATTTTTATTATATATATATATATATATATATATATATATATATATATATATATATATATATATATATATATATATATATACATACATACATATCTATGCATATATATATATTCCAATAAAATCCTAAATACTCTTTTTCTAGTGTAGGACCTATTTACATACGATATCATTGAATATCAACTAATGATGATATTTATAATATTTATTTAAGAATACGTAGAAAATACTCATTAGATCATTAAAACGGAATACGACACCATCATACCAAAATACATCAATACGAATGTCATTGGACGTCCCGCATGACTACATGGACTTGGGCTTGGTACGGGTCCAGTCCGGGCTGGTTTGGTACAACCGGGTCTCCTAAACGTCAAATAATATTAATAATGAATAATTAAACTATTTATAATGGTCACGTCACAACTTAGCTAGGTTTTTCTAGTTAGGACATCACTATGGCTCGGCCTTCCCTGACATGGCTAATACACTAGTCAAGGTACGCCACTGCACTATCCGTACCACAATTTCTAGTCATCTTGTACTCCAAATTTAATCATGACTAAAGGCATCTACCATGATAATTATCTAATTAATTATTTATAAAAAATCTAAAAATCACCATCCAAATAAAATAAATAATAATAAAAATATTTCAAATTTCCGGGAAAGGGAGCTACAAATCTACCCACCTTAAAATAATTTTGTCCTCGAAATTCTAATTCATAACTATTCCTTAAAATTCAAAAAGAAAGTCCATCTTAACCTTGATCTCTTTAAATTTTTAATTCCTCAAAAATAGTTTGTATCCTTCTCCTAGCCATTTGTAATTATGAAACCTCGAGGGCTTCTACCCACCTTTGGTCACACTACTCCTCAAGGTATGTCACTAACTTTATAACCTTCCATCAAGTTGCTAGAGTCATTATCCTTAGATATCTAAGACTTATGGCATCTATAATCCCCACAAATCGATCAAACAACCAAATATTCAAAATCAAGCAATATTATACTATAATTTAAGAATCTCTGATGAATTCTAGACATCACGATTATTCGTCATCCCGAAATAGGAAGGGACGAGAATCAAGGGTACTGGAAGGCAAGGAAGAAAAATCGAGAACAAATATGAAATTTCAAGGACGTAAAGGAATTTCTAGGAGAATTTTCAAAGCAGTGTGGATTGAGATTTCTAAGGTTTTGTCATAGTCGCAGGCTCGTATCAGTACAGTTACGTAACCGATACGATATGCTCTGACCTGCATGGGCCACCAAAAAAACTTGTCACGACCTGCACCCGCTTTTTGGATGCGAGCTCGTGAGTAAGCCAGCTACGCATCAAGCGGACTCCAGCCCGACTCGAATACGTAAACGCTATCAAGGCTATGGTATGCTGTCAAATCATGGCATTATAATCTATATCTCAAATCCACAATAAGTGTACAAAACATGAATGAACACTATGTGTCGTGGTCTGCAGCCAACTAGCATATATGTCCGATAAGACTCAAAGAATATAATAGGAGTCTACAAACTGAATCAATAAACATGGCATCTCATGATAATGAAAGAAAAGCACGAGAGGATAACAATGTAATATCACTGACAAATACCTGAATCTCACAAGCAATATTGTAATCATCTGAAACCCACAAGTGTCATAATCATCCGCCATCCAGAACTGCTAACTAACTCCACGCAATCACTAACCTGAAGAGATCATCAGGTCCTCAGAGGACATAGCAAGATACATAAAAATATGCCTATCTAACAGTTTAATCATGCATGGTAATATAAACAGGATATAAACAAGAAAAGATACTTAACATGGCACGAGACTACGACCAAACTGCTATCAAGTGACTAACGACAAGTGGCCACTGACAGGTGACTATGAACGAAAATACAAGAACAACTACACATAACGGAACTGCTGGATGAACAAGTGAACACGAGATCAATGGAATACCAAACCCTCGCCCCGAGTGGGCTCGCAGGTTTGAACTAATCACTAACCCTTGTTCCGAGTGTGGACTCTCTGGTTAGTTCATGGCAAGGTACCCTCGTCCCGAGTGTAGACTCTCTAGTGCAAGTACTACATCCTCGTCCCGAGTGTGGACTCTCTGATGCAGGTAAATACGATAAATACCCTCGTCCCGAGTGTGGACTCTCTAGTGTAAATGGTCAACCATCGTCCCGAGTGTGGACTCTCTGGTGCCAATGACACGAAAAACACCCTCGTCCCGAGTATGGACTTTCTGGTGCAAGTGATCAAGACAAACACCCTCGTTCCGAGTGGACTCTCTGGTGCCAAGGAAACAATAACAAGGATTTAGCAGTTTAATTACACGTATTCGTTCTATGACACGAACCAGTCGAGGTGACAAGTAACGACAAGGTACAACTCAGTCAAGACCTAGGTAAGGACAACTCTAATATGAACTCATAAGGTGAACAAGTCTGGCATCTCTACACTATCAAGTCATGAAGATGATATACAGGCAAGTCAAATAACTAGTGAACATGGTATGAAGAACATCTATAAAACAAGACGACTAGAGAACTGATAATAACATATAAATCCATAGAACTAGAGTAACCAAATGATAAACAAATAATCACAGGAAAAACTAAAAGCATGAAATTAAACTGTAGAGGGAGACATGGTATCTTGCCTGGAGGTTGCACGCAGATCCAACAAAATATAGTCAACTGCTAAGCCATAAAGTCCAAATCATCACAACTGTCTCTGAAAGCTGAAACAGACAATGCCAAAAGTCTTAGAATAGTCAAATTACCTAGGATTGTATGTCCTTAAGTCCAATTCTGGATACAGGGGCAAAACGATAATTTTGGGCCAAAACGGTGTCCGTCGTTGGACCCATTTTTCATCGAAAAGCGTGCCAGAGTTAATGGTTTCTAAAGTCATCAAACTACATGTCTACGAATTCGTTTTGATGATACGAACCCAACGGTATGTCCAATTTTGGATTCCGGTGGGCCGTGCACAAAATTTCCCGTTGAAGATCGTGGGACCCACAAAACGATGATCCAATCAACTGTCTTAGAATTGGACCAAACTTGTCATACAGGACCAGAAAAACGATACGGTCCTATTGGCGTAAGTTTCGTCTCGATCTGACGAACGTGCACAAAGTAATTGAGAAATTTGTACAGAGGTCGATACGGTGAATTTCGACGGATATGCATCAAATTGGTCGCGCACACGCGACCAATTTGAATTCCGTCAAAGCCCACACGTCCACGAAGCCGATATGCACCTTTCGATGCTTTCGGTTCGGGACCACATCATCCGGATTGGCGGGACGCACTTCGTATCGAGGGTTTTTCTAGTTTTGAAAACAGTTTTTGCCAAGTTTTTCCTAATTTTCAAATTGATTTTTAACAGAAAATAACCAACTAGAAATTAAACTAAAAATAGGGTCTCGATCTCGGTTATGTTGTCTACAAGGTTGTTCAAGCGGTTTTTTCAAGTTTCACGATATCCTGGTCGTAAATCGACTGCCAATTTGGGTTTCGGGACAGTTTCCAATTCCAAGAATTCGAGTTTTTCTCGATTTTGGGACTCATTTATCGTCGTGTACAAAACGAAATAAAATGAAGTATCTGAAGGGAAACGAAGTCGGTTAGGTAGTCGACATACCAGAGAAATTCGTTCGTAAAAGCGAACGACGTGGAGGGAGTTCTGCCAATACGAAGTTGGGTCGCTGCCCTGCTATTGCTGTCGCTTCTTCTGTGCGTTGCTGTGCACACGCGCTCGGCCACACGTATGCCGGCGGCCAGTGGTGGTCCAGGCGGCGCATGGGGGGTTAGGGACGCCCAAGGGTCGGCGCTGGGTAGGAGTGAGGTTAGGGTTTTAGTATTTTGTCGAGGGAATTCTTCTCCCTGCGCTGATATATGTAACCGTATATTTATACTCTGTTGCGCTCGGGTTGGGAAAAATAAGTGGGTGCTCTAGCTGGCCCGGGTTCGGGTATAGGGAGATCGGGCCAGCTTGGTTGGGGCTGGGACTTCTCATTGTATTTTATTATTTTTTATTTTATTATTATTATTATTATTATTATTATTATTATATATATATATATATATATATATATATATTTTGTTATATATATATATATATATATATATATATATATATATATATATATATATATATATATATATATATATATATATATATATATATATTGGTTGGGGCTGGGACTTCTCATTGTATTTTATTCTTTTTTATTTATTATTATTATTATTATTATATATATATATATATATATATATATATATATATATATATATATATATATATATATATATATATTTATATGAATATATATATATATATATATATATATATATATATATATATATATATATATATATATATATATATATATATACACACACATACACATACGCACAAATATATATATATATATATATATATATATATATATATATGTGTGTGTGTGTGTGTGTGTGTGTGTGTGTGTGAGTATACATACACACGTATATATATATTTGTGCGTATGTGTATGTGTGTATATATATATATATATATATATATATATATATATATATATATATATATATATATATATATATATATATATATATATATATATATATATACACACACACACATACACATACGCACGTACGTATTTTTATATACATATACACCCATATATATATTTAGGATTTATATATACATACATATACATTTATATTTATTTATTTATATATTTTATACACATGTATGTATACAGACATATATGTATTTATATATATATACACACACACACATACACATACGCACATACGTATTTTTATATACATATACACCCATATATATATTTAGGATTTATATATACATACATATACATTTATATTTATTTATTTATATATTTTATACACATGTATGTATACAGACATATATGTATTTATATATATATACACATACACACATATCTTTATATATATTTATGCATATATACACAGGTACAGCTATATATATATATATATATATATATATATATATATATATATATATATATATATATATATTATATATATATATATATATATATAATATATATATATATATAATTATATATATATATACACATAAATATATAATTATATATATTTATATAAGATATATATATTATATATATATATATATATATATATATATATATATACACATAAATTTATATATATATTATATATATATTATATATAAATATATATAAATATATTATATATATATATATAATATATATATATATATATATATAATATATATCGATATATATATAGATATATATATATAATCTATATATATATATAGATATAATAATATATATCTATATATATATATATATATATATATATATATATACACACATAAAATATTCTAATAAAAATCCTAAATACCCTTTTTCTAGTGTGGGACCTATTTACATACGATATCATTGAATATCAACTATTAATGATATTATATTTATTTAAGAATACTTAGAAAATACTCATTAGATCATTAAAACGGAATACGGCACCATCATACCAAAATATATCAATACGAAAAAAAAAATATATATATATATATATATATATATATATATATATATATATATATATATATATATATATATATATATATATACACACATAAATATTCTAATAAAAATCCTAAATACCCTTTTTCTAGTGTGGGACCTATTTACATACGATATCATTGAATATCAACTATTAATGATATTTATAATATTTATTTAAGAATACTTAGAAAATACTCATTAGATCATTAAAACGGAATACGGCACCATCATACCAAAATATATCAATACGAATGTCATTGGACGTCCCGTTTGACTACATGGGCTTGGGCTTGGTACGGGTCCAGTCCGGGCTGGTTTGGTACAACCGGGTCTCCTAAACGTCAAATAATATTAATAATGAATAATTAAACTATTTATAATGGTCACGTCACAACTTAGCCTAGTTTTCCTAGTTAGGACATCACTATGGCTCGGCCTTCCCTGGCATGGCTAATACACTAGTCAAGGCACGCCATTGCAGTATCCGTGCCACGATTTCTAGTCACCTTGTACTCCAAATTTAATCATGACTAAAGGCATCTACCGTAATAATTATCTAATTAATTATTTATAAAAATCTAAAAATCACCATCCAAATAAAATAAATAATAATAAAAATATTTCAAATTTTCGGGAAGGGGAGCTACACGCAGGCAGATCGCCCATGCGACAGCCAACTCTGGCCGCTGGCAGATGGCCCTTACGGCAACCAATCCTGGCCGTAGACAGAGTGTCTCATGCGGCCCTGTCAGAAGCTCTGTGTTCGACCGTCTCTCATGCAGGCCCAACTCCATGCGGCCTATTAAGAATGTGGGATGTACCAATCTGGACTCTTCTTACTATGCGCCTTCGGGTGCTAAGTCGAAGAAGTCTAGGGCAGTACGGGCCCAACAAGCCCAGTCAACTGTCCAAGTTGCTAACCGTCAGCGGGCACCGTTAACTGTTATACGGGCTCCTGATGGAAAGTTGTACAGAACCACCCGCGTCCAGTCCCCCAGGGCTAACGGACAGGGTGGGTCTCAAAAGTCTCCCTCCAACGATCGAGAGCAACTGCTTTTACTAGCCTCGGATCTGGGAGCAAACATGATACCTACGCACCCGTGTGCTCGGGATACCCGAGTCCACAAATTGGATGCAAAGGTAGATCAGCCTGCTATCGACTTGCGAGAGGTGATTACTCACAAACGCAAGAAGAAGGAAGCAACCTTGGCATGCGATGAGCCCCTCTCGGGACGTCGTTGCGCCCAAGTCATCATCAACTGCTGTTACGACAAGTCGACAGCACCTGAAGATCGGCAGTCCATTTTCTAACATTACGTCAAAATAAGCAGTTTTCGACCCTTCAGGTGCACAAATAACGACTGGCCATGACAGTAGTCCCATTTTCGACAGAAGAAAACTGTCAATTTCTATTAAAATTATTAAAATATTAAATAAAGGGCCAATCTCCTTCTCCCTACAAGTTTAGCTGCAGCTGCACTTGCAGCCTAAAATCTCTTTACCCCCAAAAATTTCGTCAAAATTTTTGCCGCCCCCAAATTTTTGCCACTGGAGCCAAAAGTCTCCTTTCCCCAAATTTTTGCCGCTGGAGCCTTAAAAAGAAGAAGAAGTTCCTCTATTTTCATCTTCTCATCTCTCTCTCCTCTCTCTCATCTTAATTTTCCCCAAAATTTGCCGCTGGAGCCCATCGATCGTGCTTTCCAATATTTCTTGCTAATCCATGGAGAGGAACGAGCTCTAGGTAACAACTTGGCGTTGTTCAATCGGTCTTCATATACTCCAATGCTGGTTCGCTAACCTGTTGTTTCTTTAACAATTCAAAATACTTCAGTTATGCAACAATGGTGATAAAATCTTCGAGGTTCTGAATACTGTGTTGTACGGGTATGGTTTCCATTACTTCTCTGCCCCTTGATAAAATCTCCGAGGTTCCTTATGTTGCTATTAATATTATCTTTGCCTACTATTTTTGAACATTGGAATATTTACCAGAAGGGAGAACACTCGATATTCTTCTTCTTCTTTTTCTTTTTCTTCTTTTTCTTCTTCAATTTCTTAATCTGATCGACATATTTTTGAATAGGAAATAAAGTTTTTCTTGTAGCTTGTAAGGATGAAGAACTAATTAGAACTCATGTACTGTTTAATCTTGTTATTTAATTTTGTATATATTTTTTCTTCTATTACTGTTCTGAAATCGATTTTGGTTATAACTCAGATTTTACATATTTTGGTACGGTTTATTCGGTGAAGGACATTATTTATTGTTGTGATAAATTTCTAGAATTTGCTTAAAATGTGAATATGTCTCGTTTTACAGTGAGGGTCATCGGTCCGGCCCTGTCGGGGTCGACCATTGATGTGGTCAGGTCGCCGTGACGCGGCTGTGAATTGTGTTTTTTTATTGGGAGAACAAATTAAGAAAGGCAAAGGAGGGTGTAGAGATTAAAATAAAAGAGCAGAAAAGGTTCAAATTTTCTAGGAAGACAAGGATTACCAAAAACCCAAGAAGATGAGAAAAATAAATTAACTGGTTTTAATTTTTGTTCTAACTTGATTGCAACTTCTAAATGAAAGTATTTTGGTTATAATTTGTTACAACATCTATAAAGTAAATTTGGCGCTCCTTCGAAAATACAAGTCAACTACCTGCTGACTCCAATAACATTGATCTTCTTCTTCTTTGGTTACCCTTTTACTTAAAATAAAACTTTAAATTTCATAAATCAATCTTCTGTCCGTTTTACTCTTTTTTTCTAGGAATTTTGGAATGTCTTCAAATTAGATTTCTATTCTCTTTAATGTATTTGCACGTCTTCTTGATCTCTGAATAGACTTAATTCGTATTCATGTCTTATTCCTAAAGTTGACTGTGTTAATTAGGATCCAAATTTCTATCATTGTATGAGAGGCTTCAATTTCCAGAATCTCTAGTTGCAAATTAATTCAGCACCATGTACACAATTTGTCATAAGCAGTTACTTAGTTTCAAGCAATATGCTATAGTCAGGTAGTTTCTTCTAGCTTGTTTTGTATTAAATTCATACTTTATGGGAGAAATGATATTCTTCGTACTCATTCTTCCTCAATTATAAATCATATATTTCTTACATGGTCCAACAATGCCTTTCCAAATGGAAGGGCGACTATATTGCACAATACGAATCCGATACCACAAAATACAGGAATGACATTTATTTTGGCGTTTCCTAGCGTACAATGGAGTGTGTATGTCATGTCACACGTATCCGACACAGACATGATAAGATATGGCACCAGTTTTGAAGTGTTCCTCTTCCTAGATGAGTGAAGAGTGATAATTATCAACATGTAACATGGTTCAGCAAAATGCTACACATTATCATTTTAATCAACTGGCTTCTATAATTAAACATACCACAAAGACATTTACATTATCCCAATAATAGGATATAATTTGACGATGAAATGATGTTATAGTAAGACAATAAGTAGTAAGTTTTTGTTCACCAGTTACTAACACTTCCGCACCCAAATAAAGCAAGAGCATGTGTTTATCAATTGAACAACTTGCTGGAATGACTGCAATAATTAGAATGCATGGAGATAATTAGAATGCAGGAGTCCTAACTTGTTTTTTATTATTCTTCTCCTCTTCTGAATATTGGCTGGAAAAAAATGTTATTGTATCGTAAGATTAGCAAAGTAATATCTTTTTCTAAATCAATTTGGCACTAATGTCTGAATAGCAAGATCAAGTGGGTATTTGGTAGTTAACTGCAATCCACCATTTTCTAAATAGCAAGCTCAAGTGGGTATGTGGTAGTTAACTGCAATCCACCATTTTCTTCTTTTGTTGTTACTTTTTTCATACTCCTTAACTAAGTTAATTAAATGTATGGAATTGTTAACTTGTACTGGTATTTTCTTCGTTTAGGTTGTCGTGCATATATGTACTGGTATTTTCTCTACTTAGGTTGTGTTGCATTTATCTACATCTATGCTATAATGAGATGACTGAATTACAAATTTTGGCACTTGATAAGCATTTGTTGATCCTTGTCATACTGTTGAATCTACTAAGGCTGAGAAGAAGAGGGTATCATACCACTAACATCCTCATCCATTTTTGGTTAGTTTGTTTCTTAATTCATGTTTAATTGTTATTTGGTTTACTGATGATATGTTATATTTTATTAGATGTCTTCTATAAGTAAGGAATGGATGGATGCGCCTCCATTGTCAGATGTTTACCTAGAAGGTGTTGCATCATTCATTCAGTTCACAAAGGACAAATTAGGTAGAAATGGTTGGTATTGTTGTCCATGTGACAAATGTTGCAATTATAATTCATGCAAAAAAAACTAAGTGAAATAGCAGAGCATTTGGTTTGTAATGGAGTGGACAAGTCATATCGAACTTGGGTCGAACATGGAAAACTACCTCGCAGAACGGTTGCCAATGCTCAGGCTCCTAGTTCGTCAAGTATTGATTATACTGAAAATGCCTTCCCAAGAATGGAAGACCTGTTCAATGATACATTTAGACATGTTGATCCTATTGACCTTGATCAACAAAATGCTACTCATGTTCAAGATGATCCCCTGGTGGATATTGAATACAAAAAGAAGCTGGAAGATGCAATGCAGCCCCTATATCCCTGTTGTGATCATGATCAACATACAAAACTCTTGGCTATAGTAGAGTTGTTGAGCATGAAAGCTAGATATCAATGCTCTGAGGCTTTTTTCACAGAATTGTTGCAATTTTTAAAAAAAGTTTTGCCAGATGGGAATACTATACCAGAAAACTTTCAAAAAGCTAAGGATGTGGTCAAGTCTTTTCGCATGCAGTATCAGGTTATCCATGCTTGTCCTAATGATTGTATACTTTATTGGAGAGAAAATGCAGATAAGGATAATTGTCCCAAGTGTGGTGAAAGTAGATGGAAACTGAAAGAAAATTCAAAACCAGAAGGTAAGAAGTTGCCGAAGAAGAAGCTAAGATACTTTCCAATTACTGAAAGGTTGCAACGCTTGTATAGTATACCATGGATAGCTGAGAAAATGACATGGCATGATCATGTAGAATATAGTAGTACACATATGCGACATCCCGTAGATTCTCCTTGTTGGAAGAAGATAGATAAGATATGGTCCGAGTTTGCTGCTGAGAAACGAAATGTTCGACTAGGTCTTGCAACTGATGGTTTCAATCCTTTTGGGATGCATAATTCGTACAGTTGGTGGCCTGTTATGATTGTTCCATATAATCTTCCTCCATCTTTATGCATGGCAAAGGATTTTACCATGTTAACCATGTTGATTCCTGGTCCAACTGGTCCAGGACATAACATTGATGTCTATTTGCAACCATTGGTTGAGGAGCTGACAGAATTATGGTTTGTAGGAAGCACTACATATGATTCTTACATGAAGACCAACTTTACCTTGAAAGCAATGCTGATGTGGTGTATACATGATTTTCCAGCTTATGCGCATCTTTCAGGTTGTAGGACTTCAGGACAATTTGGTTGTCCTGTATGTGGTAAAAAAATAGATGCGAAGTGGCTAAAGCATGGAAAAAAAATTTGCTTACATGGGTCATAGAAGATTCATAAGAGATGCCGAGCATCCTTTTAGAAAGCAAAAGTCCAAATTTAATGGATATGAAGAAGATAGGAGGCCTCCAATACGTTTGACTGGTGCAGAATTATTTAGTAAAATGGAAGCTATACAAACAGAATTTGGAAAGTTACCAGGTAATAAGAGGAAGCGGCCCACTGATACAAATGTTCCATGGTCAAAGAAATCGATTCTATTTGATTTGCCATATTGGAAGGTAATACAATTGGGTTGTTAATTCGGTTTATCTTTGTTTTTATGCTATGTTTAAGTATTGTTATTAATTAACATATTCATTGTCACAGGAATTGCACCTTCGGCATAATTTGGATGTAATGCATGTAGAAAAAAATGTGGCTGAAAACTTGTTTGCGATAATAATGGATACTAAGGGTAAGTCTAAGGACGGAGTTGATGCTCGTAAAGATCTAGAGGAATGGAAGATACGAAAGAAATTATGGATAGTGGAAGAAGATGGAAAAAAAATTTATCCCGAAGGCTCCTTTTACATTATCTCGGTCTGAGAGAGAAATAATTTGCAAAACCTTGAGCAAGTTAAAAGTTCCTATTGGGTACAGCGGAAATTGGAAAAATAAGGTGGATTTGTAAGATTTTCAATTCAAAGGCTTGAAGTCACATGATTATCACATTCTCATGCAAGGGTTACTACCAATATTTCTAATGCATGCTTACAAAAAAGAAAAACCTTTGCGTGCTGCAATTCGACAACTATCAATTTTTTTCAAAGTCTTATGCTCCAAGGTTGTTGATCGGTCAGAGCTTTCTAACATACACCAATGACTTGTGGAGGCATTATGCGTGTTTGAAATGTATTTTTTGCCATCTTTTTTTGTTTCAATGACACATGTTGTGATTCACTTGGCAGAGGAGGCTCTAGTCTACGGACCTGTTAGATATAGGTGGATGTATCCTTTTGAAAGGTAAAATCCAAAAATCTAGTAGTTTATTTTTTATTCACTTGAGTTATTTTATAAATCTGATTTGTGTTACATGTGTAGGAAGATGAAACCATACAAACGATATGGTCGGAACAAAACTTTTATAGAGGGCTCTATTGCTGAGCAATATATATTAGAAGAAGCAATAAAATATTGCATGGAGTACATTCCTAATGGTAAACATAAAAGTTATAAACGAGAAGGGAGAAGATCCATCGATGATATTGATGAAGAAGGTCCATATCCCGTCAATTCACTTGGCAAGGCTTATCGTTTGACTAGTTTGCAGTACGAACAAGTGCGTAAATGGGTTTTGTCGCATTCTCCTGAAAATGATAAATGGGAGGAGTAAGTAACACTTCAACGCAATTATGTGTATGAATTATGATATATTTATTACATAAATGTATAATTTAAAGACTTACTGCATATGTATTCACAGAAAATATCAAACGTACGTAAAGGATAATCGACCTAGTGGAAAACATCAAAAAGTAAGGCACCAAACAAAGAAGATCATGGACTATATTCCTTGGTTAAGAGGACAACTTGAGAAGGAGGAAATGACTCATTTAAGAGACTTACAAATGGTCCAAATTTTGAGGCCGTAACGTATAATGCGTATGCGGTAAATGGATATATTTTTTATACAGCTGATTCAGAATTGAACTTGACCACACAAAATAGTGGGGTTTCCATGAAAGCTGAAACAAGTTGCAGATCCAAATCTAGTTCTTCCAATTTTAAGGATGATGAAGTGACTTATTATGGCATTGTCAAACAAATACTTGAACTGGATTACTATGACTTCAACCAAACAGTCTTCTATTATGATTGGGTGCGTGTAGAAGACAAAGTAAATGGATGTGTGGTGGATCCAGAAACAAATTTGGTTTTTGTCAATTTTGGGAGGTTCATGACAAATACAAGTGAAGCAGATGAGCCGTTCATTCATGCTTCTCAAGCATCTCAAGTCTTCTATTGCAAAGATGAAACAAGGGATAATTGGCATATTGTTTTAGAATCTCCTAAAAGATTAAGCCACAAAGTCGACGCTTACGAAGATCCATTTGTTTTTACTGAAGTAGCTGGAGAAGCTTCAATATTAGCATCTGCACTTGCTGATAATTTAGAATATGATGAAGATTATTGATCAAACACATACATGCTCAGTTTTCTTTGCTTCTGTTCTTTGCTTCTGTTCTTTACATCCCATCAAACCAAAAAAAAAGTTGTTCTTACCAACTATCAATCAATCTATTTTGTGGATGTTTTAATTTCTTTAATGATGTACATGTTCTGCCCAATTTATGTTTTAATTTCTTTAATCATGTGCCTGTGCTACCCAATTTCTTTAATTTCTTTAATCATGTGCCTGTGCCTGTGCAGCTATATCCGAACTTTTGAAATTATTGAATGATAAAGGAGGCCAATATTTTGTTATGGACTAACATAATCTATTTTTAGATGTTTAACAACATATGGGTCAACATTTGAATGTATTTTGGTGTGTTCAGACTGGTTATAGATACTGAATCTCATTATTATGGACTAACATAATCTATTTTTAGATGTTTTAACAACATATTACATTGGCCTGCCTCCTTGCACAGGTTCTACATTAGATATCCTGCATATATCAAACACTGCATATCCTTGCATTCACTCATCCTTAGCAGTGAACACATTCATTCCTTGCATTCATGTATCCTGCACAGTGATGTAGCTCACTGCCTTTCCATAGATGTCATGCACTCTTAATCCTTTACTGCATATAACCCCCATCCTTGCAAACTGAATTTTTCTAGAATTAGTGCACCCTGCACAGATGAACTGAAGCCTCACTGATCCTGTTGCATGAATGTCTGTATGTACAAGAAAGAGTACTACTAGTAGATATACACATTCTACCTCATATTCACAAACCTGCTACTGAAGTACTGACCACTCCCAAGCCTCTACAGGATTTACAAGTTTCCAGTAGGAACACCATCCCATATGCAAACGCGTAGTTGAAAGAAAATTAGAAAATTTCACAGGGAACACAAATTTTTATTGAAGCAGTAAGTTCCAATTAAGGGATGAACATACTGCAGGTTTTGCAATGCATATCAGCTCGGTAAGTACAGTCCTTTTGCAGCCCTAGATGTTGCTTCCATGAATGGCAAGTTCAAATTACCAAGATGGTGAAAAAAGAACAAATAACCATGTATTGAGTTCACATCTTCTCCACCTTATTTCGTGTAAATTGGATTCGCATTGATTTTGAATTGTTTAGGAAATGAAGAAATAACTGTGAGGGAAACCGGTGGCGGAGCAACCGGTGACATATTTAAGTCCTACTTGATCAGGTTGTCGGTGAATATTAAGAAGGATCAGGTAGATTGGAGCATATCTGCTTAAAGAAGTATCAGTTCCTATTACAATTAGCTATTAAAAGGATGCCAAAATTAGAACGAGGAAGAAAAAGATTTGGTTCCTTGCATAATAGGTGTTGCTGCATCTTGAGATCCTAATTGCCATGGTTCCGCAACAGCATCTTGAGATCCTAATTGTGATTTTTAAATGCTCCACAATTGACAAGATATTTGATTTAGTATACCCTCGATTCAGAATCTAATAAATCTTAAGTTTAGAGATGTTTAACAGGTACTATATATTTCATGCTAACAGGTACTATATGTTTCATGCTAACAGGTACTATAAATTTTAAGGCCTATTATTCTACTAAGTTATATCCTAATCCAGAGGACCTTGGGCTAACAGGTACTATATATTTCATGCTACCCAGAATAGACATGGTACACCTACTTGTCAATTTTCATTAGCTTGTAGAGATATTACACAAACATTTTGTGCAGGAGCACCATGCTCTTATGATTTATGCACTCTGAGATGCAACACATTAGTATCTATTAAGGCCAAATTTGATATGCCATTTACCTGTGTATGATATGCTTATTTTATATCTTAATTTTCATTTTTGTTTGTTGTTTAAGTTTCATTATGTCAGGAGATGGAACCCAATCTAGTAGAGATGTATTTTATAGTGAGCATGAAGCTAATGGGGATGAATCTAACAATGAGGATCCTTCTAGTGGTTATCAAGGAAGCACTTCTAATCGAATCGGTGATTATTGCATACCTTTATCTAATAATAATTTAATATCTTTATCTAATAGTTCCTCTGTAATATGTTTTACAATATGTTCTAATATTTGAATAATTTCTTAGGTGCCCCAAAAGTTATCATTTTTGATGAATATGGACGACCTGTTGATATTGAATCAGAAAAATTTGCAACTACTGTTGGAAAGATAACAAAGACACATTGTCCACCTGCAATTGATTCTTGGAAAAAGGTTCCCGAAAGCATGAAAGAAGACATATGGAGAGGTGTTAATGTGAGTAAATGTGAATTATAAAATTTTCTTAAATCTTCATGTATGTGTAACATATGAAGAAATTTGTCTTTGCAGAGTAGATATGTTGTTCCCAAAATTTATAAGGCTAAAGTTTTGCAAAAAGCTAATATTTCTTGGAAAAATTGGAAGTCTAATCTCTGAAAAAGGTGTGATATGTATCCAACTGTTGCTGAGCGAAAAAGAAATAGGCCTATTAACATAGTAAAGAAAGAAGATTGGGAAGACTTTGTTGATTTCTGCTCTACTCCTGAAGATAATATTCGTCGTGAAGTTGGTAAGGAAGCGAGGGAAAATGTTAAGGTGCTACATACAACTGGTAGGACTGGATGCGCGAGGGTAGCACATAATTTGGTAACTTAATATACATAACTATATTTCTTTATTTTTTTTTTTGCGTTTTTCTGTTCTTACATTTTGTTGCAATATGATATTTTGTCTCTCTTTTGATATAGAAAAAGGAGAGTCCTACTAGCGAGGTCAATAGAAGCATATTATACGTGACCACACATATGCCTAAGAATACTAATTCCTCTACCAGCTCGAACGATTACATTGTAAGAATAATTCTCTTTCAATTGTAATAATAATTTGTTGATTTTGAGTTTCATTAATCATATATATATATATATATATATATATATATATATATATATATATATATATATATATATATACATATATATATATATATATATATAAAAAAAATATATATATATATATATATATATATATATATATATATATATATGCACCGTTTTTATATCTTGTAGGAAAAAATTAGAAAGCTTGTAGAAGATGATCCGTACTTGGGACAAAATGATTTGGACAATGACCCTGTTGCAATGGTTTGTGAGATAATCCCCTTGCTATTTATTTCTTGTAGAAAAAAATTCGAAAGCTTGTAGAAGATAATCCCCTTGCTATTTATGTTGTTTAGGTACTCGGACGTGATAGAAAGGGTTATATTCGTGGCATGGGTGGAGGTGTTTCAAAGACAGAGATTCGTGCTTCAGCGGCAAGTAGAGAGGTTGCTCGTCAATTGAAGAATAAAAATGAAGCTATGGAGACGGATCTAATTACACTTAAAGAAGAAATGGCTACAATCAAAGAAATGATAAAAAAACAACCATCCAAAAACAAGACAACAGTCATCATCATCACTTCATGGTTCTTCTGAGGTATAAATACTGATCTAAACTTTTGCTTCACACTTATTTGAGTGATATATCTTCCTACCCTTTAATATCAATCGAGTGGCACATGTGCAGAGAACTGACTTGAGTGTTTGATTAGAGTGTGTTTATATATATGCAGTATATAGAGGGTCAGTCCACAAGATTGAGTTACAGATTCACTGCATTCTTGGTATTAAACGAGAAAAGAAATCCTCCATTGTTTTGTTCATACACTGCATATATAGAATCTTAGTCCTCATACTCAACTTGTCATATTCTTTGAACATCTCAGTTCAGCCTATTCATTAGCATACCTCTCATAGCTTATTATGCCATTCATGGACTATTGCCCTATTTTCCTTGGGGATTAAATTTGAATGTCCATTCATGTATCCATCTTGCATACGCTGTCTTGATTCGCTGCTTCATCTTGTTGTCCACAGAGATGGCTCAAACATACATGTATACAAAGTTCAAGCTTTTCTGTTTGAAATATCTATCCATCTCCTTCATCATTGTTCAGTCCAACTGATGCACTGCCCTGCATCAGAGGTATCGACCTATGCATTGATCTGCCATCTGCTCCTGGAGATGACCTTATGGAGTTTAAGTATGTGTCCTGCATATCCTCAATTGGTTCAGTCCCTGTTATGATCAGTAAGAGGGGTGTGTGTGTGTGAGTGAATTTATAGGAAGGGTTAGTGGCATTTTAGTTAAAAAAGAAAAGGGTGTTAGGAGCATGGCATACAGCAGCAGGTAGGGTGAGGGAGCAGTAGGAGCTGTAGGCAAGCCAGTGAAGTGTGGGATGGAAAACCACCCAGCTGAGCCAAGTCCCTACCGGACTTTGGTATCAAAAGTAAAGGACTGCTACTTCTATCAAGTGATCAGATATGAATGAAATGGACTGAACAACTAAAGTAAAGGACTGATACTCTAGGTAATCTGGACTGCTACTTCTATCAAGTGATCAGAATAAGATACCTGGACTGGCATCAAAAATTTGGCTCCATACTTCACTAAAGCTTTTCAGACGTCTGACTATTTCTATGCTAACGTCATCTACTTGAGTTCTCGTTGTTTTCTTCCTTGGGGCAAGGTCACATTCAAAATATGTTTCTCTCTTGCTTCAATAGTTATATTTCCCTTGCTATGTAGGGTAAAAGGAATGAGCAAAAGAGGCATAAACTACTACATAACACAATTGAACGTCGAAGAGCGAGATTATAGGATAAGAAGATAGGTAGTTAGGTACCAAATGGGACACAATCTGGATTTAATGTCTTTATCTTGTAAAGTGAAGTATGGAGCCAAATTCTTTTGAAGCTTTTATAATGCTTCACTTATTTACTGTCAACTCAAATAAAGATTGATATAGAACACATTAACATGACAAAATGATATAGGCAGTTCAATTGAATCAGGAGATCAGGATGCTTAATAGTAAGCTTATTAGACCTTGTAAATTCCAATTAATATCTCATTCCATCTGATCAGCTATAATAGTTCCATTAAATTTATTTTACTATCTCAGAACAGTTTTATGATCAATTTTTTCTTCACATATGATTCTCTCAAGGGGGAAATAAATCCATTGTTACAACAAGCCTTTTCTTAGTCTTTCTATTGACTATTGTCCAAGTTTAGTTTATCACATCCTTCCTCTGCTGTAAACTTTTGACTCAAAGCTATGTCCTTTTTGTACAAGGGTTCCGTATCTCATCATCATTCTTGTTGTTTCCCTGTTCAATTTTTTCTGGTCTTGTTTATCGCAAATTGCTTTAACTCTGACATTCAATATACTTATTCCTCACCTTATCCTTCTTTTAAGTTTTAACATTCGTCCATCTTAACATTGTTGTCTATGCAAAATTGCTACTCTTGTTATCCATTTGTATATCTTCGGTTATTTGGTAGAGCATGTTTTATCACAAACAAACCATGAGCACTTCACTTCATTCATCTAGCTTTAAATCCCACCGTGCTTGTTTAGCCATTTTATGATGGATTCGAGAAAAGTAAACCCACCCATAGTACAGAGGAGCCACTTTTGTAACTATAACCACATATTCTGGGGAGGGTCAAGATGTGCACTCCTTGCATTTTCATGTCTTGAATCTTCAGGACGCAAGTGCCGAGCTTAAAGTTGCGCCAAGTGGTTCCCTCTATATTTCTTCAGTTGAATGCATACTTTCCAAATGGAACATTGAAATAGCAAACTAATTATACCCTATGAGCTGATTATTGCGGACTCTTGTATGGTGAGGATGTATGCTTCTTAGTATCAAATTCAGTTAAGCTTGGGACATTTATTGTAAATCCCCTTTATTGTCAGCCTATACCTGTCAATTAAGGCTGTAGTTTGATGTTGAGCACAAACATTTTTGTATGCAGTAGAAATGTACAACTAAATCCCCATTATATTAATAGAGATGATAGTACCCTTAGCTTAGAGCTAAGTACTTCTCTTTACATCAATATTTGGTGCAAAGAAGATATCTGTAGTTCTGTACTATAATAATCTATGGCATATATGAACTAATCATCTTTATAATGTCGTAATAATACCAGTTTCCCTTTATTTTCATTTTTGTACATGAGAAATTTACGTAACTGTAATATTGCCTTCAAATTTAAAATATTTTGTTGACCATTTCTTTTTCATGAGGACTTGACCTGCCAAATTGAAATCAAATTAATACACCCACGAGAAAAGAAAGTCAGGTTGTGAACTTTGACATATGCTTTCCGTGTTCATAATTACAAATTTTGCTTCTGTTTACACATGGTGTTTTTATCTTCTGATCTATGCTACGCTTATTATTTGAGATGAAGGAATAAAGAATTGCATCTTTCTATGTAAATTCCAGTAGTTAATATTGTATTTTTGTGTTTCAATGGTTGTAGGTACCGGAACAATCTGGCTTGCCAAAGACATGTTTTCTAAAGGACTTCAAAAGAAAACACATTGCTTTTGGACACTTAAATTCTGATGCACCGCCAAAGGAAGATGTTTATAGTATCATCGTCGATGAAATATTTGACCGCAGTGCATATTTGTTTGAAGGGGATGGAAAGTTTGAAGACATTATGCTTGGTGATATGATCAATTGGCCAAAAGAGTCCGTTCAATTTATTAGGATTTGAATATTAGCATTTAGTTTTTTTTGTAGTGAACTTCGTATGTATTCTGAATACTACTCCTTTTTCAATTTGGATGTTATGTGTGAGAACAATTGCAAGTATTTGGATGCTACAAAAATAATTTCTACTTAGTGATATTCAATATCAATTGAGACTTTGATTCAATTGTCAGTTATGTTCATAAGTTATGTTCATTTTGATTGAATGTGTTCATTTTCAATTGTGATTCGTGAAAGATTTGTGTTATATTCATTTTGAATTGAGTCTTTTGATTTATATTCAGATTCAATATTTGTGTACTGGTTTACAACAAAAATAGGTTTAATTAATTAAAAATAATTTTAGTGAATATTTTGTAGAATTTTGACGGATATCACCTGTCAAAAATAGACAGGTATGTCGAATTGTGTTAAGCGGGATAATTGACAGAAGAAGTCCGCCGTTTATTATATGACAGACGAAATTCGTCGTTTTCTCCACCTACGTATCGATGGTAGAAAACCGTCATTTATAGTAAACTACATTTTATTTTTGACGGACCACGTGACGGTCCAAAACCGTCAATAAACACAGTTTTCGACGGTTTTAGTCTGTCGAAAAAACGCGAATTCTGACGTAGTGCAACGACTGTACCAGCCAGCACCTTTCCAACGACAACTGGAGAAATATGTGCAAATTCCGGGAGACAAGGAATTTTCTTTCGCCTCCTGTAATTCAACCCGGAAGGTTCTTCCCGGCAAGGGAGGAAAGATGACAGGCTCTTCCAGCCCGGCAATCTCCGACAGCACTGCAAGGAAACTCTCGTCTGGAGGATTGCCACCGACAACCACAGGGGGTGTCTACCTAGGCACTCAATCCAGAAAGAAGCTCCCAACACTTGGGGGTGCATCCTTGACCTCCTTGGGGGTAGATGGAGCCGGGGGTAGCAGTCCCCTCAATGTATGCGACAACCTGGTGTTCCAAGAACACAAGGGGTAGCGATCCATTGGAATTATGCAACGGACGTGGACGTCCCTGAGGGTGACCGCCTTCGCCAAGACGATGCGGCTTCCTGCACGGGGGTAGCACCCCTTCCGAGTTCGAAGAGGAAGACGTTCCGACATTCCCCGACGATTTCTCGGTACGGGGGTACGACACGGAGTGCACCTCTTCTACAATCCCTTCCACCTCTACCTACGTGCGAACAGTCTTTATGGCCGACAATGATCATAAAATGCCTACTGACCGACAACGTCTAGAAGTACTTGAAGCCATGCTCATGTCCTTGGTCAAGTCAGTAGACGAAATCGAAGCTGCCTTGCCAACTCAACCGAAAAGGATGCCTGGACAAAAAGCTTGGGACCCGCAGTCAACGCGGACTCCAATACGACCGCTCCTCCTTTGGCTGACAATCCTATAGGAGCCTCCGCTCCTTCAGCTGAAGATGAAGCAAGGGAGGCAAGGAAGGAAGTCCACGAGCTTCGAGCAATGTTCAATGTCTGAGACTCCTCCCGGGACCTTAGAACACGGCAGCCGTATCCCGTTGCGTGGAGAGATGTTCCTTTTCTGCCACGGTACAATCCGTTTCATATCGATTCATATAATGAAAGACCTTTGCTAGTCGGTACATGACTTATTTCGAGGTCACAACCGACCACTTGTCGCATAATGATGCCATCCTCACACGATTATTCATCGGAGCATTGGAGGGGATCTCGTTCGACTGGTATCGCAACCTTCCGGAAAACTGTATCCATTCTTTTGACGGCTTCAAGCACATGTTCCTAGAGAGATTCTACGAATTGGGGCATGATGTGACAATGTCTTCTCTCATGGATATCATTCAGGGAGAGAGGGAGCTAACAAGGAACTATATCGAGCGGTTCCGCCAAACCGCGATGAGATTGCCCCAAGGCAATCCCAAAAGCTCCTTGATCAAAATCTGCCAGAAGAAGTTGCTCCCCGCAATTAGCCTCTGGATGGGTGAAGATCAGTTCAAGGATTGGACGACCTTCATCATAAGCGCCACCAATACGGAGGCGAAGTTGAAGAAGGCTCGCCAGCTGGGGTTACACATCCCGGATGGAGAGGTAAAAGGCAAACATCCTGGTACCACCCCCAATAACAACAACACTGACGGCACCTCCAATAACCGGGACAATAAGGGCAAACAGGCCCTGGTCGCTGATTTGACCAAGAAGCATGAACAAAAGTAGGCATAAGCTCAGTGGCCCAAAGTGAATTACTCATTCGAAAATAGCCATGTCAAGCCTATCTTCGACATGCTCTTGTAAGGGGATGGGATCCAACTCCCTACACCGAGGCGCGAGTCGCGAGCGACAGAGATGGAGGACCCAAAATACTGCCATTTCTACCGCTATGTTTATCATGCCACTCATAACTGCTTTCAATTAAAGCGGTACATCCAGAGTCTTATCGACTCCAAAGCTCTGTCGCTAGACTTTGAAAAGGTTACCGTGGCGACGAACATGGTGTCAATTCAGTTCGGCGACTTCCCTCCAACAAGTACTCAAGACGGGGTAATACCTATCCCTCGGGCAATGATGGAGGTTACTAATCTTCCCCCTGTTTGTGACCAGATAACTGGCTTTGTACCTCTCACTACGTCACGAGAAGAAATCATGTGGGTGCACCCCGACTTAGTGCCCGAAGTGACCCAGGCGGCATCATCTCCAGCCAACAAAAAAAAGACATGAAGTCCAGATCCTGCTACACAATTTCAACCGAAGCTGATGAGACGGCGGCCGTTTTTACCCGGTCTGGGGCACAAGTCCAGCCCACTCCGGGTAGTTTAGTTGAAGACCCTCAGCCAGCAACGCTGTCGGCCACTGATGTTTTGGGGCCATCTCAACCTCCAGCGTCAGACAGGTCCAAGCCGAAAGAAACCCGCTTCGACAGGCCGCTACGTAAGGATGCACCTCAGGGATTTGAGAGACCTCACAACTTTGACATATTAGCACAACTGGCTAATACGTCGGCAAAGTTGTCGTTATATGAGCTCCTAAGGCTCTCCAAGGATCTTCGTGTCGCATTGAGCGAAGCGCTCCATAATGCTGACGCCTACTTAGCCCAGGTGAAGCCTACAGGGGAAGACTCGTCGACAGATCTCCAGGGCAGCAACTGTATGAATGCAATGCCCAACATCGTATTCACCCCACAGGACATGTTGATCAAGACCAACATGTATGATCGCCCCTTGTACTATACTGGATACATAGGCGACATCAAGGTGGATCGGATGCACATCGATCCTGGCTCGTCGATAAGCATCATCCCGAAAAGCTTGCTTCAAGTCCTCGGCATCCCTATGCACCGGCTGGCGATGACCAACACTGCCATTAGCGGTTTCAACTCAGGAAGGAGCTATCTCTTAGGAAAGATCCGGTTGAAATGTCAGATCGGCGACCTGAGGACAGAGGTTACCTGCTACGTCATAGATGCAAATACGTCCTACAATATCCTCTTGGGGCGTATGGATACATGACTATATGATCGTACCATCCACCCTCCACCAATGCTTCAAGTATGTCAGTAAGCATGGCTTCGTGAAGACTGAATTTGTCGACATCGATCCCTTCAAAGGGGTTGAGTCTTATTATTCTTCGGAGGCGTGTCTATATGACGAATCCAAGAAACACATAACTAACAAACTGGAGGCCATCACAGGGCCAGAGGAACCCTTGAGAATTCATCTCCAGGCCCGCAAATCGGGCAAAGTTGCACCCTTTGTCGCAACTTTGCATAAAGAGGTGCCCGGTTCCCCCGCCCCACCTGCACAGTTGGAACCGATGATCATCCGACTCCCAAGGTCCAGCCAAGAGCCAAAACCCGTCATAGGGCCGATGGTGATCCGATTGCCAAAATCTAATCAAAGGCGACCGGAAGATGCAAGGCCCTATGGGGAGCCAATGGTGATCCGATTGCCAAGATCCAGTCGAAAGCAATCGGAAGACACGAAGTCTTCTGTCGAGCCGATGGTCATCCGTCTTCCCAAGATGAGCCGGCAACCAAGTGTCAATCCAAGACCCTCAGAGAAGCCAATGCCACAAGCAGAACCCTTGGTGGTCAAGTTACCCAGGACAGCGTCCCTACCTCCGATCACGCAGGGGATAGCTGAAGAGGATGCAGAACTCGCGAAGTATCCTGTTGCAAAGGTGGACAGTCCCTCTCCTGATGATGTAATCCATGTGGACAAAATTCCTTATTTTATCAATAAGAGGCTGCCATTGAACTATCCTGAGTATAATAAACTGAATCCGATGTATACTATAGGGCACGGTCGGGACATTAACCTACACACACATGTGACAACCGTACATACCGTAAATCGACTTACTCCCATTAGAGGTGCCTACTTCCTAGTCCCAGGCAGAAGAGAAGGGGATCACACGATCATCTTTGGCCGAAAAGAAGGTCCTCAACCTTTCATACCTCAGGAGTTCAATCTCAAACCCGACACTGGAAGATTACCACTCTACCTGTATAGTCCTCAAACCAAGTACTTCATGCAAAAGCAGGGGTACGATATGGAGGCTACCCCAAGTATGAATCACGGCAACGGTCGGTGATCGCCTCTGCAGCTAATAGTCCCGGCCGGGAAACCTCGAGATTATTATGACAAGTTCAAATGCGGCCTCGATTATGTTACACCAGCAACAACGTCCGAGAGATCTGATGAGGAATGCGAATGGCATTCTCACTCATTCGAATCACCTATATACGATTTCGATGACAGCATTGGAGATATATTCAGGCAGACATTATCTGCCAACATGGCATCCGCTGACATTGAAGAGGAAGACGAAGATCTGCTTGAACCTCTTAAGTTGGAGCCATGGGCCCAACAACTTGACGCATAATGGGAGAAACGCTTTGAACAAAGAGACCCTCCCACTGAAGATGAGGTCATACAAGTTGACCTCGGTGATAAATCTTCTCCGAAGCCAATCTTCGTCAGTAAAAGCCTGACGGACGACGAGCGGGAGTCGTTGTTGCAACTCATCAGAGAATATATCGACATTTTCGCTTGGAGCTATGAAGACATGTCGGGACTAAACCCTGAGATCGCACTTCATAAGCTCAATATTCATCAGGATGTAAAACCAGTCAAGCAACAGCAATGGCGGTTCCGTCCAGACATCATGAACTCTATCGAAGCAAAAGTAAACAAGCTTATAGCTAGCGGTTTCATCCGCGAGGAGCGGCACCCAGAATGGATAGCTAATATAGTACCAGTCGTCAAGAAGAACTGAAAGATCCAAATCTGTATCGAATTTTGCAATCTGAATGTGGCATGTCCTAAGGACGAATTCCCTCTTCCCATTACCGACATAATGATCTAAAATACATGTGGCTTCGAGCGTATGTCCTTTATGGATGGCTTTTCAGGATACAATCAAATCAAAATATCTCCTGACGATGAGAAGCATACGTCATTTCGAACACCGATCGTCGTGTATTTCTACACAGTCATGCCCTTCGGCCTGAAGAACGTCGGTGCTACATATCAACGTGCTATGAGCGTCATCTTCAGAGATCACTTGCACAAGACGGTGGATTGTTACGTTGGCGACATCGCCGTCAAAAGCCGCTCCAAGGATGACCACCTACACGATTTGAGAACAATGTTCGATCTTATGCGAGCACATAATTTGAAGATGAATCCCACCAAATCTTTCCTGGGCGTGTCCAGCGGGAAGTTCTTAGGCTTTGTCATTACTTCCAGGGGCATTCACATAGACCCCGATAAGACAAAGGCAATCCTGGAGATGAGTCTGCCGAGGAAACTTCGTGAACTCTGCGGCCTTCAGGGAAGACTAGCCTACATCAGGAGGTTCATATCTAACCTCTCAGGGCGATGTCAACCCTTCACACAACTTATGAAAAAGGTGTCACTTTCGTATGGATTGAGAAATGTTAACGCACCTTTGATGATATTAAGGAATACTTGACGAATCCGCCAGTTCTGGTAGCCCCGGTCACCGAAAAGCCCTTCCTGCTCTATGTACGGGCGATAGAACACTCTCTTGGTGCCTTATTAGCACAAAACAATGATGCGGGACACGAACAAGACATTTATTATCTCAGCCGAATGATGGTGGGGCCAGAGCATAGATACACCGCCGTGGAGAAGGAATGCCTTGCCTTGGTATTCGCCATTCAGAAAATACGACATTATGTGTCAGGGCAAATCATCCATGTTGTCTTGCGAGTTAATCCCCTCGGGGTTCTCATGACCAAGTCAGGCGTACTCAGTTCTCGTCTAGCCATATGGGCGATACTGTTATCCTCCTACGACATGGTCTTCGTTCCGCAGAAGGCTGTCAAAGGTCAAGCCTTGGCCGACTTTTTAGCAGCCCATCCAGGTTCATGAACAGCAAAAATCTATGAGGAAATCCTATACAAAGTCGTTAACTCAAATATGACTTCACATGACAACGTTTGGCGAATGTTCTTTGACGGTGCTTCAAGAACAGGGCCACAAGGTGATATCGTCGCTGGAGTTGGGGTAGTATTAATTTCTCCCTCTGGGTTGGTGGTCAATCGGGCATATTCTCTCACAGAACCCTGTTTAAACAATGTAACCGAATATAACGCTTTGGTCATCGGGCTCCGACTTGCAAAAAAGATAGGAGTCGAATAGCTAGAAGCATATGGCGACTCACAATTGATCGTCAATCAAATTCGAGGCTCTTACGAGGTTCGTAATGCGGACCTGATTCTTTATCATCAGACAGCAACTGCTATCATAGCAACCTTGGAGGGGTTCTTTGTAGAACATGTTCCTAGACTCCATAATATTTAAGTCGACGTCCTAGCAGGCCTCATCGCTTCTTTGGCGATTTCAAATTATGCTCATCATCTAGTCGACGTGATAGGCCATGAGCTGGTCTGTCCCAAAAACAACATTCAACTGGATACGAGTTACTCTGCCCAGATAACCAATGATGTGCAAGACTGAAGACTTCCATTCATCGATTTTGCAGTCTACGGAATCCTGCTAGAGAATGTAAAAGAAGCAACTTCAATCAGAAGGCGTTCTCTCAGATTCTTTTATGACACAGAAACAAAAATGTTGTACCGATGATCTTACGACGGCTACTGTTAAGATGTCTGTCAAATGCAGAAGCCAAAGAAGCCTTATGCGAGACTCACGATGGTGTTTGCGGGGCTCACCAACCGGGCCTAAAGTTGCAGGACCGTCTCCGTCGGATGGGTTACTACTGGCCTACGATGGTAGCAGACGCAGTCGATTATGCAAAGAAGTGTATGGCTTGTCAGATCCACGCAGATTTCATAAATTTGCCATCTGAGTTCTTGCGCCTAACAGTGGCCTCTTGGCCATTTGAAGCATGGAAAATGGACATTGTTGGCCCAATCACCCCGCCGTCGTCTAAAGGGCACCGGTTTATTCTCGCAATCACCGACTACTTCTCCAAATAGGCAGAAGTTGTTCCGTTGGCAGAGGTAAAGACATCAAACGTGATCATTTTTATAAAACATTACGTCATTTACCGTTTTAGACTGCCAAGGAGGATCATTCATGACAATGGTCCACAGTTCGCAAGCCATGCCTTCTATCGATTCTTTGATAATAACCGAATTCAGAATGTGGCTTCAACGACATATAACCCATCAGCTAATTGTCTGGCCGAAGCTTTTAACAAGACCATAATCAAGCTTCTCAAGAAGTTCGTGTCTTCAAACAAGCACGACTGGAATAAAAAGTTGGGCAAATGCTTATGGGCGTACCGTACTACGAGTCGAACAGCTACCGGAAATACATCGTTCTCTCTGGTATACGGGAGCGAGGCAGTTCTCCCATTGGAGACTCAGATGCCACTTCGTGTGGCCCTTACTTACCGGTTAACGTCGGACGATAACTACCATCGACGGCTACAAGAATTGGAAGCATTAGACGAGAAACGTTTGTAAGCTCAACAAAGCATCGAGCTCTATCAAGCACGCATCTCTCGAGCCTTCAATAAGAAAGTCAAGCAGAGGACATTCCAAGTAGGCGATCTCGTCTTGGTCGTTCGTAGACTGATGGTCATGACTCACAAAACCGTCGGCAAATTCCAGCCTAAGTGGGAGGGTCCATACATCATTGAGATCGTATTCTCCAACGGCGCATACCGGCTCGCGAAATAGAACGGGGACTTGCTCGTGATGCCCATAAACGGCAAATTTCTGAAGAAATACTATGTCTAAGGACATGCTGGTACTCCCTCAAACCATCAAATCTCCCAAACTATCGAGTTATGTACACCAAGTACCTCTGAACTCACACTATATTTACTTCGAGTAGATTCACATCGCATCTCCCTAGATGGAGAGTCATGTATGATGATACCTCTGAACTCCCACTCTAATGCTTCATCACACAGGAGTCTTCCCAGCTTATCGTCATCACTGAGCAAACTTTATGTTCCTGATTATCGTGTATCACGTCCATATTACCTCTGATACCGATAGTATCTAGACTTAACACCTGTACCCAACCCGGGATAAAAGACATGGTGTTAAGACCACAAAACCTATCACGTCCATATTACCTCTGTTGGTTTTGTCTCAAAATCTATTACTCGTACCACCAGTGCGCAGAAGAGTAATAGGTCCACCAAAGATTATTCTTGATTATCATGTATCACGTCCATATTACCTCTGATACCGATAGTCTTTTGACTTAACACCTGTACCCAACCCGGGATAAAATACATGGTATTAAGACCACAAAACCTATCACGTCCATATTACCTCTGTTGGTTTTGTCTCGAAATCTATTACTCGCACCACCAGTGCACAAAAGAGTAATATGTCCACAAAAAAATTATTCTTGATTATCGTGTATCACGTCCATATTACCTCTAATATCGATAGTCTCTTGACTTAGCACCTGTACCCAACCCGGGATAAAAGATATGGTATTAAGACCATAAAACCTATCACGTCCATATTACCTCTGTTAGGTTTCTTTTCAAATCTATTAGCCGCACCAACAATACGCAAAAAGGGATAATAGATTCACAGAAGTTATCCTAATCTATTACTCACATCATCGGTGTACCAAAGAGTAGTAGGTCCACAAAATATTATTTCAAATCTATTTGCTCGTATTTCCAGATGCACAAAAGGGCAATAGGTCCACAAAAAGTCCCCCAGTGAAATGTCCTTTATCAAACACAAATGTCGTATTAGGCCCTCTAATACAAGCACCACAAATACCACAAACAAAGAATGGAGTGAATGTATTCTATTTTCAGTCGCATTCGTTACATCTCAAAAAAAAGGTAAGAGCGGGAGAAAAAGCTACTACTCATCAACAACGCATATTTTGGCAAGAATGTCTCCCAACTATGCAGTTGAGCGCTTGATTCTCAATCTGGCTCGGCGTTCAGCTTCCTGGGTTAGCTTTTCAGCATCCTCAAGATGTGCATGAGCTTGCCAATTGTCCTCTAACTTCTTCAGTACACCCTCTAGAGCGGCAGAGGCTCGTGTGACCTCATCACTCTCCTTGCAGATCTGCTCTCTCTTGATGAGTGGCTTGAAGCTCAGCCTCCAGAGAGGTCAGCTTGGCCTGGAGCTAGAGGAGCTGCTCGATAGTTTCGTTCATAGCACGAACAGTGGTCTCCTCACGAGTCAAGCAAATCTCTCCCTCTCGGCTCAGCTTGTTATATTTAAGAGAGCTTATGAAGGTCCTTCTCCAAGGAGGGCTTGGTCATCTTCTATACAGCCTTTACTTTCTCTATGGCTTTTATGAGAAAAGCACGCTCCTGTTCCACTACAGCAGACACATCGACTTGTCGTAGTCTTTGCAACTGGATTAGGCGCTGGTCAGCCTCTGCCAGCTTATGCTCCAAAAGAACGGCCGTCCCATCTCCACCCGGAAGCATTTTCAGTAGTTTAATCCGGCCTTGGGCACAATGACGGGCCACGGCAAATGAAGTTTCTCTCCTTGAAGTAGCTTCAACCCCCCGTTTTAGATAACGGTAGAAGCTCTCGACTATATCCCTTGATGATTCGTCTAGATTCTCCAAAGAAGACGACGTCGAAGGAATATCAGCCAAGGGAGCCGAAGGTGTGTGAGAGGAAGGCATAGCGGACTTTGACGACCCTGTCAAAAGGGAAACAAACTCCGAGCGACGAGACTTCCGCACAACAACAATCTCCCCTTCTACAGCCCGAAGTAGCTGAAGACTAGGCAGGGCGGAGAGTTCAATCTCCGAGGAAGAGGCAACTTTAATCGACCCTGCATCCACCAAAGAGGTTGAGGGAGCCGGGACTTCTGTGCTCAAAATGGTAGAAGGCCCTCGACTCGAACTGGAAGAAGAGAAGGGACATTTCTTGTTTGTACCAGGTCAGCCCCTGGATCCTCTTCTATCCCTTCCTCCGCGACCATATCCACCATCGATAGTGGAGAGGCAGATCCTGTAGGTCCAGAACAACCGACAATCAGCTTGACCCGAAGAAGATGGAGTTGAAGCAAAAAAATCTCCTTATTCGTAAGAATGTGACATAGCTTACCAGAGGCGGAGGGCAAAGACTGGGGATCAATCGGGGTAGTCTCAGCTCCACCCGCTACCACCACATCCCCTGTGAGGTCAGTAGCGGAGCCAGAACCATCCACGCCCGTCTCCTCAGACCCTGCTGTTCCGGGCAGGGATGTAATTATGTCAGCAATAGTTTGTGAGGACCCCACAGCTCCAGGGTCAGATCCCAGAGAGGGAAACGTACGGGCAGCATTTGATGGTTGAAGGTTTGCTACCTCCGATGCCTGCAAAGAAGAGCCTTCAGATTCCATTCCAAGGACAACATTAGGGCTTGTCGTGAAATAACTTACCCCTATGTTAACTTCGGTATCACTACCCATTTTCTTGACAGCAGGCCCACGGAACCTAGCCGTAACTCATTTCTGGGAACGAGGTCTATCAGTAACAGGAGGTTCAGGCCTGCTTCGTTTACGCGAAGGATTCGATATAGGGAAAGGCATGTGCATCGCCAAAGGACTTACAAAGGGCTAGAGATCTTCGGAGTTATCTTCCTCCTCCCCCGTGCTGTCAGAATCAAAGTTAGAAGCTTTCCTCTTCCCCTTCCCCGTCCTCTTGCGGGAGTCCCTCGGTCGCTCCTCCAATTTCGTACTGACAATAAAACTAGTACGGGGATCAAAGTCGTCGGGAGGCGCATTCACGGACACATGACGAAGGGCCGCCATATATGCGATATGCCCCAAATTTCCAGCGTCATGCAGGATGAAGTTGGCCTGGGTATGGGTCGCCGAATAATAGTGCCAGGCCCGAATACCATCCAAGATGCTTCCCTCAAAACCCAGGCAAGGATTAGGATTATCCAAATATAATTGGCTATACCCAAATTGCCGAGAATACCGGCTAGGTAAGTATGGCTTTAGGTATATAACATTGCGGTTGTGATACACCAGATGTGAGGGATGGATACTCTGCAACCAGCGAAACAACTTTTCAGACAGGACCTGGGGCGCAACAGCACTATCAAGGTGAACGCATCCCATCTATTCCTCAGTAGAAGGCGGGACCAACACAAAAAAGGAGTATCTATCGACCCGTACAAGAGTGGCTCGGCAGTCGAGAAAAGTGGTACAGTTCCAGGGCATGTCACGATAGTAATAGATGAAGGCATCATCACTGGTCGCATTACCCTCCGGGCCAGGTCGCATCAGAGAGGGGCAATTCATTTGTAGCCACCCCATTAAATAATGATACGGCAGCTCGATTCTATTGAAGGGTTTCGTAAGTTCACGGGCGATGACTTTTGACATGAAAATACGAAGACCCAGATGGATGCTACATACCATAGCCGAAAGCATAGCCAACTTGCCTCCAAAGACCAGCTTTACCACCAGAAGGATTAGGTTGCGGCTGATCTTCTCAATCGAACCGGAGCCCGTCGAGATGACACAAACCCTCAGCCATATCATCAGGTATCCAGCCAAGATGGCCTTAGATGACAGAGGCTGGGTATCATGATAAAAATAGTTAAAAGTATCGCTCAGACTCCCGAACCTGTCACCAGCAGTGCGGACCCCCTTGGTGCTTTGCACCTGAGCACCCACTTGTTCCAAAGATTGGGGACTCCTAACAGCAACCCGACCGAAGGCGCTAAGCTTAAAAAGATAACTAATCCAAGCCTTGGTATGAGGAATGTTCCCTTCCGAACTATCGTCCTTCTTCTTGGATATTTATTGATAGGTGCTATGGTGACATAGCACTTCCTGATATACAACAAGGAATCCGGGGAACCGCCGCTCTAATTCCTCAAACTCTTTGTTTGTCGGGGTACACTCCTCATAAGATTCGTCTCCCCAGGGCAATTTGGACACATCATGCATCTCGTGAAGAGCAAGCCCCATCTCTCCCCTGGGAGTAAAGAAGGTCCCAGTCCGACAATTGTACATCTCGAACAATGCCACAAATAGCTTCGGGTTCATAAACAAGCCATAGCAGGAGCCCCTAATGGCGTAATAAAGGCCAATCCGTCGTAGAGTGTCCTCATACTTTGTCAAGATCCAAGAAGTCAGATTGACCCATGGAGGAGAACGATGCTGCCAGTTCAGTAATGACAATCTCCCTGCAGGGTATGACCCTTTATGAGCAATCTGATTCAAAAAGGTATCAGCCTCAGAGAATAGAATGTTGGGCTTCAGTTCATTGATGAGACTGCCAGGAGCCAGCCCAATGACAGAGTAGCTCATTGTTTCCCTTGCTGCAACCACTGACCGTGTGGGTGTCACTACCATATTTTTGGCTTGAGGGTGTTTTGGTCATTTTGACTTTTTGGTGATTTTAAAATTTTATTAATTAAATATGTGCTAATTGTTAGGTTGAGACTTGACCTAGAAACATAGCCTAATCTAGATTAGTCTTGAGCTTAGAGTATTGATTAGGATAACCTAGTAATGACAAGATTAATAATATCTAGATATTCTAAGTAGGATATTTTTTCTTAGGATATTTATGAAAAAAGAAAGCCTTAGGACTATTGGACTAATAGGAAGGCTTAGAATTGGGTGGATAACTCCTAGCCACTCATCTACACCTAAAATCTAACCCTAATTCATCTAATGGCAGCCACAATAGTATCCCCCCTTCCTATAAAGTATTCCTAAGAAAAACCTTTGCCTCTTTTACATCTACTTAGAACCCTAATTGTTCCGCCCCAAATTTCTTCCCCTAATATCCAAATTAAGTCCAAATTAATCCTAATCAATTGCATCATCACCCCCTACCATAGTGGAAGCTAGTAGGGGCTTGCTAGCTAGGATTGGGAGTGCTTTGGGCAATTGGAGTTCAAGGGAAAACACTCATCCTCACCCTTTGCATTGAGATTTACTCTCAATAGGTAAATACCATAAAACCCATATAAAATTATGTTTTCTTTTCATTAATGCATGCATATAGGTATACCCTAGTTGTAAAGTTAGTTTGGTGCTAGGTAGTGTCCATTTTGTGTCCGTATCGGACACGTATCAGTGTCTTTAATAGAGTGTTCGATGAAATGTTTGTGAGAAATGAATTTTATTAATTTCAGAATCTAATTGAACAGAAAATTAGGTTAATATGTATATATCAATAATTGAGAGGACTGAGTCGAAGTTTGTATGTTTTTCGTGTCCAAAATGGATACGCACACACACGCGCAGACACCGTAACTGTCTTCTGCTACCCGAGTGTCACTGTGGACACGACACGCCACGTGGCGGCCTGCCACTTGGCACAGACCAAGGGGAAATGTCTGACACAACACCCCTTGAGTCTCGAGTCTCTTCGTGTCGTATTGGACACGTAATCCCACGTGCACGGGTTTTACACTGTCACTATGAGTGTAGGTTTTCTTCACTGATACGCAGTTCGTGTCGACTTTAGACACAACGTGGACACGTGTTACCTAGCCGACCATGTAGTCCTATAGATAGGCTACCTAGGTTAGTGTGCACGAGGTGTCCTTGGTCCTGTGTCGTATCCAATTCCCCAGGGAATGGCCGCACGAGCCTGTGTACAGCAGGACCCTGAACCGTGTTTCTCTGTATTGGACACTTCGTGTCCACTCATGTGGACACGAATAACACCCTAGACATGTGTACATGTGGGAGAACACTTCTATATGCCTGATTGTTTAATTTTATTGGTTTAATTTAGGTTTTCGAAATTGGGATTTATGTATCAGTTTTATTTTTCCAGTTTGGTTTCAATAAGCTAACAGTTTACTATTGAACCTGTTTCCTAAGAATAAATACAGTACATGCTAATGACCCATGTTTCAATAGGGATTAGATGTTAACTGTGGTTAGATTTAAACAATTGTTGCATTAACAGTGAGTTGATTGGGGATTGAAGGAGGAAACTGAACCCTGTTAACCTGAGTTTACATATGGCAATTTCCTGAGTTTGAAATGAAAACTGGGTTTGGAATTTGAAATGGGTTTTGAAATTAGAGATGTTATAACTGAGATTTCAAATGATAGCTGAGAATTCAAGTTAACTGAACACCTGAATTTGCCTATGTTTATTTTCTGAGAACTATTTAGAAAAACTGAGAATGTTAACTATTACACTATTTCGAAATTTGGTTGGATGAACTAAGGGTAAGGGGATTAGAAATTTGAAATGAAACCTGAGTTTCCTTGAGTTCCTGAGATTTCAGCTAACTATAACCTGTGTACACTTATGGCATTTCCTGAGATTTCAAGTGAAAACTGAAAACTGGGTTGTTAACTGTTAATGTAGGTTAACTGAGATTCAAGTTTAAATTGATTAAGCCTGAGTTTGAAATGTTATAACTGAGCTTAATGTGACTGAGTTTAGGTTTAAATGTTAACTGAAATGTAGATAATGATCCCTTGTTTCATTAACTTGAAAACAGTTTACAATACTAACCTGTGAACTTAAGTTTAATCCATATACCTTGTTGTTTCATTAACTTTTAAATTTCAGTCCATAGTTCACACACACACACACACACACACACACACACACACACACACATTCACTCTTTAAATTCCTTTTTCCTTCTCTATATATATATGTATATGTATGTTCATATATATATAGCTTCCCTCATAATTGTATATATATTGAATATGTGAGTGATACATATATATGTGATATACACATTATGTGAGTAAGTGATGTGCCTTGTTAGTTTTGTGTTAGCTTGTGATTATAGGCTAAGTATCCTATATGTGATACTTGCTTATATAAACAATATAGTTGACAAAGATTTAACTAGAGTTGACCTAGATTGGACTAGTTGACCTAATTTGACTAGACTATTGACCAAAAGTCAACATTGAGTCCATAGGTGACCAATTGACCTAGTTGACTTTGACCTAGAGTTGACCAAGTTTGACTCTGACCAAGATTGACCTAGAAATCATGTAGATTGTATTTAAAACTTTATTTACCTTATATTAAACACATTGTGACCTGTGTTGCTCTAAATAGGACTCATCTACTCGGTCTGGACATCTACACTTACCAGATACTCAGGATATCAGGCGAGTACATTCTCTGACCGTTTCATACTTGCTAGAACTTATATTTCTGCTCTAGATTACTTTACTTGTATGCTGTCACGTTGGTAACACGGATTGGTACTATGTGGATCTTTTTATGAGATGTTATCCCCCTCGGGAGCATCAAGTACTTCATGTCATGTGTGTTTTACTTACATCATGTATCTTCAAGCTTCACTATTCATGTATACTCTTGTGTTTCATGTAATCTCATGTTCACAGAGCCCTCATGAATCAATTTCACGTGCGCTCGAGGATAAGACAGTGAGATCATAAATCTTAACATAACATGTCTGGATCCTTGTGTATTGATTAGGGATGAGGGAGTAGAAATAGTCATGTGAATAATTCCAAAGTAGTGTAGTCATGAATCAACTCTATAGTATAGCCATGAATCACCTCCAGCTGTTCACATGTCTATCTTGTGCTCTGAATCACTAGTCACTGATAGTTCTCTACTTAAAGTAGATATTTCTATTACAGTTATCTCTTTTACTTTATGCACATTCCTTCAGTTATTCATGTATCTTACTCTATTGCATGTTTATTATCTTCTGACATGATATGAACTGCGTGAGATATATTGTGCTCGTTCCTGTCCTGACTGGACCTATTGATATATTACAGATGATGAGGATGAGACTTTCTGCACCACCTATTATGGAGCAGCCCTAGACGACACTTGCGAGCTGGACTCTCAGGAGGACCCAGCTCTAGCTGATATTATCACCCTACTGCCTAGATTAGTTTAGTTAGGCTTTATCTTACTTATGTTGTCATTTGGGATTTGAGTTGTATTATGTTTTGTTATTGTGTCTTTTAGACACTTAGACTTATTTCCCTTTCTGTTTGTACTTCCTTTGAGATTTTCATATCTATGATATCATGCTATTTCTACCTTAGATTGTGATTGAGATGTACCATCTTATTATTCCTCCGTACGGAGAGTATATCTTGTACAGTTATACTTATACTGTGTTAGATGTTGTGACCTAGGACAGCGTTCTACCACCGATACTGCGACGTAGGCTAGACGTACCCACTTTTCGTGTCCCTACACTGGGTGCGGGTCGTGACAGTAGAGTTATTAAAACGGATATGGCCCACGAAGATCCCTCGCTGATCCAGAGTTAGAGAACCCGACATCTTCCTCTCAAAAGGTACTATATTGAAACCGGATAGGGAAAAGTGGCACTACATTAGGGGTATGTGAATCGCTTCTCCCTGAAAATAGAAGTCCCAGCTCTCAGATGTCTCTATGATGCTCGGGTTTAAAATAATCAAGGCATCCCCGAATAGAAACATAGGATTCAGATGAATGCCATTCAGTCGCCCAGAGTTCATCATGCTAAGTAAAAAGAAGAAGAATTGGTTTCGGATCTCCCTCAATCTGTCTTCAGGTTAACTTCGGGTAATCTGAGTTGACATATCTTGGACTATCTGGTCAAGTCTCACACCCAATGCAGATTGGGCATATCCTATCAAAAGTTTCTCCGATGGAGCTGTGAGCAAGGTCACTGTAAAGGACAAAGCAGAAATATAGTTAAAAAAAAATAAAGTTCATTCTTCAGCTATATGGCCTAGCCAAATAGAACCTATGCGGCCTAGTTATGAGGGATGCACATGCGGCTTAAGAACATGAGACGCATGCGGCTCAATCGTACAGTTCTGTTAGACAGCACTCATGCGGCTCAATCATAAGGCACTTACACAATTCTATTATGCAGTGCTCATGCGGCCCAATCATGAGGTATTTATGCGGTCCAAATTAGACAGTGCTCATGCGGCTCAGTTATGAGGCACTTATGCGGATCAGTCTTGAGACACTTATGCGGCTCAGTTGTGAGGCACTACTCATGCGGATCGATCAAGGAATCATTTATGCGGTTCAGTTGTGAAATACTTATGCGGCTTGGACAGGGTCAATTATGTAGCGCTCATGCGGCCCAATCACGAGACACCCATGCGGGTCAACAACGCTTATGTGGCTCAGCCCATGCGGCCCTATCATACAGAACACATGTGGTCCAATGAGATAGGGCATGCATCAATCAAGCCTGACGCACAGAGGCGATGTATGATAGGCCGGCGCATAAAATATGCGATATGGCTATTCAAATATTAAGTTGTCGTCTTTCCACCGTCCTTACCCTTGATAGGGGTTGTACGTCGGGATGAATGGAAGGAGAATTCGCAGCACTCGACAGAGAGGCGAGTCCCTTCCCTTTAGCCGCAGCATCAGTCGACTTGGAAGCTTTGGGAGCCATGGTTAAATGGGACAGAAAAGGATGATAGGGACAATAAAAACGAAGGAGAAGAAAAAAAAGAAAAAAAATCTCTCTCTCCGAATGACCTATATTTATAAAGGTTTTCGAAGGAGCGTCGTTTCGATTCTCGAGCCCATTAAAGATAATGATGATGTTTGGGGATTTTATCCTTAGTAACCGTCAACTTTATCTCGGAAAAGGAGCCCAAATCCAAAACCAAATCAAGACAATTAATGCAGCAGTGACAGCTGGCAGGCAAGACCATTCTGCGGATCAAGATTGCCCTGCGGCTCAAGATTTCCCTGCGACACAAGATCTCCCTGCGGCTCAAGATTTCCCTGCGACATAAGGTCTCTCCTGATTCGAAGAACTCCCTGCGGCGTGACATATTTCCATGCTTCTTATTCAAAGTATTCCAAATTTGCAATTTGAAAACTTTAAAGGGGGTCTTGTAGAAGCATGGAAAATATGGGATTCATGCGGATCACAACTGGCCGCATGAGTACTTTGAGAAAAATCGGTCCGCATAAAGAAGAGCCGCATGACAGACTCGGTATGCCCCTGCGGCCCATCTTCACCACCTCAGATTGTATATCAAAAGCAACCAGACTGATTTGAGCCGCAGAATGAAGAAGTTACTTATGCAGCCAGGCTGGTCAATCCTTCTGATAAAGCTGACAAACTCTGTCAAAACTGACAGCTGACACTCTGACAAAAATAAGATAAGACGTGACACAGGGTCCACGTGCCTGGACATGGCCATGCGGCCAGAAGGACTGCAACCCGAGCCGCATGAGCCTTATGTGGCTCAATTTATATGCTTCATGTGGCCAAGGGTGACTGCAATTTGAGTCGTATGAGCTTTATGCGGCCCAAAATATAGAACCTATGCGGCTAAAAAGTCCCCAAGCTACATGCGGACTAAGGAAGACTGCGACTTAAGCCGCATGAGTCTTATGCGGCCCAGCATGGCCGAACACTGAAAGACTTATGCGGCTCAAAATGACTCAAGCAGATTGATCCTATCCTGCGATAGGATACGTGGCAGGCTGACCAAGTCTCAACCACCCAAATTTGTTGCAACAAAATCTCAACAAGTCACCAGCTGGCAGCCAAAGAGCGGATCTTTGTGTGCTGCTGTAGCTACGTGACCACGCGGCCATCCATACGGCTCAAGATATCTATCACTATAAATAGTAGGGTACCACACCCATGCAAAAGGCTGGCAACCTACGAAGGGCAATTTCTTCAAGAGCAAGGAGCGCGTCAGATAGTCCAAGGAGTAAGGAAGAGTTGCTACACTTTCCTGAGCCCCTATCGTCATCCCCCAGAATCAAAAACTAAACAATTATACTTAGATTGTTTCCTAGGCTTTCTTCTGTACAAGCGAGTTTGCAATCAAGTTTAATTTCTCTGTAATTTTTGTTCTTGATATTAAATGGCAAACACCATGCATGCATAACCTTATCAGCAACCAATATATATATAAGTATAAGGCAAGGAGAACCCATGTTCTCTCTCATCTCCCTCCTAAAAAGTTTCTGATACAGAATCCCTTCATGATTGCCAAACCTTTAGGGCTATGTCCATGCCAAAGCATTCATACACTAGAACTCCCACGACAACCATCTACTGCTATCACCACCATGTCCTCGCCACCACTCGTGGCCGTACCGATCCCCGACATGACCGACTGGTATTCTCTGCTCTCCTATTCCCTGTCACCAGCGTTACGCCAACACCACCACAATAATCATCAGCATCGTCACCACCCCATCGCTATCACCAGTAAGATTACCCCAACTCACCTAAACCATCACCGACCTTGTCTTCTGGGAGCCACACCACCGCGAGGGAACGCATCCGCCGATCTCGTCGATGGCCATCTCGCGAGTACGACAGCGAAAACTTCTGCCGCAGTCTTCAGCTCGGCCAGTGTTGAGCCCGTCCCCACGGATCCGTGCCGCACCTCGCCGGCGGTCACGCCCGATCCAGCCAGCGCCACCTAGTGTCCGCATCCACCGCGTTAGCCGCCAGCGCCGTCGACCCCCATCTCGGCCAACATCGGACCTGCCGCCACGAAATCTCGCTCCGCCACAGCTACCGAGTCTGGTCCAGTGACGACCGCGTCGTACGCCTCTCCTCAGCAGTGCCTCTACAAATCTGGTATGGCGAGCCAGTGATCAGCGAGCCGTGCCGTCCCCGTGTCGACCACCGTGCTCGGAGCCTCCTCTGCGTGGTTGATTTCGTTTTCCCCAAAAGCACGGTGAGCTCTTCCCTTTCTCGTTTATTAGAGAAGAAAGTGTTCTCTTTTCTGTGAGTATGTGTGGTTTTAGGCCGGGTAGCCGTGGGCTTGGGCCTATGTTAGTTGGTTTGGTAATATATGTTGGGTTCAAATACTATTTTGGTTAATTAATTGATCATAATAAACTTATTGTTATAACTATAGTTATATTATTTAAGCTTCATGTATATATATATATATATATATATATATATATATATATATATATATATATATATATATATATATATTAGCTTTAGAACAAATCTATGCTATATATTAAGGTTAAGTATTGTAGGCTTCATGAGTGTGGGCTGTTGTGAAGGTTGGGTTGGATTCTTTGAGCCTATGGGCTGGCTAGTTTCACCATTTTGTTATTTTAGTTTATGAAGTTTCCATTATTCGCTTAATTATTTTGATTAATTAGTATATTGTTAACATTTAAACGAGTGACTAGTTAGTTAGTATTTCTTTTCAATTTATTAGTATTATTATTATATAGCTTTTGAATTAAAACTAAGGCTTGACAAAATTTGTGATTTATACATCTTGACTAATATATTTTCCAAATATAATATTGGGCTTTTTCGTAGTATTGGACTTGAGGGTACTAAATATATTTGAGCCTTTTACAAATATATATTAATTCCTGCTATTCTCAAAATAAAGTATTTAGCTTAGAAACTAAAAGTGTGGTTATATTAAAATATGGGTTTGTCTTAATGATTTGGGCTCTATATATATAATATTCTACTAAGTTTTATATATACAAATAATAATTCTAAACATGCGTGTTTAGTATTAGTTTAGAAAGCTTTTTAAATGGTTTTTAAATAAAAATGTACCTTATAGATTATAAAGAATGAATTTTCCTAAAACGTCTTTCTCGCTTAGTTGTCGTCAATCACGACTAATCGAACTTCTATTTTTCCTTTCCAATACGGACTACTTCACCTCAACCCTAGCCAACTGGACTATTTCGAACGCAATGGTACTATCTATTTCACTAGCAAAGGACCCCAGACAAATGCACTTTCTGATTGCTTTCGATTCATAGTAGTCTTTTCATTTCATGTTTATATATATACTCTTGCTTGTTAACACATTGTTATACGGATTAGTGTCATGGATCTTTACATACTATATTTCGTGATTGTCGTGTTCTCGTGTTTCGTAACTTGTTCGAGTCCATGAGTACAAGTCGGAAGGAAAAATATCTTAGTAGACATGTGGACTACCCAGAACTATTCCCTGTGTCTTTCGTGGAGAATAGCAGCTGCACACAACACGTACAGGATACCTGATTACCCCCTAGCTGTTCACATGTCGAAACTGATATTTCAAAACACATAGATAGTTGTCTTTTACTTCTTTTCTTCTCCACTTGCCATGTCACCCCATTTACATATTTTCTTCAGTGGATTCATCATGTTATAGAGTTACCTACTTGCTTTCTAGACATGCCATGATATCACTTACTTTCTAGTTTCATCTCACATATGATATTTTTATGTCTTGTGAATTCTATTATGTTTTTGCGTTGCCGTCGGTTTGTGTGCTTGTTCCATTTCTAACTGGAAACCAACATTTTTCAGGTTAGCTGTGGCTTCACCTAGCATTGGAAGATACGGGTGTACTAGCAGGCAGAAACCTAGAGATTAGATAGATGTGGTATCATTTTCACTAAATATAAGAACCTTGTATTTCCTCTAAATATAAATGTTGTAAATATTGTAATCAATTTAGAATTGTGAATGAGCAATAAATGTTATATTTATGTGATTTTGAGCATCTTGGCCATGACAGCGTTCTACCATCGACTCTGTGGCGTAGGCTGGCTTGGACACACACTCGTATCCCGAAAAGTGGGTGCAGGTCGTGACAGAGTATAGAGAGCAACACAAAACTTTATATTGTATGCGGAGGTCCAACACTTAGGTATGGTGCTAAAGAATGACTCGAGCAAGATGAAGGCGGTCAACTCGGTGGATCACCCCGTATAGGCGGTGACCAAAGAAGTAAAGATAGAGATGGGAGACTGGACAAAAGTCACCATTCTCATGGTCGCACCACTCAATGACTTCAAGATGATCCTAAGTAAGGATTTTCTTACTTTTGTAAAAGCGATTCCAATGCCACACTTAGGAGTCGTCGAGATAATGGAGAAGGGCTCGTCGTGCATGGTGAGTGTAGAGCCTAAAAATTAAGTTGCGCCCTGAACATACTAATCAGTGATCAAGTTGCGCCCCAAAGATCATGTTGCACCACTGATATGAAGCTCAGAGAACGGACTGCACCACTGATCAGGTTACACCTAATATCGGACTGCGCCCAGTCTAGTTGCGTCAAAACCTACGTGGCATCTGACACTTAATGGTCATCATTACCTGACAACACTGACGACTGACACAACAGTGAACGAGAAAAATCTCTTCGAATCCCGTGAATTGTGCCGCTTAAGGGAAGTAGGTGGACAACTGTCCTGTACACTTCGTGAGTTGCACCCAGGCGCAATCTAAACAAAATACTTAGTTGCGTCTGGGCGCAACCTGAATGACTTCTGCTTAGAAGCTGCCACATGTGTAGGTGCAGCTCAAATCAAGCACAGTTTGACTTGTTGACTGAAGCTCGCGCAACCTGATAAAGTTGAGACAACTTACATTTTAAAGCAGGATGACGTGGCGCACATGCCACTAATCTCTCAAGACGTGTCTACTATCCTGTACACGACCATGCGCATCTCAATAATATGATGCAACGCATCTAAATACAGTTGTCTAAATACATTTAGTACACGATTGAAAACTGAATGGAAGTTGGCGCAACAGAAGGCTAGCACAACTCAATATGGCGCAATCCAGCTCCGCGCACCATCAGAATAACTGCTAAAATAGTTATTTCAAGAACTCTATAAATAGAGTTTCCAATCATTATCAGACATACAGACAGAGATCAAGAACTCTTGCAAAATTACTGGTGCGTTCTCTAGAGGCTACAGTCTTCAAGTTCACATATTCTAAGGGATTAAGTGATCGTCTTCTGATCAGATTTCTAAAGTTGTACTTCCCCAGAATTTATTGTACTTTGTACTCTTTTACAAGTTTGGAATAAACAAATTTTGTTTTTGCAAATAAAATGGCGACTCTGCTGGGGACGACTTTCTCCTCCGACGAGAAAGTGACAACTCAATGTGACATTGCGTCGATCGACAAGACGCAGAAGACTCTGGTTGTTCAAGTCAACCAGACAGCCTACGAAAATATGATCAACACCAAGAGCAACAAGCGCACGGTGGCTATCGCCAAGAACAAGACTGTGTGGACTCCTAAATCTCCCACAGTCGCTGTTGTCCAAGCGCAACTTGAGTGCTCAATGACCAAGGCGCAATCCGCCTCAGTGGCTCCAGCACAGCCTGTTTCTGTGGCTAGGGCGCAATCTACTCATCTTGCTGCCCATGCACAGTTTACTACTATCTTTGCTGCCAAGGTGCAGTCAGTTCAAACTACTGTCGAGGCACAGTCTACCAATATTGCTGCCAAGGTGCTACCAGTAGTCCGTAGGACTATGGCGCAACCCAAGCAATCAGCAACCCAGGCACAATCTGCTACTCTGGTGCAACTCAAGGGAACTAGTCTTTTGGCTATTCCCTCTTCCAATTCTCAAGTTCTGAACTTGAAGAATTCATGTCCTAGTGCCAACACTAGACCGAACAAAGGGAAAAGTCCTTTGATATTTCCTCAATTGGCACAATCTATGCCTAAAATGGTCACACAACAGAATAAAGGGAAACGCTTGTTAGCTAACCCTATTCAAAATAAAAGAAAGCACCCTTTGGTCTTTCCTAAACTTTCCTGGTCTATGACTCAGAGGAAGACGTATTAGATTCTATTCCTGTAAACAGAGATCCTCGAATCTCTGATACCGGAAAGAATACTGATCAGAGAGGTATCTTACCTACCCCTATGGGGTCTGGTCAAGATCTTCCTACCTTGCAAATTTCAAGATCCAAGCAAGGAAAATTGAAGGTATCACAAACAGAGACACCGGGAGCAGAATTTTCAGATTTACGTGCTTATCTCAATAGGCGTCAACCAATATTAACTTTGGCGAAACGCAAGAACCCTATGCCAAAGGCCAATCTGCACCAAAAGCCAAAGTTTGAAAAGAAAGACCCATCTACCTATGCTAATGAGTTGAGTACATCTTTGTACACTCAAGGAACTAAACACCTGAAGAATAGGAGACATATTCCTAACATCATTAAGGAATATGTTCCTCCGATTTCTTCTCGTCCTGTGGTTGTAATTGATCTCCGGCAACGTCTTACACAAAGACGGGAGACTACGGGAATGTTTTCCTCACCTCCAAATCGTGCTTCAAATCGCCACTGCCTACATGAAGTTGTCATCAACTGTTGTTGCCAATCGGCTCGATGATCTGTCTTCGATCGTCTGAACTATGCTTCAACTCCTGAATATATAATAGAAGACGAAGATGAGCTATTATATGCTTCTATTAACATGACTTCTCAAGGCAATGGGGGTGGGAAACGTCCAAGACGTAATGCATCCCATAATCCCAATCAACAATACTTAGATCGGATCCATGCATCCAGTGAAGTTGTCTTTCAATACACTAGATCGAGAAATCGACATTTGAACCAAGGTGTCTTTAATCAAGAAGATCTCCCTATCACCCATATGGGAGAGGACACTCTTTCGGAGTTTGATACAGATAGTGAAAGTTTTGAACAAACTATCTCATCAACAGCTGCAAGAGAAGTGACAGCATATACCATTACAGAAGATCAAGATGCCTCTACGTCAACCAGCCAAGAGCAACGAATTGTTGCATTAGAAGACAAATTAAAAACCATGGCAGAAATGGTTACAAGCATGCACACCATAACGGTGGCTCAACATACAGTGCCCCTGATTGTAAACCCTGTTACAAATCCTGAGCTTATAGCATCTTCTGTACCTATTAGTCTGGGGGTACCAGCCCCTCAGGTTGCTTCTGTGCCAATTCAAGCTGATCCAAGTCAGTCTGGTGCTGGGGATGGTAACTACCACACTGTTCCTCCTCCTAATACTTCTAACCAGCCTACCAATTCCCAAACATCAGGGGATGCTAATGAAGCTATAAAACTCTTACGCACTCAGTTTGAGGCCTTCAAGCAGAAGGATGGCCTACAAAGACTGGACATAAAGCAACCATATCCTACAGAGTGGAAGGAAGTTCCATTTCCTCCTAAGTATAAGCTTCCAACCATTATGCTGTTTGATGGCAGCACTTCTCCAAGTCAGTACATCAATCATTTTGAGGTGATGACTGATCAATTAAAGCCAAATGATGCTCTCCTTACCAGAGTGTTCGTCGGTTGTTTAGCCGGTGCAGCATATGACTGGTATCGTAGCCTGTCTGATGGTTGTATCACTTCTTTTGTTGGTTTCAAGCAAATGTTCTTGGAACGATTTTATGAGGGAGTCAATGACATGACAATGTCTGCCCTCATTAAAACTAAACAGAGGCACAATGAATCCACAGAGAGTTTTATTGAAAGATTCTGCTGAGAGGCACTCAAAATGCCTTTAGGTACTCCATCTGTTATAACAACAGACACTTGCAAATCAAACTTGTTGCCTATTATCAGTATGTGGACGGATCTACACAATTCCAGGATTGGCCTTCTTTTATTGTTAATGCAAAGGCGGTAGAAGTTAGTGCCGAAAAGTTCAAGCAGTTAGGAGTCCAGATGACTCATCCTAACCAAGATGAACATTCTACACCCGGGGGTAGTAATTGCCAGAATAATCGCAAGAATAAAAAAATACTGGACATTAATCTCAAAGGCAAAGAGTCTTTGGCTGTCAATGTTACTCAGACGGCATCCACCCCATCAGCACCACTACAAAAGTCAACTCGTCCAAAAGAAGAGTATTCTTCCGATAAAGATGATACTTTAAGCATCTTCAATTGCTTGATCAAAAGCAATAAGCTTCAGCTTCCAGAGGCAAAGCGACCAGAAAAAGTTGGTAAAACTGATCACCCTAAATACTGTATTTATCACAGATTTATAGGGCATCCAACCAGAGCATGTTATGTGCTTGTCACGACCCGCACCCACTGTGAGGGTACGAGAACGTAACAACGCCCAGCCTACGCCGCAGTGTCGACGGTAGAACGCTGTCCTAGGTCAACATACATCTAGCAATATAATAATAAGCAGTAAATGAACTCAATCACAACTAAGGAGGAAGAGAACACAATATGATATAGATCTCAAGGAAATACTAAGATGGAAAAGTCTAAGATAATATCCCAGCAAATATCCAGAGTACATATCTCAGCTTACAGAAGGAAAGAAAATATACAACTCAACATCTCTGAACAGAAGTAAAGACTAACTAAACAGACTCAAGACAACATGAAAATAAGATAAGGCCTAACTAAACTAGTCTAGGCAGTGGGGTGAAGTCCTCAGCTAGAGCTATCCGAAGAAGGTATCCTCCCAGGCCTCCTCCTCGTCCTCTGTAATATTTTCAACAGGTCCAGTCAGGACAGGAGCGAGTACAGTACATCTCAACAGTTCATAGCAGGTTAGAAAATATAATCATGCAGTAAAGTAAGATATAGATACTGAAGAAATACAGTATGTAAACAGAGAGAGAAACTGTAATGGAAATATCTACTATAAGTAAAGAGCTAATAGTGACTAGTGAGTCAGAGTAAAATATAAACATGTGAATGGCATAGGAGATTCATGACTACAGCTATGAGAGTGATTCATGACTACAGCTACTGGGATAATATTCACATGTCTATTTCCACTCCCCCATCCCCAATCGATACACAAAGATCTGTTCAAGTTATGTTAAGATTCGTGAAACTTCACATGGCTCATAAAATGAGTGATACGTGAAGGTGATTCATGGAGGCTCTGTGAACATGAGAGTACATGTGTCACAGGCGGTTCGTGAATCAGAGGAAGCATAGAGATACGTGATGGTTCGTGAAACGCACAAAACATACTGTATCCGATGCTCCCGAGGGGGATAACATCTCATGAAAAGATCCATATAGTACCAATCCGTGTGACCAACGTGACAGTATCAAGTAAAGTAATTTAAAGCAGGAAAATAATTCTAAGCAGGATATGAAATGATCAGAGAATGTACTCGCCTGTATCTGAGTGTCCGATATGAATCGTACTGTCCAAGGAGTGGTGTCTGGCTCCTAAATAGAACAGCACAAGTCACAACAAGTCCAGAATAGCAAAAAGGAGTCCTACTATGCATTCTACATGATTCTAAGTCAATCTAGGCCAAAGTCAACTCTTGGTCAACTTGGTCAACCCTAGAAGCCAAACTAGGACAACCTTGTCTAAACTAGGCTAAATTAGTCTAATCAAGTCTAGCTTAGTCTATACTAGCTAGTACACACCACTACAAGGCTATGCAAGCCTGAACCAAGCCTATCCCAACTATTTCACATATCACAACATAGCTATATGCTATATAACTAGCATACATCAAACATGTCTAACTTATTTATCAATATATATATATATATATATATATATATATATATATATATATATATATATATATATATATATATATATATATATATATATATATATATATATATTGCATTAGGCATTCCATTTTACATAGGTATACATATGTCTATTTATATGTATTACATACATGATTTTTATATATAAATAGATTTACACATGTCATATATACATACATATATTATATTCATATATATATATATATATGTAATTTATACATAGATATGTACATAGAGAGAAAGAGCATGTGTGTGTGTGAGTGACTGTGAAGCATGGGTGAGCTGTGAGTGTGTGTCACAGTTGCAGGAAATAGCAAAGTGGGGGAGGGTGGTGTACAGGAATAATATGCAGGAATACAGTACAAGTGTGTGTTGCATAGCATACAGGAAAATAGTGTATGTGATTAATGTGTGCAGGAAAAGATTGGTGAGAAGTGTAACATGCCAAGTATGCAGGAATTAACAAATGTGACAGGAATAGTGAAGTCCAATAATGGACTGCTAAAAAGGAAGGAAATCAATTCATTGAAATTCTGATTTCAGTCACCCCTCAATCACACAACATGTTCTCAGGTTTTGAGAACAAACCAATTCCTGAGAATTCCCAGGTAACCAGTGTACTCCAGTGCACAGTGTTCTCAGATTAAAACATATCCCTATAGTCCTAATCATGATATCAATTAATTTTAAAACAATTGGAAATCAAACAGTGGACAGAAAATTACCAGTGTTCAGGAATTATAAGTGACAGTGAAGAGGGTATCACATGGAAAATATGCAGGAAATGAAAGTGAAGAGTGTGTGATACTGAAGTGCAGGAATAATAAAACAGTGTACAGCAGATAATCAAAATGTGTGTGGATGAACTAAGTGCAGGAACAAGACAGTGACACAGCCCTGTTCTCAGGTTTTGCAAGTTAACCCAAAACCAAACTCAGTTTTAGCAATTTAAACATTCCAACCCACATGCCAATTCTCATAACACCCATACCATTTCAATTCTCGAATGTATATACTTAGCTAACAGGATAGGTAACATGGGGGATCAAATTCATTTGAAAATATACACAAAAATTAGTAGCTTAAACACTAGCTCAGGTTTTAAGAATCAACATTAAAATCAAAATCAGTTGGCAGTTCATTTGAACCAGCCCCATAGCCAAAAAGGCCATTCACAAATAAAAGCTAAATTCGAAATGATTTATCTCAATAATGTGGATCAACACATATGTGGGGAGGGGTGATTTACAGTGAAAACATCAGACAATAGGAAAAATCAATGTCCAGGAATTGAAACAACAGTATCAGGAATGCCCAGACCTTCGAATACCCAAATCTCCACATAAACTTAAACTAATATGTAAACCAATCCACATACATAATATACTACATATTAGGGTCTAAATTAACAACTAAAACAGGAAATTAAAAGCATTAAAACAATAACTGGAAATTCATTGATTGAACACAACAGTTACTGTGTCAAACGAGTATCAGGAAAAATATCAGTTTGTTGCCAAAACGAATCCAAAAATCCATAAAAACCTAACTAAAACATGTAAACAATATACATACACTATATACCATATATTAGGATCTTAATTATTAATTAAAACATGATTTAAAACATTCAAACAGGAACCCACAATCAGGAACACTAAAACCCTCAGTGCACGACACGTGCACAAACGATTTCCACCCTCGACACGACACGGGGACACATGAGACTTGACACACGGGGTGTCAGTCATGGCCCCATGCTACGTGTCAAGTTTCACGTGTCCTAGAGGCGTGTCGTGTCCGCTACAGGCCCCGAGTAGCAGGGGAACACTGTAGCGCGCGCGCGAGCGTGTGTACGCGCGTGTCCAAGCCCAGATTCCGACACAACCCGACACGAAAACTACCTCAGTGTCCCAGAAACGTGTAAGCGTGAACAAAATGAAGATTCCTATTCAAACACAAAGAATTAATTCGATCGAAATGCCCTTTGAGGCATTTCGTCGAACACTAAGCTGTGGTCACTGATACGTGTCCAGAACGGACACGAATCCAATAACACAGGACACGAAAACTATCCAGACCTTAGGGGGACCCTTAGGGCTTCCTATTGGTGAAGACAAAGTGGAAATCCATGGAGGAATGGAGAAGTTACCTATTGGTGAAGAAACCTTCACAAAACTAAAATGGAGAGATTCCTCAAGCCACCCAAACTTTCACAAATTGTTGTTTCCCTGCAAATAAAATATACCAGCAGCAAGAGGAAGAAATTTAGGTCCTAATGGAATTTGTTTGAAGGAAAAAGGATTTGAAATAGATTTTTAAGGATTTTAGGAAGATGGGACTCACCTCTTTCCTTAGAACTCTTGAAGAAACCTTAAAAGAGGCTAGCCCTAAAAACTAGGAGAATATTTATAATGGGGGAATCCCTAGGTTCAGCTAGGGTGGCTGGCCACTTGGCTTTGGGTTAGGATTGAGCTAGGTTTGGCTAGTCCTATCTAGTTAGTCACAAAATGACTTGTGTAATCACAAGCCATTTAACAAATAACTTGATTCCTAAATTCCTAATTCAAGTTCTAATGAATCACTAACCACTAACTTGAGTCACACTAGGTTAGACGAGGGTCCACTTGACCTAACCAAGCCCAACTAACTATGGTTAGTTCCTAGGTTGGTCTTCATGAGTCAAAACTAGTCAAAAATCAAACTAGTCCAAATAAATCCAAATAAATCCTAAAAATTCCCATAAATTATAATAAATCCAAATAACCCTAAAAATGTCAAAAATACCCTAATCACATGGCTAGGCTCTAGGGTAGGCAGTATCTACTAATCACTAGCACAACACCAAAATCACAAGTCATAAATTTAAATAGTTTAAAATTAATTAAAAATCACTAAAAATTCTAATATAAAATAAATATCATTAATTAATAATTATAATTACAAAATTTCAAAATTACCCTCATTTTAGAAACTGAGTGTTACAATCCTACCCACCTTATAAAAATTTCGTCCGTAAAATTAAGATGGTAGCAGGCCTTCTAGGTTAAACCCCCAGCAATCATAGTCTCAGAATCTACCTTAAACATACAGTTGAAAAGTGTAACCTATGGGGTCATGTCATACAATATCAGTCTGTGGTCTCTTCTAGTTATACCAACCATGCTACAGTACTAGGCAATCACAAGGTATCAAAACATACAAGCAAGGGATGCATCAAAATTCTCAAAAAGGAATACTAAGGTTAGGTCAAACTCACCTCCAGCTAGGTCTGAGAACCAGAACTCCCTCCTGGAAGCAGGGCCCTGGTTGGGGCAGGTATAGCAAGGCAGTGCTGCATCCAGTGTACAGCTGAACCACAGATTAGGCACAATCCTAGTCTTTTTCTACAGTTGTTCCGCTTGTGTCCAGACTTCTTACAGTAGGCACAGATAGGCTCCGGCTCAGCTGGCCTCTGCTGGACAGGAGACTGGGCTGGGTATGATGATATAGGCTGGATAAATGGGTACTCCTCAGACTCTGGGTAGGACTGGGTACTGCTCCTCGCCCTCTTGGAGCTAGGCTCTCCTCCTAGAAGCACAGAGTCCCGCAGACGTAGCAACCTCTGGATTTGCTCTCTCATGGCCTCCTCATAAACTCTCTGTGACTCCATCATCCTTTCTTAGAAAAATACAAACACCTGGGCTGCATCAAGTAACAAACCTCCGGGTGGTACAGTAGGGAGTACAGAGGGTAGGGAAGGGCTCTCGGTCTCAGGCAAATCCGCAGCTCTCTCCTGAACGACAGGAGATGGAGGAAGACTCTCTGGCGAGGCTACCACCCTCTCCTCAATGGCAGGAGGTGCCACCACCCCCTGGTCAGATAGAGGGATAACTATCTCCTGAACAGTAGGAGGTGGGGGCACGCTCTCAGTAGCTGCAGCTGCTCTCAGGCGACGGGCTCGGGTCATGGGTGCCATACTGAAAGAAAGAGAAAGGAAATAAAATATAAATCAATCATCAAGGCTGAAAAACTAGTAAATATCAACAAAGGAGAACTAGCTACAAGAATTACTATTTAAAGCCAGGCTATACTATCATTCCTAAGACAAGGGCCTAATCACAAGTCATCAAATCATCACACTAAGAAAGAACTACATATGCAAAGCTCTATAAAGCTAAGAAGATCTATACTCCTAAATTGTTTAATGATGGAAACAATTTATAATAACTGGAATGAAGATAGAGACGATATATTTAAGAACCTTTCTAAGATACAATCTGATAATCATATGCGTCTGTCCAAAAATCATGATACTCAGAGTCCTCGCCCCGCTAGTAAGCAAGGCTGCGATAAACAGTAGAGTACATAACAGGGGCATGCACCTCTATAATCATGTCGTCTGGAATTCTCGCTATGCCGACTAGTATAGCTGCGAGGAATTCCAAATCTCATAACCAAGATACGTACATCCGAAGTCAGGTCTCTATGTTTCCGCCACGCCAGCTAATATAGCTGCGATAAACTCTAGGTTCCATAACCAAGTAGACATTTTACCATCCCTGTATTCCCGTCGTCATATGTTATCAGAAAAATATCGTAACTCGGGCCATAAAAATTCATCTCGATAGGAAAATCAAATCAACAACGATCCAACAAAATCAAATTCGATAATCAAGGAGTGAGAGCAACAAAGCAAGGGTAATGATTTAAATTGAAGCTTAAACGAGATTCTCAAGGGTCGTCCCAGGAATCTTTCAATGAATCCTAACCGTGATTGAGTACCTTCAAAATATGTATCCTAATCCTACTGCAGGCTGTAGTGATACTCTAGTTCGAATATCACTACAAACTCGACCTGCATGGGCCACCACTAAAAACGTGTCACGACCCGCACCCACTGTGAGGGTACGAGAACGTAACAACGCCCAGCCTACGCCGCAGTATCGACGGTAGAATGCTGTCCTAGGTCAACATACATCTAGCAATATAATAATAAGCAGTAAATGAACTCAATCACAACTAAGGAGGAAGAGAACACAATATGATATAGATCTCAAGGAAATACTAAGATGGAAAAGTCTAAGATAATATCCCAGCAAATATCCAGAGTACATATCTTAGCTTACAGAAGGAAAGAAAATATACAACTCAACATCTCTGAACAGAAGTAAAGACTAACTAAACAGACTCAAGACAACATGAAAATAAGATAAGGCCTAACTAAACTAGTCTAGGCAGTGGGGTGAAGTCCTCAGCTAGAGCTATCCGAAGAAGGTATCCTCCCAGGCCTCCTCCTCGTCCTCTGTAATATTTTCAACAGGTCCAGTCAGGACAGGAGCGAGTACAGTACATCTCAACAGTTCATAGCAGGTTAGAAAATATAATCATACAGTAAAGTAAGATATAGATACTGAAGAAATGCAGTATGTAAACAGAGAGAGAAACTGTAATAGAAATATCTACTATAAGTAAAGAGCTAATAGTGACTAGTGAGTCAGAGTAAAATATAAACATGTGAGTGGCATAGGAGATTCGTGACTACAGCTAAGAGAGTGATCCATGACTACAGCTACTGAGATAATATTCACATGTCTATTTCCACTCCCCCATCCCCAATCGATACACAAAGATCTGTTCAAGTTATGTTAAGATTCGTGAAACTTCACATGGCTCATAAAATGAGTGATACGTGAAGGTGATTCATGGGGGCTCTGTGAATATGAGAGTACATGTGTCACAGGCGGTTCGTGAATCAGAGGAAGCATAGAGATACGTGATGGTTCATGAAACGCACAAAACATACTGTATCCGATGCTCCCGAGGGGGATAACATCTCATGAAAAGATCCATATAGTACCAATCCGTGTGACCAACGTGACAGTATCAAGTAAAGTAATTTAAAGCAGAAAAATAATTCTAAGCAGGATATGAAATGATCAGAGAATGTACTCGCCTGTATCTGAGTGTTCGATATGAATCGTACTGTCCAAGGAGTGGTGTCTGGCTCCTAAACAGAACAGCACAAGTCACAACAAGTCCAGAATAGCAAAAAGGAGTCCTACTATGCATTCTACATGATTCTAAGTCAATCTAGGCCAAAGTCAACTCTTGGTCAACTTGGTCAACCCTAGAAGCCAAACTAGGACAACCTTGTCTAAACTAGGCTAAATTAGTCTAATCAAGTCTAGCTTAGTCTATACTAGCTAGTACACACCACTACAAGGCTATGCAAGCCTGAACCAAGCCTATCCCAACTATTTCACATATCACAACATAGCTATATGCTATATAACTAGCATACATCAAACATGTCTAACTTATTTATCAATATACATATATATATATATATATATATATATATATATATATATATATATATATATATATATATATATATATATATATATTGCATTAGGCATTCTATTTTACATAGGTATACATATGTCTATTTATATGTATTGCATACATGATTTTTATATATAAATAGATTTACACATGTCATATATACATACATATATTATATTCATATATATATATATGTAATTTATACATAGATATGTACATAGAGAGAAAGAGCATGTGTGTGTGTGAGTGACTGTGAAGCATGGGGGAGCTGTGAGTGTGTGTCACAGTTGCAGGAAATAGCAAAGTGGGGGAGGGTGGTGTACAGGAATAATATGCAGGAATACAGTACAAGTGTGTGTTGCATAGCATACAGGAAAATAGTGTATGTGATTAATGTGTGCAGGAAAAGATTGGTGAGAAGTGTAACATGCCAAGTATGCAGGAATTAACAAATGTGACAGGAATAGTGAAGTCCAATAATGGACTGCTAAAAAGGAAGGAAATCAATTCATTGAAATTCTGATTTCAGTCACCCCTCAATCACACAACATGTTCTCAGGTTTTGAGAACAAACCAATTCCTGAGAATTCCCAGGTAACCAGTGTACTCCAGTGCACAGTGTTCTCAGATTAAAACATATCCCTATAGTCCTAATCATGATATCAATTAATTTTAAAACAATTGGAAATCAAACAGTGGACAGGAAATTACCAGTGTTCAGGAATTATAAGTGACAGTGAAGAGGCTATCACATGGAAAATATGCAGGAAATGAAAGTGAAGAGTGTGTGATACTGAAGTGCAGGAATAATAAAACAGTGTACATCAGATAATCAAAATGTGTGTGGATGAACTAAGTGCAGGAACAAGACAGTGACACAGCCCTGTTCTCAGGTTTTGCAAGTTAACACAAAACCAAACTCAGTTTTAGCAATTTAAACATTCCAACCCACATGCCAATTCTCATAACACCCATACCATTTCAATTCTCGAATGTATATACTTAGCTAACAGGATAGGTAACATGGGGGATCAAATTCATTTGAAAACATACACAAAAATTAGTAGCTTAAACACTAGCTCAGGTTTTAAGAATCAACATTAAAATCAAAATCAGTTGGCAGTTCATTTGAACCAGCCGCATAGCCAAAAAGGCCATTCACAAATAAAAGCTAAATTCGAAATGATTTATCTCAATAATGTGGATCAACACATATGTGGGGAGGGGTGATTTACAGTGAAAACATCAAACAATAGGAAAAATCAATGTCCAGGAATTGAAACAACAGTATCAGGAATGCCCAGACCTTCGAATACCCAAATCTCCACATAAACTTAAACTAATATGTAAACCAATCCACATACATAATATACTACATATTAGGGTCTAAATTAACAACTAAAACAGGAAATTAAAAGCATTAAAACAATAACTGGAAATTCATTGATTGAACACAACAGTTACTGTGTCAAACGAGTATCAGGAAAAATATCAGTTTGTTGCCAAAACGAATCCAAAAATCCATAAAAACCTAACTAAAACATGTAAACAATATACATACACTATATACCATATATTAGGATCTTAATTATTAATTAAAACATGATTTAAAACATTTAAACAGGAACCCACAATCAGGAACACTAAAACCCTCAGTGCACGACACGTGCACAAACGATTTCCACCCTCGACACGACACGGGGACACATGAGACTTGACACACGGGGTGTCAGTCATGGCCCCATGCTACGTGTCAAGTTTCACGTGTCCTAGAGGCGTGTCGTGTCCGCTACAGGCCCCGAGTAGCAGGGGAACACTGTAGCGCGCGCGCTAGCGTGTGTACGCGCGTGTCCAAGCCCAGATTCCGACACAACCCGACACGAAAACTACCTCAGTGTCCCAGAAACGTGTAAGCGTGAACAAAATGAAGATTCCTATTCAAACACAAAGAATTAATTCGATCGAAATGCCCTTTGAGGCATTTCGTCGAACACTAAGCTGTGGTCACTGATACGTGTCCAGAACGGACACGAATCCAATGACACAGGACACGAAAACTATCCAGACCTTAGGGGGACCCTTAGGGCTTCCTATTGGTGAAGACAAAGTGGAAATCCATGGAGGAATGGAGAAGTTACCTATTGGTGAAGAAACCTTCACAAAACTAAAATGGAGAGATTCCTCAAGCCACCCAAACTTTCACAAATTGTTGTTTCCCTGCAAATAAAATATACCAGCAGCAAGAGGAAGAAATTTAGGTCCTAATGGAATTTTTTTGAAGGAAAAAGGATTTGAAATAGATTTTTAAGGATTTTAGGAAGATGGGACTCGCCTCTTTTCTTAGAACTCTTGAAGAAACCTTAAAAGAGGCTAGCCCTAAAAACTAGGAGAATATTTATAATGGGGGAATCCCTAGGTTCAGCTAGGGTGGCTGGCCACTTGGCTTTGGGTTAGGGTTGAGCTAGGTTTGGCTAGTCCTATCTAGTTAGTCACAAAATGACTTGTGTAATCACAAGCCATTTAACAAATAACTTGATTCCTAAATTCCTAATTCAAGTTCTAATGAATCACTAACCACTAACTTGAGTCACACTAGGTTAGACTAGGGTCCACTTGACCTAACCAAGCCCAACTAACTATGGTTAGTTCCTAGGTTGGTCTTCATGAGTCAAAACTAGTCAAAAATCAAACTAGTCCAAATAAATCCAAAATAAATCCTAAAAATTCCCATAAATTATAATAAATCCAAATAATCCTAAAAATGTCAAAAATACCCTAATCACATGGCTAGGCACTAGGGTAGGCAGTATCTACTAATCACTAGCACAACACCAAAATCACAAGTCATAAATTTAAATAGTTTAAAATTAATTAAAAATCACTAAAAATTCTAATATGAAATAAATATCATTAATTAATAATTATAATTACAAAATTTCAAAATTACCCTCATTTTAGAAACTGGGTGTTACAATCCTACCCACCTTATAAAAATTTCGTCCGCGAAATTAAGATGGTAGCAGGCCTTCTAGGTTAAACCCCCAGCAATCATAGTCTCAGAATCTACCTTAAACATACAGTTGAAAAGTGTAACCTATGGGGTCATGGCATGCAATATCAGTCTGTGGTCTCTTCTAGTTATACCAACCATGCTACAGTACTAGGCAATCACAAGGTATCAAAACATACAAGCAAGGGATGCATCAAAATTCTCAAAAAGGAATACTAAGCTTAGGTCAAACTCACCTCCAGCTAGGTCTGAGAACCAGAACTCCCTCCTGGAAGCAGGGCCCTGGTTGGGGCAGGTATAGCAGGGCAGTGCTGCATCCAGTGTGCAGCTGAACCACAGATTAGGCACAATCCTAGTCTTTTTCTACAGTTGTTCCGCTTGTCTCCAGACTTCTTACAGTAGGCACAGATAGGCTCCGGCTCAGCTGGCCTCTGCTGGACAGGAGACTGGGCTGGGTATGATGATATAGGCTGGATAAATGGGTACTCCTCAGACTCTGGGTAGGACTGGGTACTGCTCCTCGCCCTCTTGGAGCTAGGCTCTCCTCCTAGAAGCACAGAGTCCCGCAGACGTAGCAACCTCTGGATTTGCTCTCTCATGGCCTCCTCATGAACTCTCTGTGACTCCATCATCCTTTCTTGGAAAAATGCAAACACCTGGGCTGCATCAAGTAACAAACCTCCGGGTGGTACAGTAGGGAGTACAGAGGGTAGGGAAGGGCTCTCGGTCTCAGGCAAATCCGCAGCTCTCTCCTGAACGACAGGAGATGGAGGAAGACTCTCTGGCGAGGCTACCACCCTCTCCTCAATGGCAGGAGGTGCCACCACCCCCTGGTCAGATAGAGGGATAACTATCTCCTGAACAGTAGGAGGTGGGGGCACGCTCTCAGTAGCTGCAGCTGCTCTCAGGCGACGGGCTCGGGTCATGGGTGCCATACTGAAAGAAAGAGAAAGGAAATAAAATATAAAATCAATCATCAAGGCTAAAAAACTAGTAAATATCAACAAAGGAGAACTAGCTACAAGAATTACTATTTAAAGCCAGGCTATACTATCATTCCTAAGACAAGGGCCTAATCACAAGTCATCAAATCATCACACTAAGGAAGAACTACATATACAAAGCTCTATAAAGCTAAGAAGATCTCTACTCCTAAATTATTTAATGATGGAAACAATTTATAATAACTGGAATGAAGATAGAGACGATATATTTAAGAACCTTTCTAAGATACAATCTGATAATCATATGCATCTGTCCAAAAATCATGATACTCAGAGTCCTCGCCACGCTAGTAAGCAAGGCTGCGATAAACAGTAGAGTACATAACAGGGGCATGCACCTCTATAATCATGTCGTCTGGAATTCTCGCTATGCCGACTAGTATAGCTGCGAGGAATTCCAAATCTCATAACCAAGAAACGTACATCCGAAGTCAGGTCTCTATGTTTCCGCCACGCCAGCTAATATAGCTGCGATAAACTCTAGGTTCCATAACCAAGTAGACGTTTTACCATCCCTGTATTCCCGTCGTCATATGTTATCAGAAAAATATCGTAACTCGGGCCATAAAAATTCATCTCGATAGGAAAATCAAATCAACAACGATCCAACAAAATCAAATTCGATAATCAAGGAGTGAGAGCAACAAAGCAAGGGTAATAATTTAAATTGAAGTTTAAACGAGATTCTCAAGGGTCGTCCCAGGAATCTTTTAATGAATCCTAACCGTGATTGAGTACCTTCAAAATATGTATCCTAATCCTACTGCAGGCTGTAGTGATACTCTAGTTCGAATACCACTACATAAACTCGACCTGCATGGGCCACCACTAAAAACGTGTCACGACCCGCACCCACTGTGAGGGTACGAGAACGTAACAACGCCCAGCCTACGCCGCAGTGTCGGCGGTAGAATGCTGTCCTAGGTCAACATACATCTAGTAATATAATAATAAGCAGTAAATGAACTCAATCACAACTAAGGAGGAAGAGAACATAATATGAGATAGATCTCAAGAAAATACTAAGATGGAAAAGTCTAAGATAATATCCCAGCAAATATCCAGAGTACATATCTTAGCTTACAGAAGGAAAGAAAATATACAACTCAACATCTCTGAACAGAAGTAAAGACTAACTAAACAGACTCAAGACAACATGAAAATAAGATAAGGCCTAACTAAACTAGTCTAGGCAGTGGGGTGAAGTCCTCAGCTAGAGCTATCCGAAGAAGGTATCCTCCCAGGCCTCCTCCTCGTCCTCTGTAATATTTTCAACAGGTCCAGTCAGGACAGGAGCGAGTACAGTACATCTCAACAGTTCATAGCAGGTTAGAAAATATAATCATGCAGTAAAGTAAGATATAGATACTGAAGAAATGCAGTATGTAAACAGAGAGAGAAACTGTAATGGAAATATCTACTATAAGTAAAGAGCTAATAGTGACTAGTGAGTCAGAGTAAAATATAAACATGTGAATGGCATAGGAGATTCATGACTACAGCTAAGAGAGTGATCCATGACTACAGCTACTGAGATAATATTCACATGTCTATTTCCACTCCCCCATCCCCAATCGATACACAAAGATCTGTTCAAGTTATGTTAAGATTCGTGAAACTTCACATGGCTCATAAAATGAGTGATACGTAAAGGTGATTCATGGGGGTTCTGTGAACATGAGAGTACATGTGTCACAGGCGGTTCGTGAATCAGAAGAAGCATAGAGATACGTGATGGTTCGTGAAACGCACAAAACATACTGTATCCGATGCTCCCGAGGGGGATAACATCTCATAAAAAGATCCATATAGTACCAATCCGTGTGACCAACGTGACAGTACCAAGTAAAGTAATTTAAAGTAAGAAAATAATTCTAAGCAGGATATGAAATGATCAGAGAATGTACTCGCCTGTATCTGAGTGTTCGATATGAATCGTACTGTCCAAGGAGTGGTGTCTGGCTCCTAAACAGAACAGCACAAGTCACAACAAGTCCAGAATAGCAAAAAGGAGTCCTACTATGCATTCTACATGATTCTAAGTCAATCTAGGCCAAAGTCAACTCTTGGTCCACTTGGTCAACCCTAGAAGCCAAACTAGGACAACCTTGTCTAAACTAGGCTAAATTAGTCTAATCAAGTCTAGCTTAGTCTATACTAGCTAGTACACACCACTACAAGGCTATGCAAGCCTGAACCAAGCCTATCCCAACTATTTCACATATCACAACATAGCTATATGCTATATAACTAGCATACATCAAACATGTCTAACTTATTTATCAATATATATATATATATATACATATATATATATATATATATATATATATATATATATATATATATATATATATATATATATATATGTGCATTGCATTAGGCATTCCATTTTACATAGGTATACATATGTCTATTTATATGTATTACATATATGATTTTCATATATAAATAGATTTACACATGTCATATATACATACATATATTATATTCATATATATATATGTAATTTATACATAGATATGTACATAGAGAGAAAGAGCATGTGTGTGTGTGAGTGACTGTGAAGCATGGGTGAGCTGTGAGTGTGTGTCACAGTTGCAGGAAATAGCAAAGTGGGGGAGGGTGGTGTACAGGAATAATATGCAGTAATACAGTGCAAGTGTGTGTTGCATAGCATACAGGAAAACAATGTATGTGATTAATGTGTGCAGGAAAAGATTGGTGAGAAGTGTAACATGCCAAGTATGCAGGAATTAACAAATGTGACAGGAATAGTGAAGTCCAATAATGGACTGCTAAAAAGGAAGGAAATCAATTCATTGAAATTCTGATTTCAGTCACCCCTCAATCACACAACATGTTCTCAGGTTTTGAGAACAAACCAATTCCTGAGAATTCCCAGGTAACCAGTGTACTCCAGTACACAGTGTTCTCAGATTAAAATATATTCCTACAGTCCTAATCATGATATCAATTAATTTTAAAACAATTGGAAATCAAACAGTGGACAGGAAATTACCAGTGTTCAGGAATTATAAGTGACAGTGAAGAGGGTGTCACATGGAAAATATGCTGGAAATGAAAGTGAAGAGTGTGTGATACTGAAGTGCAGGAATAATAAAACAGTGTACAGCAGATAATCAAAATGTGTGTGGATGAACTAAGTGCAGGAACAAGACAGTGACACAGCCCTGTTCTCAGGTTTTGCAAGTTAACCCAAAACCAAACTCAGTTTTAGCAATTTAAACATTCCAACCCACATGCCAATTCTCATAACACCCATACCATTTCAATTCTTGAATGTATATACTTAGCTAACAGGATAGGTAACATGGGGGATCAAATTCATTTGAAAACATACACAAAAATTAGTAGCTTAAACACTAGCTCAGGTTTTAAGAATCAACATTAAAATCAAAATCAGTTGGCAGTTCATTTGAACCAACCCCATAGCCAAAAAGGCCATTCACAAATAAAAGCTAAATTCGAAATGATTTATCTCAATAATGTGGATCAACACATATGTGGGGAGGGGTGATTTACAGTGAAAACATCAGATAATAGGAAAAATCAATGTCCAGGAATTGAAACAACAGTATCAGGACCTTCGAATACCCAAATCTCCACATAAACTTAAACTAATATGTAAACCAATCCACATACATAATATACTACATATTAGGGTCTAAATTAACAACTAAAACAGGAAATTAAAAGCATTAAAACAATAACTAGAAATTCATTGATTGAACACAACAGTTACTGTGTCAAACGAGTATCAGGAAAAATATCAGTTTGTTGCCAAAACGAATCCAAAAATCCATAAAAACCTAACTAAAACATGTAAACAATATACATACATTATATACCATATATTAGGATCTTAATTATTAATTAAAACATGATTTAAAACATTCAAACAGGAACCCACAATCAGGAACACTAAAACCCTCAGTGCACGACACGTGCACAAACGATTTCCACCCTCGACACGACACGGGGACACATGAGACTTGACACACGGGGTGTCAGTCATGGCCCCATGCTACGTGTCAAGTTTCACGTGTCCTAGAGGCGTGTCGTGTCCGCTACAGGCCCCGAGTAGCAGGGGAACACTGTAGCGCGCGCGCGAGCGTGTGTACGCGCGTGTCCAAGCCCAGATTCCGACACAACCCAACACGAAAACTACCTCAGTGTCCCAGAAACGTGTAAGCATGAACAAAACGAAGATTCCTATTCAAACACAAAGAATTAATTCGATCGAAATGCCCTTTGAGGCATTTCGTCGAACACTAAGCTGTGGTCACTGATACGTGTCCAGAACGGACACGAATCCAATGACACAGGACACGAAAACTATCCAGACCTTAGGGGGACCCTTAGGGCTTCCTATTGGTGAAGACAAAGTGGAAATCCATGGAGGAATGGAGAAGTTACCTATTGGTGAAGAAACCTTCACAAAACTAAAATGGAGAGATTCCTCAATCCACCCAAACTTTCACAAATTGTTGTTTCCCTGCAAATAAAATATACCAGCAGCAAGAGGAAGAAATTTAGGTCCTAATGGAATTTGTTTGAAGGAAAAAGGATTTGAAATGGATTTTTAAGGATTTTAGGAAGATGGGACTCACCTCTTTCCTTAGAACTCTTGAAGAAACCTTAAAAGAGGCTAGCCCTAAAAACTAGGAGAATATTTATAATGGGGGAATCCCTAGGTTCAGCTAGGGTGGCTGGCCACTTGGCTTTGGGTTAGGGTTGAGCTAGGTTTGGCTAGTCCTATCTAGTTAGTCACAAAATGACTTGTGTAATCACAAGCCATTTAACAAATAACTTGATTCCTAAATTCCTAATTCAAGTTCTAATGAATCACTAACCACTAACTTGAGTCACACTAGGTTAGACTAGGGTCCACTTGACCTAACCAAGCCCAACTAACTATGGTTAGTTCCTAGGTTGGTCTTCATGAGTCAAAACTAGTCAAAAATCAAACTAGTCCAAATAAATCCAAAATAAATCCTAAAATTCCCATAAATTCTAATAAATTATAATAAATCCAAATAACCCTAAAAATGTCAAAAATACCCTAATCACATGGCTAGGCTCTAGGGTAGGCAGTATCTACTAATCACTAGCACAACACCAAAATTACAAGTCATAAATTTAAATAGTTTAAAATTAATTAAAAATCACTAAAAATTCTAATATGAAATAAATATCATTAATTAATAATTATAATTTTAAAATTACCCTCATTTTAGAAACTGGGTGTTACAGTGCTCAAAGGCAAAATCCAGGAGTTGGTCAACTCTGGAGCAATTACTTTACAGTAGGACGAGAAAACGGTGACTGCTAATGTAGTTTCTCTCCAATTCGGTGATTTTCTACCATAACTCGTATAAGATGGTGATGTCCCCATTCCAAGAACTACTCTAGAAATTGTGAATATCCCACCGCCTCAAAATGAAGGTCTTGTTCCGCTGTCAACTGACAGAGGAGAGATTATGTGGATTCATCCAGATCTGGTGGCAGAATATAATGCCTTGCTCATTGGACTCCAATTGGCTAAACAACTGGATATTGAATATCTCGAAGTATATGGCGACTCTAAACTGATTATTAATCAGGTTAGAGGCATATATGAAGTCCGACATCAAGATCTACTACCATATCATGAAGCAGCAACCAAGATAGCTTCTTCATTCAAAGGGTTTTTCATCGAACATGTACGTCGCATATGCAATACAGAAGCCGATGCCTTAGCTAACCTAGCTGCGGTATTGGCAGTTCCAGTTAAAAGACAACAGATGGTTGTTATCTCTAATAGAAATCTATTCTGTGTTGAAAATAACCACAACATTGAATTCAGCAACCTAACTGAAGTCAACGTCACTTGTGAAGACTGGAGAGCACCTTTCATTGATTTTGCAGTACATGACATCTTGCCCGAAGATCCTAAAGAAGCTACAAGTATCCGTCGTCGATCGCTTCAATTCTATTATAATCATACTACTAAAACACTCTATCGAAGAACTTTTGATGGATTACTCTTGAGGTGTCTCACTGGTGATGAAGCAAAGCAGATATTACGTGAGGCACATGATGGTGTTTGTGGAGCACATCAGCCTGGTCCTAAACTACAAGATCATATTCGACGTATGGGCTACTACTGGCCCTCTATGGTATCAGTTGCTATTGATTATGCAAGAAAATACCGTGCATGTCAAATTCATGCAGATTTTATTCACCAACCGTCAGAATTTCTTCATCCAACTGCAGCCTCGTGGCCTTTGAAGCTTGGGGCATGGATATAATTGGTCCCATCAATCCTCCTTTATCTAAAGGACATCGGTTCATCTTAGCTATAACCGATTATTTTTTCAAGTGGGCTGAAGCTATACCTTTGGCAGAAGTAAAAACTAGTAGCGTTATCAATTTTATCAAACATCATTTGATATACAGATTTGGTGTCTCTCGCCGAAACATCCATGATAATGGGCCACAATTTATCAGCCAGAAGTTTAATAGGTTCTGTGATGACAACAGGATCAATAATGTCGCCTCTACAGCTTATAATCCTGCGGCTAACGGGTTGGCTGAAGCATTCAACAAGATCATTATCAAACTCCTTAAAAAGTTTGTCTCTATTAACAAACGTAATTGGAGTGATAAACTCAAAGAATGTCTATGTGCATATTGCACTACCGTCCGTAACCCTACAGGTTGTACACCCTTTTCTCTGGTATATGGATGTGAAGCTGTGCTATCTTTGGAAATTCAAATTCCATCATTAAGAATTGTCATTGCTAATGAGCTTACTACAAACAATAATGATCGTCTTCGGCTTCAGGAATTGGAAGCGCTCGACGAGAAAAGGTTATTAGCTCAACAGTATATCGAACTTTATCGGGCCCAGATTTCAAAAGCTTTCAATCGCAAAGTCAGAGTGCGAATATTTCAAGAAGGCGAGTTGGTTCTTACAGTCAGACGTCCTATGACTATGACACATATAAGCAAAGACAAGTTCGAGGCAAAATGGAAAGGACCATATGTGGTAAATAAAGTCTTCTCCAATGGAGCCTATCAATTAACAGATATGGATGGCAGAGTTTCTATGATGCCCATCAATGGCAAATTTCTAAAAAAATATTATGTATAAAGACAAAATGTACTTTATTTTCAGAGACATGATGTAAATAAAAGTTTTTTTTCTGGAATTACATAATACTACGGACGAGGAGGAGGCCCTGATCCTTCATGATTAAATACAAAGTTTGCCAACCGTTCAAACATCTCGTTGTATGAACACACCAGGAACTCACAAACAGCCATCCTCAATGCCTCTTCTTCGACAATTTTTACAGGCTCCACTAACTTGGAGATCAAATCCTGTCCTGGTGCAGGAGGAACAGTTGAGCCTCCGCCCCTTTCTTTTTGAGAAGGCATTGGAGGCTCAGCAAGGGAAGTCTTGGTTTCTTCTTCAGCCTTCGGAGCAATCAAATCTTTGGAAGACATTTTTTTCTTGCACAGGAAGAAAAGAGATTGACAATATTTACAAAAGTTTTGTTCTATTTATAGGCAGAACAACTAAGTAATCAGCCTTGAGAACTGATGCGACTTTTGGAAAGGGGCACAACTGTTCGTTCATTTCTAATGGTTCATTCATAACCGACTCTTCATCTTCCCTTCTCGAAATCGACGTGCTTGATTCATTCGCTTTCTTCTTCGAAAGTTTAAACGACCATTCATTCATTCAATATTTCTTCCTCGGAAATTGAAGTGAATGATCACCCATTCATTCATCATAGTGAGAGGTCATGTCTCTTACAAACTTGAATTCTAAATATTCACGTCAAAACAACTTGCCACATTCATAATCCTCTCTGGATTCTGTTATCTATGACAGCATAGCAAAATCTAATTATAAAAAAAAGGAGAGAGAATAATGATATAATTATTTTTTTATTCCTTCTTTAAAAGCATAGATACATCTTGATAAAAATCTATTACATCTTGGATTTTCATTCTAATGAAGGTCTATTACATCTTTGGATCTTCCCATCGATAATAAAGGTCTATTACATCTTTGGATCTTCTTATTTGTTGGTGGCAATTCCTTGTCGTCTCAACCTGAAGCAACGAGCCAGACAATGGAATTAACTCTGGTCTTCTCTCTCAGAAAGACAAGAGGAGAACCCCAGAGTGCAGCAGTCCAAAGATGAGTTGCTGTCAATACAACTGGTGGAGAGAAGACAGCCCGCCAGGGGAACTAGGAACGAGATCACCCTTGTGATACAATTTCTAGTTCTGCGTCTTCACCATCCAACTCTCATGTATATAGGGTCTTCCTACCATCTGAGGAAGACCCTTCTTAACATGAAGAGTCCTGAGCTGTCTGATTTGAGTGTCAGAACCACATGAGCTGTCTGATGTGAGTGTTAGAAGAATGCTCTCTACAACATCCAAATCACCAATGCCAGTTCTGAAGAAGCTCACTAACCAAGTCCCTGCAAATATCAGTTTAACAGGAGAAGTTAACAGAATCTATCAGTAATATGCACCTATAAACAGGTACACATCAGCATTGCGCCTACGAACAGGCGCACATCAGCACTGCGCTTACAAACAGGCACATATCAGCACTAAGCACTGATCAAATAAGTGTATGTCAACAATACGTGCCTCTGATTAGAGCTAAACTGTCATGACCCGCACCCTGATTAGGGGTACGAGTACGTGGTTACGTCCATCCTACGCCGCAACATCGGCGATAGAACGCTGTCTAGGTCATTTATAAATACTACAACTAAACAGATAAAGGTACCTGTACAGTATATACACTCCGAATGGAGGTGACATAGCAATACAGTCTCAATCACAAGGCAAACTAGGATAGATAGCATGAAAGAAAATATGATAGATGAAAGCAGGAAATAAGTTCGAGATCCACACAAGCCCAAAGCTATACACAACACCACAGAGTCACAGAATATAATATGAAATACTACTGTCTGAAAAGTACTAGCTGGCTCGCAGGCCAGGCAACCCTAACTAAGCTACTCTACTCAGGGTGAGCAAAGTCTAGTGGCTCTACCAACAAGCCATGGTCCAGGTCTACTCCATCAGACTCGACTCCATAATAGGTCGGGCAATCTGCCTCAGAATTATCTGTAATATATCAACGGTATCCTGTCAGGAAAATAAGCAAGTACAAACACTAACAGCAGTTCCATGTGAATTGACAAATTCTATAAGAGACAGTATAATGAAATACAAGACAAAGATATAGGAAGACTTGGGAGCCATTCGGAAGCTGAGTTACAATCCGTAAACCAAACAAGGACCGAGGTTGTAACCTTTCTTCCGAACAGAACTTTGCCTCCAATCAAGTATAGCATAAGGGCATGTAGAACATATGAGTAAATGATATCATAGCATGGTGAGAAAAGTACTGAATGTAGAACTGAGCAGGATATAAGATATGATAAAATAAATATAAAATGTGCCTTGAATTATTAGAGCGTTATGTGATCGGCTTGGAAAACATGATCAGGCTTTCCATCCGACCGGCTATGAACAATATGTACAATAGAACGGTAAGGCCGGTCACCATGGAAAGCTATAAACGATGTAGGGTAAGGCTTTACCCGTCGTGAGGCGAGGGTATAGCTATGAACAATGTGTACAATAGAACAATGTGGGAATTTTGATCATACAACTACTAATAACTCTCCATCCCCGAATAGTATAAAGGATCCGGACATAACACGTCAAGACACGGGATTCAAAAGTCGGTGATCAGCCCACTCCCAAGTCCATGTCTATACAAGTACAAGTAACAAGTCGAGTCATGTACCAATATACCAAGTAACCCGGGAACAACATCTCATGACAGGATCCGACATATACTAGTCCGTGAACCATCGTGTTAGGAATCAAGTAAGACACTACAACTGAATCAGATATAGCAGATATCAAGACAATAAAAACTATCAGTGAATGTACTCGCCTGCTGTCCTGAGCTGTAGGGTATATCAATGCTCAGAGTGGTAATCAGAAACCTAAAGATAAGATATTTCATGTTAATTTAGGTTTTTAACAAAGTTATGAATGATTTATAATGAATGATATGAAATCTAGGTCAAACTAGGTCTCACTGAGTCACACTAAGTCCTGTCAAGTCAATCTAAGTCGACTCTAGGTCATACAGTCATCGCAAGTCAAAACAAGTTGAAGCAAGTCAAACGGGGTCAAGAGTTGGCCTACAGTTGACTTTTAGTCAACTGGCCAACCCTGGTCAACTCTGGTCAACTCTAGGTCAACCCTAGGTCAAACTGGTCAAATGTTGACCAACAGTTGACTTTTAGTCAACTGGTCAACTCTGGTTTGGATTTGGTCCAATTTAGACAAAGTATTGACTCATCGTTGACTTTTGGGTAAAAAGTCACCTCTGGGTCAACCGAGCCAAAATTGGTTCAAAAATGACATTTGTATGATGTACCTAACAATTCATCTAAGTTTCAAGTCAATCCGAATACCCGAATCCCATATCTTGAAATTACCCGATTACCCTCTAATACACATACCCTTAAACCACTCTAACGTTGACGCCAAGTGGCCTTCCCTTAGGAATTCCACTCCCGACTTCCTAGGGTAGTAGGATACTAGCCTATACAATCATTACCTACCAAGTTCTCTAGGTAGAGTGGACATCCAGTCCATCTTACGGTTCATATTGGTCGTTTATCCGTTATCTTGAATATCTCAAGATACTCAATGGTATCGTGCGATACCATCCTCCTAATCCCACACGTAACCCCGATTTCAACCTAGGAGCCTACCCATAAAATCTAATTCACATTAACTAGGTCCCCTTCAAGTTTGGATGCGTTCCGAATCACGGAACTCAAAATCACCCTCTCACCAAATCTAATTCACTCAACATTCACTCACTCAATCTCACCTATAGGTACCACACTTAGGCTCACTCCTAGGCTCTCCTATAGGCTCACCTATAGGCTCACACACTTAGGCAAATAGCTACCTATATAGGCCCTCCTATAGACACCTATATAACTCACACACACACACTCACACATAGGTTTAATAGGACTGATTTTGGGCTATCCTATGGCTGTCAATATGGACTGTCCAAATGGACTAAAATGAGACAGCTTATAGGCTAAGTTTGGGGGGTCCTATAGGCTCACATATATGGGTCAACATGGCTAAATGAGGGCTGATTCAATATGGACTAATAAGGACTGTTTTGGGCTGAATTATAGGACTGAATGTAGCTGGGATATGGACTGTTTTAGGGACTGCCTAAGGGCTGGATTAGGAGCTGGTATAGGGGGGTTTGGGAACTGGTTTAAGGGTGGTTTGGGACTACTTGTAGCTGATTTAAGGGGCTGGGTTTAGGGCCAAGTTAAGGGCTGTTTTGGGGACAGGTAGAGGCTGGTTTGGGGTTACTTGGCTGCTGTCAAGGGGGGCAGCAGCTCCCCATCTATGCTGCTGCTGCTGGGATATATGCTGCTGCCTATGGCAGCAGCTCCCTCTCCCTCTAACTCTCTCAACCTCCACATCTATCACTCCTCCACTCTAAATCTCTCTACCACACAATACACACTTCTAACACCACTCCCTCTACCACTCTCTACTCCTTAATCACTCTCTAATATCCAAATCTCTACTCCCCACACACCCCCACATAATATATATATATATATATATATATATATATATATATATATATATATATATATATATATATATATATATATATATATATATATATATAAATATAGACACTCTCATGTATATACATATATAGAGACACACACACACACTAACACAATAATTTAGGAGTGCCTAAACCACTTAGACACAAATCTAATTATTCTAGAGGTGTCCAAATTTGGGAGAAACTCAAGGACACAATCACAAATCACAACTTCTCCTAGGACACTCCAAACGGACTCAAACTTGACACGAAGAGGGACACAAACACGGGGATCAATCCTACGGGGTTCAAACTATTTATTATGATGAAAAGAAAGAATTAGAGAATAGGTTGTACCTATCGGGAGATGGATCCCAATTAAAATCCTCCGACACGGCTCCGACACAAAACGAATTGTTTAGGACACACCCCTCCACTTCTTGCTCCCAAAAGCTTGGAGAAGCACCACTTGGGGTAGAGGGAGAGATCGATGGAAGAAAAACGGGAAGAAAAGCTTTACGTGGAGATGAAATCCAAGGATTTCTCTTCTTCCTTTTGGAAAGAACTTGGAGAAGAAGAAGAAGAAGAAAAATTTAAAGTGGGAAGAAGAAAAGAGGGAAGAAGTGGCCAGCCCTAATAAGGGAGTTTGGGGCACTTGTTATTTATAAGTTTGCCCCTCCCTTTACTTCTATGCTAAGTTAGCTTCCTAATTTGGTTTTGGGGGTTAGTTTAGTCATTTCTAAAACACTAATCTAACTAAACCTACCATGAAATAATTAGTCTAACCACTAACTAAAATAATTTGTATGTGGGCCATGGCTAACTAGTGTGTGGGTCCCACTAGAGTCAAAACTACCCCGGATCCCCGATACAAGTCGGATTGAGCTGAAATTCGAACCCGACTCAAATAACCCCAAAATAATATTATAAATAAATAAATAATTTCAAAAAATATTCTAAAATGAAAAATGACAAAAATACTCATGTTTCTAAAAACTGGGGGTGACATAAACACTGGACCACAGTGTGCGCCTATTCTCAGAAATAGTTAGCACATATCAACAGTGTCTACACCATACAGATCGATACTTGTCTCCAAAAGTGGTGCGAAAGAAGAATATTCATACTATTGATTCTTCGTCAAGACTTACCAATTTTTGAAGATACAGTATGCAGGCAAATAACATCAGGATGAAGTGGCGCAAGTGAAACCTTATGGGAAGACATTTTGAGAGAGTATGAATGATTCTTTCATTTCTGGATGTCCTTTTTAAAGAGGTTAAAGATGAGGTGGGTACGTCGTTCTAGGATCCTATTTTGGGAAAGAACAAAAAATGGGCATCTAAAACCGTGTAACGACTGCCATGTGTTCTTCAGAAGAAACAGTAAAACGAAGAATTAGTTAAAAGAATATGTCCATGAGCACCATTCGAAATCACAGCCACACAAAATCAGAAATTTTAGGTTTCATTGCATAAAGATGGGTGGACCCCTACAATCAAGGACATAAAAATAAAAAAGTTGTTCTGCCTAGAACATTATTTCTTGTCCTTGCCTTCATCAGTCTGACGAAGGGCGGTGTCCAATTCTTGCATGGTGCAAATCCCCGAGCGACGTATCAGGTTAAGAAATCCCTCCGAATTGCCGTGCTCCTCAGAGGATGATCCGCCACTCGAGCGATTGAAGACTGACGGGGTTAAACCGAAACAGTTCAAAAAGTTTACTGCCCTCAAAGCTGGGTCAGCCTCCAACAAAAAAGTTATAGGCGCAACATCATGTCCCACTTCAAGAGATTTGATTGTGGTGTCAGCATTGGTCTCCATCTCTTTCTTCTTGGGGGCCATTGAAGAATAGAAGTGAAGAACAAAGTACAAAGATCAACTACTGCATATATATCAACAAATTGACTCTTCGTATTCCTCATAGGGAATTGAAAATAATCAATGAAACTCCAGAAGACGAAGAGAGGATTGAGTATTTTCGAGAAAGGTATTTAATCGTTATGATCGAGCATTGTCCGGCGCAACTTGACTCAGTCAAAACTTTTATAAATTCAAAGTATTCCAAAACTTTGCAATATTTTTAAGTTTTGAAAACTTTGAAGGGGGTCTTGTAGAGCCTAAAAATCAAGTTGTGTCCTGAACATACTAATCAGTGATCAAGTAGCGCCCCAAAGATCAGGTTACGCCACTGATATGAAGCTCAGAGAACGGACTACGCCGCTGATCAGGTTGCGCCTAATATCAGACTGCGCCCAGTCTAGTTGCGCCAAAACCTACGTGGCATCTGACACTTAATGATCATCATTACCTGATAACACTGACGACTGACACAACAGTGAACGAGAAAAATCTCTTCGAATCCCGTGAATTGTGCCGCTTAAGGGAAGTAGGTGGACAGCTGTCCTGTACACTTCGTGAGTTGCGCCCATGCGCAATCTAAACAAAATCCTTAGTTGCGCCTGGACGCAACCTGAATGACTTCTGCTCAGAAGCTGCCACGTGTGTAGGCGCAGCCCAAATCAAGCACAGTTTGACTTGTTGACTGAAGCTTGTGCAACCTGATAAAGTTAAGACAACTTACATTCTAAAGCAGGATGACGTAGCGTACATGCCACTAATCTCTCAAGGCGTGTCTACTATCATGTACATGACCACGCGTATCTCAATCATATGATGCCACGCGTCTAAATACAGTTAGTACACGATTGACAACTGAATGGAAGTTGGCACAACAGAAGGTTAGCGCAACTCAATGTGGCGCAATCCAGCTCCGCGTACCATCAGAATAACTGCTAAAACAGTTATTTCAAGAACTCTATAAATAGAGTTTCCAATCATTATCAGATATACAGACAGAGATCAAGAACTCTTGCAAAATTGCTGGTGCGTTCTCTAGAGGCTATAGTCTTCAAGTTCACATAGTCCAAGGGATAAAGTGATCGTCTTCTGATCAGATTCCTAAAGTTGTACTTTCCTAAAATTTATTGTACTTTGTACTCTTTTACAAGTTTGGAATAAACAAATTTTGTTTTTGCAAACAGTGAGTGTTGCACAAGATGAATCCACGAAGGGGAAATCTCTCTCTGTTATCCAACTCAAGAAGGGTGTCAAGCATGGAGAGATGACCTACTTAACGGTACTTAAGACGGAAGAGGCATCCACGCATGAGGATCTTCCGCCTGAGATTAGCATCATCCTTACGGAGTTCGAAGATGTCATGCCCCGGTTCCGAAGAACCGATCGTCCTAGGGCGTGATGTCGTGCGAGCCTAGGTTGCGCTCGTGCAAGGCGGGTTCCATAACGGCCGATTTTGAAAATAAGGCGGGTTCCTAAACGACGGGATCGTCGCACAGAAGTCCCAAGCAGAGAAGTTGAACAACACAAAGATATGTACAAAATGATGATCTTTATTGATATTGAAAATAAGATTACAAGGGCACGAAGCCAAGATTACAAGTCACTCAAGTTTACTTTCTCTCTGAATTCAACACTCAGCTCTCTCTCTCTCTCTCTCTCTCTCTCCTCTCAATTATAATCGCTCATGCCCGAAGGCTTACAACTTTGCGGGTGCTTTCATACATTATATCCCGTATAGGTAAAGTCTTCTACGCAGTAGCACGTCTCGAAATGCCAAGGAACTCCATGTCTTAGCACGTCCAAGCGAGCTCCGTCTCGACGAGCAAGTACATGTAACCTGCACATGAAAACTGTTGGGTGGTTAGTACATAACCGTACTGGTGGTGTGAGCTCATCGCCCACCCATACAAAACCAACACGTTAATTTAGTTAGTGCAACATATTCCTTCCATTATCTTTCTAAGCTTGCCTTAGGATCAGTTTTAGGACATAGACTTTTGGCCTATTTTGTCGCTAAACCATCACCGTGTCTCATACCGATAACTTACTTATCCTTGTGCCTCTAGACCATTCTCGTGCCAACAACATCAACGTATCGACTCGTGCTTGCCTTTTTGGCTCATACTTTGAGACGCAACAACATGGTTGTTCCATAAACTCTGTTCGTGCTTCAACATCGAGACCGTGCCTCACAACTCAACATGACTTAACCAAACTTTGTCTTACGGTCCTTCCTGACTTAAACTCGAAATGACTCAATCCAAATTTATAAAACTTTTGTGTCATCGACTCACCAACTAACGCCATACCTCGTACCGAATCATGTTTCTTTGTTGTAGCCAAATCTTAGGCTCCATAAGGGTATTGCAAACCGTGGATATCTTCTTGACTCAATCTGTGTCATGCTTGCACTTCTTTTGGTTCAACTTAACACCGTACATAAAGATTGCCACTCAGCACACTAACTTATTTATATGAAAGATCACTAGCAAGTCTAGCTATACTCAGAATTTATAGCTTTGTTTATACGGTAAATCATCCAGCCGAGGTAGCAAGCCCCCCTGGAAGTTTCTGAATTATTGGAGCGTGTCTTGCTTAGCTATCCAGCGTTCCCCTAGGATCGAATCGGTCCCGTAGCCCTAGGTTACCGTTCGAGGAACCCTCGCCCTTGTACACAAGTTGTTCAATGACCATGCAGGACTCGACTCAACTTACCATCCTACACAGTCATTACTCTACTCAGTGTTTTCATACATATCTTTCCTTTCCATAGTGCCCTTTTGAAACCCAGGAACGACTACTGCATAGCCTTCCTTATGAAACCCATAAACGGCTACTGCATAGCCTTCCTACTTAACCTGAATAAAATATGTTCCATAAGTACCATAGACCATGGCATACTTATCATTGAAGCAACCGTATTTCGTGCCTTAAACCAATTGTGTTCTATGCGACACTAACTCCCAAGTCATACTCCATATGACAGGCCTTGAAACCGTGATAACCTGCCTGCTCAATTTGAACATCCGTGTTCTTTGAGTGCCTTAACTCGTGCCACAAATTGTATGGCCCGTATTGAAATCGTGGGGCATGCATGCTATGATGAGCAATGCGACCATGAGAACATCTAGACAATGACTGCGAGTCGATAGTCTATGCGCCAATATAAATGTGACCTACTTTGCCCAAGTCATCTCTTCTTTACCCAAGTCGTGGGATCGAAGGACCAGTGCCAACTTTGAAAGTCATTGTGGAGTGATATTTAGGCAATAAGTTAACCATTTTTTATGTTCTGCTCAATCTGATTCAAAACTTGATTATTTCTTTTAGCTATGTGGATTCGTCTTTTTTATTAGCATACACACTTAGTGCAATTAAAAACATCCAATTATTAGTGTGAAGGCCAAGTTGAGACAAGTTCATCGAAGCTACCTACCTGAACGAGGAGTTGCCTCGACTGAGCGGGACTTCGAGCAAGCCGTTGCATGACTAAGTCCAAACGTCGCTACGTTTCGATTCCTCTGGTTGAACTGAGCGGAACAGGGCACTATAGAAGATGTCATGCCACAAGAGCTTCCAAAAAGGCTACATTCGTGGAGGGAGGCAGACCACGCTATCGAGTTGGAGTGGGGACAGAACCACCTACTATGAACCCATACTGCATAACCCCACTAGAGCTCGATGACCTAAAGAAGCAACTAAATGAGCTACTCGATGCAGGATTCATTAGGTCGTCAAAGGCCCCATTCGGTGCACTAGTATTGTTCTAAGAGAAGAATGATGGAACCCTACGCTTGTGCATCAACTATCGTGCACTTAACAAGGTGACCGTTAAGAACAAGTACCCTATCATGTTGATGGCGGACTTGTTCGATCAATTGGGAGGAGATATACTTTTTCAAACTAGATATGCACTCGGGATATTATCAAGTACGGATAGCCGAGGGGATGAGGCCAAGAGTGTATGCGTCATGAGGTATAGAGCTTATGAGTTCTTAGTCATGCCTTTTGGACTATAAAATGCTCCATCGACGTTTTGTACTTTGAAGAACAAGATCTTCCACTGATATATCGATCGGTTCGTTATCGTCATCGTACATCTCGACGATATCGTGTGTACTCAAATGCGATGGAGGAAAACCAAATGTTCATCAAAGGGGAAAATTGTTCCTTTGCCTAAGAGGAGGTGGTGTCATTCTTGGGGCATTGGATTGGGCATGGCAAGATATTGATGGACAAGAGGAAGGTCCATGCCAAACGAGAGTGAGAGACTCTTACCAGGCCATCACAACTGCGATCATTTCTAAGCTTGACAAACTACTATCGCCGGTTCATTCGAGGATATTCCGTCATAGCCGCACCTCTCACAGACTTGCTGCAGAAGGATCAAGCATGGAGTTGGTCATTCAAATGTGAGAAACATTTGATGCACCGAAAAGGCTAGTGATGGAGGAATCAATCCTATCTTTGCCAGATTACTCTAAGTCATTCGAGGTGCATATTGTCGCATTCGACTTTGCCATCGGTCGGGTGTTAGCACAAGATGGACACCCCATCACGTTCGAAAACTGTAAGTTGAATTACACAAAGCGATGCTACACGGTGCAAGAGAAAAAGATGACCACAATAGTATATTATTTGTAGACGTGGAGTCATTATCTCATTGGCACCAAGTTTCTGATGGTGATGGACAATGTCGCCACGAGCTACTTCCAGACTCAAAAGAGCTGTCCCCCAAGCAAGCAAGGTGCCAAGACTTCTTGGACGAGTTCGACATAGAGTTGTGATACAAGTCATACAAGGAGAACCACGTGGCTGATGCACTCAACAAGAAGGCCGAGTTGGCATCGGCGTGCTTGCTCAAGGGAGATACTTGAGCGTGTCATAGATATGGCTGAGGTTCCACTTACACTGTTTCTGGTGAAACTCACTCGCGAAGGCAAAACATAAAGATTTTGGTTACATGATGGATTTCTCTACACATGATGAAAAGGTGGTCGTGTCCAAGTAGGATGGCTTGCTCATACTTCTTCTCAAAAAATGCCACAACACCAAGTGCACTAGACATCCGAGTCGAAAGCAAACATTATTGTTGTTGGAGGCTGCCTACTATTGGCCTCACATGCGCAAGGACGTAAAGGAATGTGCGCACTTGCCTTGTTTTCCAACAAGACAAGGTAAATCATCAGCAACCCGACGGCCTGCTCAAGCTTCTCCATGTTCCAAGTCGACCATGACTGATCATATCAATGGACTTGATCTCTGCCTTGCTTAAGGTGGAGACACTTGGGTCTATTCTTGTAATGGTAGACCGATTCTCCAAGTACGAGATCATAGTAGCACTGATGGACTATACGGCAGAGGAGACCACACGACTATGCATATATCATGCGGTAAAAGTTTGAGTGAGCATTATCAGCGATCAAGACCCCCGCTTTACAGGAAAATTCTAGATGGAGGTGTTCAAGATCCTAGGATCGGATATACTTTCCACCTCCAAATGGATGGACAGACGGAGCATGTATTCTCTACACTTAAGACACTTTGTACAGAAGGAGTACTTACAGCACTTTGTGAGTGTGAAGCCAATTTCCCTTCTAATCAAAATTTGATGCTCTATGATCTTCTCTCCTACAGCAAAACATGTAAATTGAAAATTTTCTTTGATGAACGTGAACCTATGCAAGTGGGTGAATATCAAGAAGATGCATGTTATTGACAACACACCCCTTACTGTTTTGTATCTCTCCATCTTCAGTCATTGTAATGATAATCCAATCATAGTTCCAAAAATACAGCAGATGTATCGCCCAATCTGGAATAGTTCAATTATGTGGCCAGGCAGATGAATGCACCTGATGTTGAAAGTTCAGCATGTTAACATTATTATACCCTTTAAGTGAGAAGGGTTCACAACATCACTTCGGATTTTTTCTAGTTCTTATCAGAAGCCAATGTAACCACCATGGTAAGGCCTAAACCATCAGCAACCAACTATTTTGCCCCATTTTAACTTGTTTCTGGCTTCTCAAGGTACTCGGAGTGTTTCTCTACAAGGAGATTCACGAGTTGCTCCTCCACGTCATCATGTTCGCCATGCTTGCGAATGGAAGCCTTCCCTTCCTTTGTTACAACTATAACTTCTTGCTTGTACGTCGCCAACAAATTTGCTACAACAATGTGCATGTGGTATTTGTTCATTGCGGCATTTGCCTTCTGAAGAAGGATATCCGGATCCGTCTCCAACTGTCAAAGTTCCAAAATGAACAAATGAATTAGATAGTAGAAATTAGCAAATCTCTGTATTAACAATAAGAACAGGAACTAGGATTGCGGCATTTGCTAGAATTTTTTTTTTTTTTTGGCTTTTCGATAATGTGGCTCATGCATCTATCGACAAGGTGCTTGTTTAAACCATTTTTTCTACCGGCAAATTTTGCAGGCGCCTATTTCCCTGTGGCTTCGCCGCTTCGCAGGTAGATATAACTATAGGAAGGACTATAACATGTGTGGAATGCAAGGAACACATGTTAAAACTGTGAAGTAGTTATTACATATAAAGTTGTCCTTTCATGTCAGCCTCGTGCTGCAAAAGGTAAATGTATTGATTTAGTTGCTATTTTCAGCATCTCATTGGGGGTAACAATGATTTGTCAGGTCTGTAGTAGGAAATAGAAGTCAGTGTCACTTACATGCAACCCTGTGACCCATAGTGTCGTTGATGCAAATGTCCTACAGATTTTCTTTATTGTGACAAAAGACAAAACGACGTCTGGTGCCATGAAGTCCCGCCAGTTCAAAGTCTAGGGAGGGACCAAGATGTACGCTTCGTTACCCCCATTTTTGTGGAAGTCCATTTCCGTGACTCAAACGTGCATCCTCCAGGATGCAAGTGACGCCCTCTAAAGTCATTTTCTCCAGTTGAGAGCCAATTTTTGTTTCCTACGCAGTATTATCACATCTCCTCTTAAAGTATTTAGAACCCCTTGAAGCATTTGTGATATCCTAAAATTCTACACTATATATAGAGCACCCCCACATCGAAAAGTCTCTCCATCCTGACCAAGCTGACTGTTGTGTCATGTTGTGAAGCGTGAACACATCATGATGCATCTAGGGAACTTTTTATGTTAACCTCAGGGTTTCTTTCATGTGAGCCTCTTACTTGGGAAAGCCTTTTCCAATAACATATGGTGCTAAAATGAAGAAAATGGGTCTGGGTATGTGAACCTTGAAATCTTGGCATGTTAAACAATATCATGCATATCAATATAAAAGATATACATTCAGAAAATATTACGGCTTTGACATTATTGGGCTAGCAATTTGCTGCAATTAAAAATAGAAAGTGAATAGAACAACTCTGCATAAAGACAACTAACCTTGAAAGAAATACAGAATGCGAAGGGAGCCCAATCTTTTCTTAGCACAGACAACATTTTTGGAGTTTGAGTGAGGCGGATATCCAGCGGACCAGAAGCTGACTGGATCTTATGTTCTGCCTGTGCAATCAATCTACATATTACACCTATGTTTAAATGAATTATCAACAGGTTACGCTTTCTCCTGGTGGCACTGTAAGTATTGGCAAAGCAGTTATCACAATATATAAATGATAACATAACAGAAACAATAATTGAAATGTTTTCCGTTCCGAGCATACTTGTATGTTTTCAAAAGATCATTCTCGTATAGGGAGGCACATATTTATTTCACCCTAAAAACAACATAAATTCATCTTGGAGGTAACATATGTATGGCAAAGCATTTAGGTAATTAATCTTGTAGTTTAGGTTACACCAGAAAGTTTATCGGTATCTAAGTTGTCTCAAACTAACAAGATTATGTTTATCAATGTAAATGCAAGAAATGTGATCTCCATTAGAATGCACAAAAATTAGAGAACATCAAAAGGATCTTATACAAAAATATAAAAGATAAAAAGTATAAAACTTCGTTAATCCCCGTTATGAGTACAAGGTTACTTCAGGTAAAATTAGGGTTTTTCCTCAGAAATTTCATGTTAAGGGTTTAATTTAACGTTTGGGTTATCAACCCATTTGAACTGCATTTGGTGTTTGGTAGTTGATGTTTGGGTTATCGTTTTAGCTGTATTTCTGGTTTCAGAGAGTAAGGGTAAGAGTACTTGATTTCATTAGAATGAAATAGATCTTTGATTGATTGGTTGCTTGATTGTGAAAATGTTGAATAGGAATCTGCTTTTTCATGATTTTAACTTAGTAGGTTAACAATTGACCTCTGAAAGGTTTATTAACCTAGGAAGCACGGACACTCCAAAATACGGACACAACATCGTTGTCGTGACCTTGTTGTTGTGAATAGTGCCATATCCGTGTCAGTGCAACATTGTTGTTTAAACTTTGTAAACGAAGTCGAAGACAGTAATACAAATGTCCTCTAAAAAAAGCGTAGCCAATCTTATAAACCTGTCGCGTACTTTTCATGGATTACTTTAAAAGCCTTCTGAAAGCTACTTATATGTTCTTTCTTCTTCTTTTTTTAAACAAAACTAGGTATTCTCCCTTGTTAACAAACTAAGATCTTTCATTAGTTTGCTCCTCATGAATGAAATGTCAACTTCCTAAAATGGGAGAAACTTCAAACAGCTACAATTGAAATGTGAAGCAAATAATTTGAACAGTTAAAAAGATGAGATAATTACCTAGTAACATAAAACTTTTCCTGTCATTGCAGTGGGTCACCTAAATAAGATGACCATAAGTTTAAACCAAGGCTCGCAGTATCGGTACCGGGACTGGTATCGGACCCTTCCTATGAGTATCTGGATCAGCAGGATCGGCAATATTGACAATTTCGGATCAGAGTATCGAATTTTTTGGTATAGGAAAACAAGTAATTATTAATAAATTTTTAGAATTTTAGAATTTTTTTATACATTTAGGCATAATTTTAAGTATTTTATGTGTTGTTTTTTAATAGTTTTGAAATTGAATGAAGTAATAGTCGGCTGTACTGATTGATTTACCTGTAGTAAATAAATTTTCTTCATGTACAAGCTTTTACAACTTTAGTAAGCTTTTACACCCTTGTTGATTGGTCTTTTCATTCAATTGTCTTTACCGAATTGATGGGGAAAAGAGACCCCCAACGTATCGGATCGGAACATTTATTGCAAGTACGGTAGTGGTCAGTATCGGATCGGAACACGCCAAACGGTAGCGGTATCAGTATCGGCCGAAATTGCACACTATGGTTTAAACAATTTTCTTCTTCTTTTCAATACATTGACGACCACATAGTAGTGTACACATCATATACACATAAAGCATATTGAAACTGATTCTTTGATCATCTATAGAATCATAGTTTATAAGGGCAGATATTATTATCAATATTTTCATATGCTCAGATATGGAATCAGATTCAAAGCTGATTAATTTAACCTTGGTACACAACATGCTCTGATTCTGTTAGAGTATATAATACGAGAGAGGAATGCATATACCATATGAAACATTTATCATGAATTTGAGTCAAACTGTGATGCCCACTAACACAAAATTGACGGTAATTTAATTAGATAATTTTTGGGGAAACATCCATAGATTTTTGTGTCTAGTCAAACTGAGATCAATTGATACTATAACTACGCTTAAGTGGCATCAATAATATTGAACACACACACACACACACACACACACACACACACACATATATATATATATATATATTGATAGGGTGGCGGTTGGGTGCAGTGCGAGGTGCGGTGCGACCAGGGAGGTGCGTGGATGCGATGCGGTTGCTGGTGCGGTGCGGCTTCGGCTACGTGAGGCCTCTGGGCAAGATGTGGCCTTCGGGCCGGGATGGGGTCTTCGTGCTAGGGATTGTATATATAGGTCTTCGGGCTTGATTGGTTGTAAGACTTCGAGCTGAGTTGTAGCCTCTCGGAGGGGCCTGAATAAAATTTACCTTCTTCCAAAGAAAATTATATATATATATATTTGTCAAGAACCGATACCTTAAACTTGTATCCATGTAGGAATGTTTTGACACGTATCCATGTTTGGCTCGTGTACTTTGATGGCTCTGAACTTTATTTGGATGGATCTATGTATGAATACTTATACTTTGGCGGTGTGCATAGTTATTTCTATTTGTTGTTGACTTACAAATGTTACAATAGTGATTTATTACTAAAATTAGTTTAGTCGCAAACTATTTTTCTATTGTACCATCAAGAGTCGTTCACACCACAAACAATATATATATATTGTGGTGTGAAGTGTCAACGACTCTTGATGGTACAGTAGAACGGATATACTAAAACTTATATCCATGTAGGAATGTTCTTACATGTATCCATGTTTGGCTCGTGTACTTTGACGGGTGCGGAACTTTATTCGGACGGATCTATGTATGGATACTTATATTTTGGCAGTGTGCATAGTATTTATTGTTGACTGACAAATGTTGCAATCAAGGTTATAAACGGCGGTAGGCGGGTGTGCGGCGGAGAGAGTCCGCCTACCGCCTAGGCCGTCTAGGCGGTGCCTAGGCGGTCGATACATTTTGAATACTTTTTACTCTTTTGCCACTTTTTTTTTGCATAATATGCATATTTTAAGGGTGTTCCATACATAACTAAGTTGTAGAACGAAGATTTATAAAGTTTTAGTTTTGTAGAAGTGAACCATAGGCCAATAATACTTAAAAAAACCTTTTTGGCCAAAATATTTTGTTAAGTATTGCTCCGTCTAGGCTCCCCTACGCCGCGTCACCTCCGCCTATGCCCCCAACCTTCGTTGGCTGCCTACTCCACCGCCTACCGAAAAGCGGTGCGGAGAGGGACCGCCTACCGCCTAGGCGCCGCCTAGGCGGCCTAGGCGGACGCCATTTAGAACACTGGTTGCAATAGTGATTTATTACTTAGTTAATTTAGTTGCAAACTATTTTTCTACTGTACCATCAAGCTATGTTACCCGGACTCTCTACTTTAAGGAGAAGTACCCGTGTCGACCCTTTAGGACATGGGTATGGACATGGAATCCGTATCCGATCCTCCATGGTGACAATCGGATCCTTCATGGTGACAATCGAAAGACTGGTATTGAAGTAGATAATTTATTTTAATGTGGTAATGATGTAGATAGTTTATTTTAATGTGGTAATGATGTAGATAGTTTATTTTAATATGGTAGACTTGTAGTTAAGTAGTAGGGGAGCTGAAGGGACAGTCCTTAGGGACTTATTCAACTAGTTGAGTAAAGTTTACTAGTAATTTATAATTACATGTTGTCTTTTTACGAAACCTTAGTCATATCCCCGTACCCATACCCAAAATTTTGATCCTTTTTAGCCGAGTCCGTGTGTCCTTCAATTATGAGTTTGAAGGGTCCGACTCTTGGATATGTACCCATACCCGACACACGTACCCGAGTTCAGGTAACAAAGCCATCAAGAGTCATTCACATCACAAACAATCACTAAATGTTTGTTCTAAGCAAATTCTAAAACAAACTTTACATATAAAGCTCTACCGATTTCCTTGCTTCAACTAAATAGAACTTTTCAAATCAAATAATTTCTGTCATGAAATGCCCTGATCTTACTGTGTTTGACATGATAGAAAGTATAGCTTAAGATGATAAATACAATATATATGCATATAAAACTCATACCATGCTCTGCCATGGAACATAGAAGTCAGAGACTGCAGCAGCAAGATAAAACATCCCGCAAGAGCCAAGAGGGCTCATTGATGTAGCCACTAGCTTTAGTAACTACAAAAAAGAAATCAAATAAAAACACAATCTCATCAGAACAGGACTTAGTTTGCACAATAATAAGAAAGCCATAGACATTGTAACCTGACAAACTTAAAAGGGGTCGTGAAAAAGGATAGGCATTTGCTAATGTTGGTGACGTGGCCCTTAAGAGGACTGAATGGATGATTAAGATTCATTTAGTTGGCCTCAAAAATCTTAAATAAAGGCTTTGTTGCTCTTACTGTTGTAGACAGTGTCAGTAGGTGAGTGATGATGCCTAACATCATGAGAGATACTACCAATAGCAAAAACATTGGTCTGAGTTAAACATCCTTTGATCAGCATGTTGACAAGAAAGTATGATGTTTGTCTTGCACAAATCAAATTTTCACTTCTTGTAGTAATGACATGACGTATGAAAGACTAAATCAATATCCAACTATCAGAGCAGTTCTCCTAAAACGTATATGTAAGCTATGGTCTTCCAACACTGTCCATATCTTCCAAGACAACCGATTCAGTTTGGTATCATTATATATCAGCTTTTCATTAAACAATTCCCTGTAATCATGTCTTCTAAAGGGAAAAAAAACATTAAAGAATTTATTAAATTTGCTTTGACACAAAATACCAGCATTGAACAATTTATTCAAAATCCTCAACAATGCACTAGGAAAAGTTTCAAGCATAGTTTGCAGTATCGGCCGATACCGATCCGATATGGCCGTTACCGATACGGATTGGCATGTCCCGATCCGATATTGACCGATACCCGATAATGACCGATACCGACATTGGGGGTCTCTTTTCCGGTCAATTCGGCAAAGAAAATTGAACGAAAAAGATCAATCATCAAGAGCGTAAATGCATAATAAGGTTGTAAAAGCATGTAAAACAAGAAAACTTATCTATCACATGTAAACCAATCGGCAATGGTGACTATTATTCCATTCAATTTCAAAATTACTAAGAAACAACACTGGAGATACTTAAAATTATGCCTAAATGTATGAAATATATTTTCTATAATGTCAACAACTTATTAATAATTATTTGTTTTCCGATACCAAAAAATCCGATTCTCCGATCCGAAACCGCCGATACTGCCGATGTGGTCTGATACCGATTCCGACACCGATACTATGAACCTTAGGTCCAACATGCAGTATGCGAACATGCTAAGCTATAAAAGGAGTCAAAACTTTAAGGTCCAATTATCACATGTTGTGCCTTATTATATATATTCAGCACTAGTATTATATCATAACAAGTGAGCTTGCACTGAACCTGTAGATATTCAAAGATAGTAGTGAATGGAAGTCTGAACAACTGGCCTTCATCCACAGCCTGCATGTGGAAAGTTCATCACAAAATAATCCGTACTTGGAACAAACATATTATCTAAGCAGTAAAGGACATGAAATTGCAATAATTAAAATTACATAAAAAAAATAGGAACCCTAATGATCATGAACAAATAGTATATACCGCATGATACTCTCTAATTGCCTTCTTAACTTCTGCACCATGTGACTGGCATACTGTCATTTAGAAGAAAAAGGCAAGTCAAATATCATAGAAGTTGCACTCAGTAGTCCCGAATAAGAAATACAAGACAAAGGTAAAATCTTTCATGGGAAAAGAAAGGCAATTAGAGAACTGTTTTATTTGAGCTTGGGACTGGCACCGACAGTTTATTTTAAAAAGGGCGTGCAAACCTCGAAAAGTAACCTTGACGTCCATATAATTTCTTTATACATTCAACCTGAGTTTACATAAGTTGTTGAACTTGCAATTAGGTAATCAAGTATGATATGTTGGATACATCTACTAAAATTCTTTTTGTCCAGTCTGTGTCCAGCACTTGTGTTTTCTTTGAATGATAATAATATTCATATGATGAAGAGCATCGTACCACCATTTAGCAAATACAATAAAATCTCACTATACTTTCCCACAAGATTACTCATCTCCTATTTGCTGATGATAGTCTCATCTTCATGAATGCTCATAGAAACATCAGAGCTTTGAAGAATAACTTGGACACCTTCAGCACAACTTTAGGTCAGCAAATTAATACCTCCAAAAGTACTTTTACACTATTCAAAAAGTGTCAAGTTTCTACTATCAACCATACTGCAGATAGGACAGGCATCAATCTCTTCCTACTAGATATTTGGGGGTGCCTCTGTATAAGGGGAAAGCAAAAGTCTCTTATTTTCAGCTATTAATAAGAAATCGAAGAGTGGCAAACCAAGTTTATTTCCTTTGCAGGAAGAGTGACTCTTTATCACTTCAGTCTTAAGCTCCATATCTATCATAATATATTTGTTTTATCAGTTCCATTCACTATCATTCGTGACACTGATATAATTTTTGCTAATTTTCTTTGGAAAACTGGCTCTACCACAACCACTAATGGAAGAAATCTTGCAGACCAGTTCTTAAAAGGTGGCCTTGGCAACAAGTTATGGAATCCTTACATGCCAAGTTGAGTTGGAACTTTATGCAAAGAAAATCCCTATGGGCTAGATACATGCACTCTGCCTATGGAAATTCTGTATATCAGCCTTATAAGTGCTCTTGTGAGAAGTCTCACTGTTGGATCAGCATGATGAAGCAATTTCCCATTGTAACTCAGCATGCTAGATGGATCATAGGGATTGGTGCGTCAACTTTTCCAGACTCTTGGTGTCAGGATATTCTACAGCCTTCTGAGGATGATGATCCTATGCTTTCAGTGAAAGAAGTTCTTCTTAACTCATATTTGTATCAGTCTTATGATTCGAAATATTCCTCAAGCTGCAGCTGTAACTATAGCATCAGTCAGGCTCTCTTCTACTACTGATAAACTGGTAAGGGTTCTTACTAATGATAGAGAATTCTCTTCCTCCTTTTTCTGGAATCTCATCAGAAACAGAAACAACAATCAGTGGTGGGCTAAATTCATCTGGTACAAAATAATTCCAAAGAAGATTTCTACTTTCACTTGGAAAGTTACTCAAACTGGACTTACTGTAGATGGTAGAATTCCATAGATGGAGATTCCACTAGCTTATATGTGTAGATGCTGTCAAAAACACCAATGTGAAACTCTGGAGCATACCTTTATCCATAGTGAGTAGGCTCAAGCTATATAGAGCTTCTTTGGTAGAAGACTTGATGTGAACCAAATCAGTTTATCCGTCAATCAGTTGATCAGGAACTGGCTCAGCTCCATATCCCTCATTAACCAGGCTCACATCATTAAACTGGCAGTTCTCCAACTCAGTTTAAGAGAAATGTGACTGCATAGGAACAAAATTATCCATGACTCCATCAGTTTGAGTCCAGTCTCAGTGATTCACTCTATTGTTTGGCCTCGCCAACATTCTCATGCATTTCAGCCTTTCTGTTATCCTAGGGTACAACTTGCAATTGATGCTTACCTTCAAACTGTGAAGAAGCCCAAGTTCAACAAGGGTATGTGGATTAAGTGGCATCCCCCTCCTATATGGGCAGGGTCCTTAACACAGATGATCTGCTAGAGAATACATTACAGGTGGTGGCATTATCAGAGATGAAGAGGTCAATTTATCCTTGCCTTCAGTTCTCACTTTAGGCAGCGACCAACATGGATGCTGAGATTCAAGCACTGCTATTAGGGCTCAATATCTGCAAACAGAATAATATATCAATCTCTCATATTCAATGTGATTCCGACTTATTGACCGAGTTCATCAATGGAATGCTGCTGTCCCTTGGTCCAGACACTACCAACTAGGAAACTACATAACCAGGTACCTTATTCTTGTATCGTATCTCATTGCTATAAACATAGCAATATCGTGGCTGACATCACAGCAACTCTTGTGATATTTTTCATTATGATAGGGAGTAACCCACTATCGTTAGGGGTGTTCTTATTCTTGATCAACAAGGAGTCCTAGTTTAGGGAACTCTAATTTGGTGGATTTATCCCCTATTGTATTGGGGTATGGCCATCTCCCTCCCATTGTTGATTATCAATAAAGGGTCACAACCCCCACCATCATAGCAGGTTCATAAAAAAAAAATCAATATACTTGCCCCTTTCTACACTTAATAAGTTACCAATATTCAAACACAAACTCAACCGCATATAAATATATGATAGTGTCCTTGTGTCTAGAATTTAGAGAGTGGCCTTGCCACACAACCCATATCTGTGCCAAAGTACAACACACATCTGTGTCAACTAATCATAGGAAATTAGAATATTACAAACCTTCAATCTTATCCTCCTCCGCAAGTTCGAAAAGATCAAGAAATGATTCCTCTAGGAGATATTTACAATAAGGCTGACAGCTACCCCTACAAACATAATTTTATTTATTTATGTTAGTATCCTTCAAGATAGCCAATAGGCACACTTACATTTCGCCGAATGCTAGCGGTACCACATGGGCTACAGAACCAAGAGAAATAAAGAAAATGATTACATATTTTAAAAAATTCGAACAGAAAGTGCTTCAAACTCACTTACAGCCTATGGAGAAATATAACAGCATATCCTGCCTTCACAAAATACCTGCAACAATAGCAAGGATCAATTTCTAACAAATTTTGGAACTTATGTTTTATGCTTACACTATAACTGGAAAAGAAATAGCTATCGTACTCAGTAGAGGCCGCCCCTCTGTAACCCGAGGCGAAATTATCAATGTACCGGACACACCGCTGTTCCAACGGAACGGTAGTTCCTCCAGACGTCACGCAAACAACCCGAATAGGCCCTCCACTTTCTGAGAGCAAAAGAAACAGAACATTAAAAATTTGCATAGACAAACTCAATAACAGTTCAATTAGCCCTAAAATGTTACTTACCAGAGGATCGAGAATTCCGGTCGATAAACTCTTTCAACTTCTGAGAGACAATATTGGCGTTCTTCAGAGACGGAGCCGACTCGAAGAACGACTCTACTTCTGACCCATTTCTTGAATCCATATCTACTGATTGAGACCCGAATTAGTAATAGAGAAGAAGTCTTTTGAATTAGAAAAAAGAAAGATCACAACAAAAGAATAATTTTTTTGATCAAATTGACAGAAATGATGATGCAAGCAAGCACAAGGGATGAAATTATTCGCTTCAAAACACTCATTTATCATCATCATCATCATCATCAATGACATTTTATTCTTGGACTTACAAAATCAGATCACATGATGCTATGCATGAAATTCAGTTGAGAAAAATCATTGGAAGAAACCCATGAATATTTCTATCAAAAACAGAAAAAAAAAATTGTCAGAAAGAAGTCGTCTTTCCCATCAGAAAAGGAAAATATCACAACAAAGGGATGATTTTTCCTTCATTTTTGGATCAAATGGATGGAGTTGGTGATGCAAACAAGCAAAAGATCAAATTAATTCTTTCAAATCACTCATTATCAATCATCAATAGACGGTTGTGCATGAAATTTAATGGAAAAAAAAGAGAAATATAGCAAATGATAAGGAACCCATCAATTATTCCATCAAAAGAAGAGACCTTACCAGAAAGAATCGATTTCTTGCACAAATCAAAGAAATCCGAACTATATTCCTCCTCCTTTCTCCTTCATTTTCTTGCTATTTACAATGAGATGAGTTCAATACTCTGTTTCCTGGTTGAAAGAAATGGGAAAATAAATAAATAAGAAAAAATAAAGGATTTTTTTTGTTTGTTTCGTTGATAGAAAATGAGGGAAAAAACAAGAGCGAGAGAAAGTATATATATATATATATATATATATATATATATATATATATATATATATATATATATGGGAGCGGATCAAAAGTCTCCTTTAGAAGCCCCCCAAAAACCTCCATCACTCTAATTCGTAATATTAATGTTATATTAATGTTAATGTTAATATTAATGTTAATAGTAATGTTAATGTTAATATTAATTTTTTTTAAATTTTTTTATATTAATGTTAAGTAATGTAATGTAATATTAATGTTAATGTAATGTTAATGTTAATGTTAATGTTAATGTTAATGTTATATTAATTTAATGTTAAGTTAATGTTAATATTATTAATGTTTATTAACATTAATATTAACATTAACATAATATTAACATTAATATTAACATTAAATTACGGATTAGAGTGAGGGAGATTTTTGGGGGACTTTCTAAGGGGGCTTTGATCTGCTTCATATATATATATATTATAATATATATATCTATATATATATATATATATATATATATATATATCTATAAGAGTGAAATTTGGTATATTTATGTAAAAGATGAGAAGTTTTCTATTTACAAGAAAGGATGTGGCGCCATCTTAGATGGCGCCCAACCTCTTTTTGTTTTTCCTAGCATGTGGCGCCATCTTAGATGGCGTCCAATATTTTCTAATTTTTATTTTGTGGTTACGTGAGAAAGTTAGATTTTCTCATCTAAATAATTTAACTCTTTATATACAATTTTACCTTTTT
>JANAVB010042020.1:4561514-5044884 GCA_029216955.1 Iris pallida | reverse complement strand
TCCGTGTCCTGAGTGAAGAGAACTCAGTATCCAGTAGCAAGGCACTGAACTGAGTCCTCGTACCGTGTTCGTGTCCTCGTGTGGACACGACACGACTCCAAAACCACAGATCAACATGAATTTAAAGACAACCCTAGATCTAGAAATCCATTGGTGTGGCATTTCATCAAACACCTAGACTAGGAATGGATACGTGTCTGATACGGACACGAAATCAAGTGCAATGGACACCAAACTTTCACTATGGCTAGGGCACCTAGATCTAGGCTACCATGCAAGAAAAAAGAATTAAAATAGAATTTGAAGGGTTTACCTATAGATTGCAAGGATAAAAAAGCCCCAATTCAAATAGTTTCCGTTGCTAGCCCAATCCTCCAAATTGCTCAAAACTGAATCACTCTCCATCAACATCAATAGAGGGTGATTAGAAACTATTGCAAAAGATTTGGATGAAAAAGAAATTAAATAGATTAATAGGAATTTGGGAAGTTAGGGATTTACCTTTCCTTCCTAAAAGTTGGTTGAGCACAAAGAGGCAAGAACAAGTGAATGAGTGTTTAAATAGGGGGATAACCTAGGTTGGCCGGCCACTATGGGCTTGGTTAGGGTTAGGGTTCAAGTCATGGGCCTATGGGCTAATTTCATAAGTCATGGAATTAAAATCACAAGTCATTGCACCTATTTATTAATCCTCCTATTGAAACTAGATTCTAAGTGACTAAAAATAGGTTTGACTTAAGTTAGACTAGGGTCACACCATTGCCTACCAAGTCACCATAGGGTTAGCTTCTATGTTAGTCTACAAGTCTCAACTAGTCAAAGTCAAAAATAGAAATCACCAATTCAATAAATTAAAATAAATTCAAAAATTCACCAAATGACCAAAATACCCTCAAGCTAAAATGTGGTAGTGACAAATCTACCCTCTTTAAAAATAATTTCGTCTTCTGTCACGACCCGCACTCCATTTTCGGACGCGAGCTCGTGAGCAAGCCAGCTACGTATCGAGCGGACTCCAGTCCGACTCGAGTACGTATAAGCTGTCCAGAATAGGGTATCATGTCTAATCTAAACTATATCTCAATCCACATGAATCATATAAACAAGAATGAACAATTATGGGTCATGGTCTGCAGCCCATTAGCATATTGTCCGATTAGACTCCAAGAATGGTATGAGTCTATAAAATAAGAAGAATATATCATGGCATGGAATATAAAGCACACGAGAATAATAAAGAAATATCACAAGCAAATACCTGTATCCCTGTATGTGTAATCACTACCATCATGAGCCGCTAAACTAACTCCATGCAATCAGCTACCTGAAGAGATCATCAGGTCCTCAGGGGACATAGCAAGATACATAAAAATATGCCTATCTAACATTTTAATCATACAATAATATAAACAGGGTATAAACAGGAACTAGACATGAGGCCGACATGTGGCTACTGACAGGTAACTATGAACATAGATACATGAACAACTATGCATAACTGAACTGCTGGAAGATCAATGGAATACCAACCCTCGCCCCGAATGTGGACTCGCAGGTCAGTTTCAAGACAAGTCACCCTCGTCCCGTGTGTGGACTCACATGTGCAAACGGACAACCCTCGTCCCGTGTGTGACTCGCAGGTTATGGAAAAGACAAAGGAATAGCAGTTCACTCAACATACTTGCAGACACGACTCAGTCAAGATACAGGTGAAGACATAGTACAACTCAGTCATGACACAGGTAAGGACAACTCTAGCATGATCCATGACGTAAACAAGCCTGGTATAACTACACTATCAAGTTATAAAATACTGATATACAAGCAAGACAATAAACTGGTAAACGCGGTATCATATAAATCTATAACAACTAAGGTAACTAAAGATAACATACTACAACAGGTGTACTATAAGTATGAAAATAAACTGTAGAGGGAGGCAAGGTATACTTGCCTGTAGTTCGTCCGATGATCTGCTGAGAGTGTAACAGGGTGCGATCCAGTCTAACCATGCTAATTGTGCTTTATCCCATAGAAAATCTACCAAATCTAGACAAATCACCAAGAATCACCACACGATATATATATACTTCTATGTATAGAGATACGTCCTAATTAGGGCTTATTTATGAAAATAACTTTATTTTAAGGAAAGTAGTTTCTATTTATGCAATTCCTTTATAAAATATCATATATATAATAGCCACAAATTGTATTAGGTAGTTTTAGAAAAATACTATATTATATTAAAATAATAATTGAAATATTCATGTTGCATAAATACATATAATCTAACATAATGTAATTTCTTTAACTAGATAAAGATATAAACGTAATGTCTCATATACAAATGTTCGTATATATAGCGATACAAAAGTCCTATATATATATTTGACTATATATCTAAAATAAAATTTTATAAATAATTCAATGTGTAAATATAAAGTAGTGTCTATCATAAATATATCTATATAAATGCTAATTTAGGAAGTTTTAGAAATGTCATATGATACAAGTATTTACATATACAAAACACATTCATAAATAATATTACCTTTACATATATAACAAATATATAAGTAAAAGTAGGCATAACAAAAACTGAAAGTGCTTTTATACACAACAATTACTTACAAAATTATATCAATCTATTTATATAATTGCTACACAGCAAAATTCTTAGATTATAACTTTTCTATAAATACCTATTTATATAAAATTACTTATATAACCACATGTATAATGAAATAGAAGATTTCCATAAAATACGGATAGAAAGGGGCTTATTTGGAAATTATCCTAATAGAACTCTGAATGTTGTTTCTTTTATATGCTTTCCACTCTACGCACAGTACCATGCATACACACACAAAATGTTGGTTTCATCCAAAGAACATATGCTAGCATAAGAGCATGGCTACAAAAAAAGCCAGAAAGAGGGAATGGACTTTACCGGTGGGAGGAAGAGCTCGATTCTTACGAGCATGGAGGAGCTTCCTAGCTCGGTAGCGCCAATGGCCGTGGCCGGTTGTGACGATGAGGGCCATTGGTCCGGGATCGGAGGAGTGCACCGGTCGACGTACGAAAAATGACTTGGTCGGGTAGCCTTGGTAGTATGGCTTTCGACCTACTGGTGGCTCGCGAGCGGCTCGCACGGAGGTGCGCGCACAGTGGCATCCGCGTGTGCTGGAACATTGATGCCGAGTCTGATTCGGGATGCTCGCAGGCAAGGGCGGCGCTTTGAGCCATGGGTTGAGGCCACGAAGAGATGGGGTGTCGCACGGTGGCTTGCCTCGAGCCGACGGCCACAGAACTTTCCTTCACAAACGGTTCGACGAGTATGCTCGGAGTGGCAAGGATTGATGGTCGGCTAGGTTTGTCCCTAATGGTTAAAGTAAGAGATGGTTGTGGTTTAGGGTTTGATGAATTATTATTTTATAATAAGGAGAAAGGTGTGAAATTCCCAAAAGGGGCTGTTGGGTATAGCTAGGCCGGGTTCGGGTCGGTTTTGAAGCAGAGCTAACTATTAGTAGCATGAAATATAAACATAAACAATGTTGTGATCCCACGACCCCATGTTTCATGGTTGTGTATTCCCACAATTTGCTCACACCACTTAGCTCACGATAGCAAAGCTAACATTCCCTTGGCTCATGATAACATGGAGTTAAACTAGGCAAGTGTTGGCTTTAATTAATTAAACAAACCATTAACCATTTAATTCAAATAATTACTAATAACAAAATAATTATTTATATAATTCTGAAAATCACCATTCAAATAAAATAATTAATAATAAAAATATTTCAAAAATTTTCGGGAAGGGGAGCTACATCCTCGAAATTAAAAGGCAAAACTAAACTGATGAGTGTTTGCAAAAACAAAAAGAACTTTATTGATACAAACTTTGTAAAGATTACAAGAATTCTGGAAAAGTACAACTGTAGGAATCCAATCTAGAAGACGATTGCTTTATCCATTGGACGATGTGAACTTTGAAGACGGTAGCCTCTGAATTTGAAGGCAAAAGCCTCGGAAGAATGCAGCAGCACTTGGGCAAGAACTCCTGAACTCTCTGATATTTCTGAACTTTTATGTCTGATCCCCTGGAATGAAGACTTGAAACTCTATTTATAGAGTTCTGGAAATAACTAACTTTTAGTTATTATGGATGCCGCAAGTTGAATTGCGCAGGAACTGGATTGCGCAGCATCAGACTGCGCAGGCAGTTATCTGGTCGTGGGCCAACTGTCTTGGACACATGGCATCATTTGATTGAAATGCGCATGATCGTGTATAGACGGTTGCCACATAACGAGCAATTGATGGCATGAATGCCACGTGTGCTTTTGTCAGTTGAAGTGATGAAGTGCACGACATGAATTGTGCTGACTTTGGATTGCGCTAGCATGGATGGCGCTGAGATGGATTGCGCTGAAAACAGATTGCGTTGCATGTACAGCTGTCCTCGAGCACTGTGCGGCACAATAAACGAACAGTCTCCTCGTTCTTCGTGCTGTCAGTTGTCAGAAGATTTGATTGTGTCAGGTAATGATGATATTGTCACGCCAGCTTGCGCAGTTGAAAGTGTGCGCAGTCTAGTGTGCGCAATCTGAATGATGCACAATCTGATGTCTGCACAGTTCATTTGAAAGTTATATTTCTTGATTCTATGGCTTTGTTAATGGGTGCAACTTGATTTTTTAGGACCTACAAGACCCCCTTCAAAGTTTTCGAAAGTTGAATTTATTCAAAATTTCGAAATACTTTGAATTTTAAAATTTAAATCAAGTTGCGCATGAGCTGTCTGCGCAATCGGATGAATCAGCTCCGACTTTTGTGGCATAATCTGGGGCGGCCGTTAGTTGTTTGAAAAACTATAAATAGTTCTCTCGATCCTTCGACTTATTCTTTACTTGCTTTCTTGTGTTTGAGAGAAAGAAACTCCTGAGCTCATCCTGACTTCAACCTTCATCTCCGTCGATCTCATGGCCCCGAAACGATCCTCCGCTGCCGACAAGGGCAAGGCCCCCGCCGAGTCTTTGACTTGTGTGGCACCTCGTCCTTCCCGTCATAAGACTGTACACCCTGCTTTGCGCGGTAGGCAACCCAATTGAAAACCCCTTTTTAGGGCTTTTTTGACTTTACTGATCTTCAAAAATCCATCTCTTTTTAGAGATGTGATCATACTGCGCCACCCTTTTTAGGGTTTTGGTTGCACGAACCCATTATTCTTCATTTTTATGAAGGATATCTTCTCGCGCAATCGGTTAAATTGCACTGACAAAAGTCAGCACAATCGACTGATTTGCGCGAGATTGTCAGCGCAATCTGACGTTTGCACGATCTGACATCTGCACAATCTGATGCTTGCGCAGTCTGATATCTGCGTAATCTGATGCTTGCGCAGTCTGATATCTGCGCAATCTGATGACAGAATTTTTGACTTTAACTTGTACTAAATTCTGCTTTCTTCTGTTTGGATGCAGTTGATACCAGAGAAGATCCTGAATATGAAACATTTGTAGGAACTTTGTCTGAGCCAGATTTCAAGGAAGATCTATCTCATGTACTATTTCCACAGTATGCACTTCCTTCTTCTCGCCAGGCTATTTTGATATCACAGGATAACGAGACTCTGCTAAGCCTGATAAATGGACAGCCTTTGCAATCTGCTGACGCTGTCACTCATAAGAAGCCCATGTTCCTCTTCGGAGACGCCATTGATAAAAGTTCTCAACCAAGACCCAGAGTTGAATTGAGAACTTTCCAATGGAAGGAGAAATTGATTCAGTTGCCAGTCATAGCTAGATGCCTTCCACTAGCAAGATATGCTCATGCTAGCCATCCTAGGAGGATGGAATGGGACATTACTCCCTTGCAACAGGCACGAACCGGAAAGATCTGTGTCAAGAAAGACCGGAATAACAGAGACATGTTCTATAGTTCTTCCGAACGATACGGAACTCTACTGAGAGGGTTGAAGCCGGGTTGCATCCCTCATGAGAACTCCTCTTTATTGCTACCAGTAAGAACACCAATTTTTGCCAATGAGTATGCCAAGGCAGAAGGCCGTTATCCGGATCAAGACATCCGGTTGACAGGTCTAGTAAATCCAGAGATCAAAAGATGGAGCTGTATTGCCAACTGGATACTGGTCCAGTTTGAAGATAAACTCAAAGAAATTGAATTGTATAATACAATACACGCTACTGTATACGGCTTTTTTTCCTAATCTTTATCTGTTCTTGGCTCTGGCAGAAAGGTACAATTACAGGACAGTGACGTTTATGACGCCCTGCGGAGAGATGGGCTTGGCTTTACATGAGATGAAGTATATCTCACATTTACCCATGGGTGAGTTGTCTTACGAGGAGTACGTCCCGACAAATGACGAATTAGATAGACTTCGTCGAGAGAATTCCAAGATGGTGGAAGTCTTTGATGAGCTCCTGTGCCATTACAACATCTGCTCTTTGTATTACCAAAGTGGCTCTGCTGGCACATGTTATTCATCCAAATGGTTGACTTATCTTTTTCTCAACCGCATTATCGAGAAAAAGACAAAAGATCATGATTCATGTAATCCTGATTTCTTCCATCCCCTCAGCAATAGTGAAGTGATAAAGCTGATGGAGGAGAATAACAGAATGGATATCGAAGTTGAGGATGAACACCAATATCCTCCTCTCAAGGCTGGGGAATTTGTGGAGAGCTTCATAAGAATGGGCTACAGGTCAATGTCCAAACAAGCCCAGCTAGCAGGATTCTTGACGTACTGGCTACGTCGATTTGTTATGCCTGGCGCAAGTGCTGTAGACCGCTTCCATCGCGGTATTCTTTTTGATGTTGTCTGGTTAGTCTTCGGCTACCGGATGGACTTACTTTCAGCGATGACCTGTAGGATAAACGCAGGTCTTCGTCTGTATGTGGATTCTACGCTCAAGAACAAGGGTGATAAGGGTGTCTTCCCTAGGCTGGAGTTACCCTATACCTACTTATTCGGATGGTTGCTCTTGCATCATCTATCATTGATGAACCCTGCCATGGGAGCAGTTGGAGGCAGTTTTCTGCACAGATTCTCACAGAGCCGGTGGATATACACTAGTCTTTAGGACTGCAGACGAACTCTGAACCTCGAAAAAGGATGGAATTTTCTTTGCTCTCCTCCGCCAACTGGTTATGAGCATATGGCAGCAAATCTGATCAACCTTGGGAGGCAGCCATTGGGCCGAGTATCTTTTGAATGGCTGAAGACAATCAGACCATCTCATCTAGTACACAGATTTGAAGAGGAATATTTCCTTGAGCCATATCTGTCGAGCCGCTTCGCTTGTCAGTTTGGATATGACCAGTTCCATGTGGGCAACGCCATAACTTGCCTGCAAGGGACGGGGTACCTGATTGACGGTGTGAGAGCATGGGCTTACTATAATGCTCGAGACACAAAGACTGTGTTCTCGATGCCAAACAGAACTGATGCTGGTCCAAGAATGTTGTATACTTATTCACAGTTTTATACAGCTGCCAATACATTTGCTGAGAATTTTAACCTGATGGATAGCTTCGCTACAGCAACCCGTCTGAGGAAAGGAGCCACTGCTACATCAGCTCCAGCCAATGACGAACAGCATGAACCGATAGACGACCCACTAGAAGCTTCCAGAGAAGTAAACTTCCCAGAGGAAGTCAATCAACCTTTAAGAATTTCCCTGAAGGTTGTGAAATCTCCGGTTAAGGAGAATAAGAGAAGGAGAGAAGAAGCTTCTTCCCCAGCTATGAAGAAGAAATTGATCTTGCATCATTCTTCAGAGAAGGTTACCACTAGATCGCAATCCAGACAATTGGCTGAGTCCACTCGAGACGAAGCAGCTACGCCGACCTCTGTTCAGAAATAGGTCGAAGTAGTAAACATAGAGAGTCCTGAAAGGCCTCTGCATAGGAGAAAGAAGCTAGCTCATAAAAGAAAGAAGAGAACAGTTTCTCCTTCGAGGCAAATTTTGTCTTCGGTAGTGATAAACGCCATGGCTGGCATCACCATGCCATCTCCTACCCCTGTTTTTGAGTTGAGTCCATAGCAGAGGGAGGACATTGAACAGAGAGAAGAGGTAACAGAATCCAGAGAAGCAATTGAGCAGAGAGAAGAAGCTGCGGAACCCAGAGAAGAGGAAGTTGTACGATCACCTTCACCAATGGCAGTAATGACTCATCTTCCTGTTACACGGGAGCAGCTCGTGAGGAAGAAGATCGTCTCATGATTGAGGTACTAAATGATTGTGACTTTGGTTATCAAGAAGAAACTGATAACGCCGCTGCTGCTGCTAGCGAAGAGGTTCCTGAGGACAGTGAGGACGAGGAGAGCACCTCATCAAAGGCTGTTGATGAGACACAAAATTCGGAAGAGGATGTTGATGTCCAGACATCTTCCCGAGCTGTTGATGACACTCTGACTCCTGAAAAGGAGGCTGAGGTACCGATATCTCCAGAGAAGATTGCTGATGAAGAAGTGGCTTTGGAAGAAACTCCAGTTGTTGCTCCCGAAGGTATTGTAATGAAATTAGCGATCTTCTTTTAATAAATAGCTTGATAGCTAACATCTTTATTCTTATCCATACAGAACCCGGATCCTCTCTTGCTCCTCCTGTGTGCACAGACATAGTACTGGCGACGACAATTGCTAGTAGCAGTCGCCATTTATCCTGTGGCTCTGAAGCAAGAAGTAGTCAGGCAATAGTGTCTGAGGCTACTTCTGCTCAACTAGAATCTGTACCAACCGATGATAGGCCTGTTTCCGGATCGAATCATGGTAAGACTGTTTCACTTTCGATTTTTTTTTGACAATAGCAAATGACAGGCAAAAAATAACAATTTTTAATTTTGCAGAGGAACAACCAAGAGGAGCGACTAGCTCTACTCTAGCTCCTCTATTCAAAGAGCCTACTATTCGAAAAACTGAACGTCCTTCTCCCTCGTCATCAACAGGAGTAGCTGCGACTCCTGGTGCTCTGGCGATTAATCAGCTTGTCATCCAATCATTCACCAAATGCTTCTTCGAGTCCTTGGGGCCTTTGATCAATAGAATGATGGACAAAGAAGACGCTAATTTTTACATGGTTAGAGGTCCAACCTCTTTCTTAGTAAAGGCTATCCGGGAGCAAGGTGACGAGCCCCAGGCCACTTTCCTTGACCACATATTAAATGAGCTAGAAGCTTCAATAAAGAACTATAAAGAGCTCAATAAGGGAGAAGTAGAACCCTTAGTGCAAGCAGAGTTTGAACAGATGGCTCAGGCATGTGCAGTTGAAAGAGTGAGCTTCCAGAATCTCTTGGATGCCTATTCTACTAAATCTGCTGAGTATAATTCCAAGTTGGAATCAATGACCTTAACTGCTGAGAGAAAAGAGAGAAGAATTGCCGAGCTGAGAGTGGAGATTGCTCGTCTCCAAGAGGAACTGGAAAATGAAGTTACCGAGCATCAGACTGCAGTCCAACAACTTGGTGCTCTAACTCAGGAAAGAGACGAGTATGTAGCATCTCATGACGCTGAAATCACTCGCCGAATGGTAACCATGCCCGCTTTTAATGAAGAATCTGGGATAGAAGAGGCCAGGAGGAGAGTGATGGCATCTCGCGAAGAACGGTTGCAGATTCTGAAACAACAGATTACTAATCTGATGACACCTCCGTCTCAGTAGAAAGAACATCTTGTATCTTTTTGTCTTTCTTTATGCTATGTATGTAATGTCTTAAATTTTGATCAATAAAAGACATTTTGTTGTGGCTCTATTATTTCTTGTATATCTTATTCAGATATAAATAATAGCGATAGAAAATATATTCAGAGGTACAGGACATGATATATTTCTCGATTTTAGAAAATAATCATATTCATTATATCTGCTCAGAGGTAATATGGACGTGGCAGAATATAATTTGTCGAATATTATTATTTCAAATAGATAACTTAATCGAGGACGATAAGTTGCTGATGTGGATAAACGAACGAAGTGAATCGTCAAAATATGTGAATGAAATAAATGAACGAAATGAATCGTCGGGATGAACGGATGGACCGTCGGATGGTGATAAACGGACGAACCGTCAAATGATGATGAACGGATGAACCGTCAGATGAATATGAACGGGTGAATGAACGGGCGAACCGTCAGATGATGATGAACGGATAAACCGTCAGGTGAATGTGTCGTTTCGTTATTTTGAGAATCTTCGCCTATAAATAGAACAGAAATCTGGAAGGAATGATCATTTCCACTTTTCAACAGAAAGATGTCATCTGGAGATGCATCCAAGAAGACTGAAATTGTTCTGAAGATTGAAGCGGGCATTGAAGAACGTCCTGCCGATCCAGTCCAGCCAAAGCAGACAGAAGTAGGCGAAGGCTCGTCTGCACCCAAACCACCGCGGGATATTCTGGATTTCCTGCTTGAACCAGGAAAGACTAAAGAGGAAGAAGCCATGAGGATGGCTGCTTGCAGGTTCCTGGTAGGCTCGAACAAGGATGTCCTCGACTCTTTTACTGATTATGTCTTTGATAAGGATGGCAGTGGTCTACGTCCCGATGTTGAGAAGGACGATAGTGACCTTCCTTGATATCATATAACATCGTTTATGATGAAATAAAAATCAAACTTTATTTATAAACTGTCTGATCTTATTTACATAAAATTTCTGTTATATTTATACATAGTATTTCTTGAGGAATTTGCCATTGATAAACATCATAGCAACTCGACCATCTAACTCTGAAAGTTGATAAGCTCCGTTTGAAAAGACTTTGCTGACAATATAAAGCCCTTCCCACTTTGCATCGAACTTGCCTTTGCTCGAGTGAGTCATAGGACGTCTGACTGTTAGAACAAGCTCTCCTTGTTGAAAGGCTCTGACTTTAACTTTGCGGTTGAAAGTCTTCGAGATGTGGGCTTGATACAACTCAATATGCTGTTGAGCTAATAGCCGCTTCTCATCAAGTGCTTCTAACTCTTGAAGTCGGAGAAGATCGTTGTTCTCTGTAGTGAGTTCATTAGCAATGGCAATCCTTAAAGAAGGAATTTGAAGTTCCAAAGGAAGAACTGCTTCACAACCGTATACCAAAGAGAAAGGTGTAAAGCCTGTGGGATTGCGGACCATAGTGCGATAGGCCCAAAGACATTCACCAAGCTTTTCACTCCAATTTCGTTTGTTAGTAGATACAAACTTCTTGAGGAGCTTGATAATGGTTTTATTGAAAGCTTCAGCTAATCCATTAGCGGCAGGATTATAGGCTGTAGAAGCAATATTGTCAATCCGATGATCATCGCAGAATCTCGTGAATTTTTGGCTGATGAATTGTGGTCCGTTGTCGTGGATGATTCTTCGAGGTAAACCAAATCAATAGATGACATGGTATTTGACGAAGTTGATGACATTGCTGGTCTTGACTTCCGCCAATGGTATAGCTTCGGCCCATTTGGAGAAGTAGTCGATTATTGCTAATATGAACCGATGTCCTCTAGAAGAAGGAGGATTGATAGGACCTATAATGTCTATGCCCCAAGCTTCAAAAGGCCAGGAGGCGACCGTCGGATGAAGGAACTCCGATGGTTGATGAATGAAGTCTGCATGGATTTGACAAGCTCGATATTTCCTCGCATATTCGATGCCATCAGAAACCATAGAAGGCCAGTAGTAACCCATGCGTCGGATACGATCCTGTAGCTTAGGACCGGGTTGATGTGCTCCGCAGACACCGTCATGTGCCTCACGCAATACTTGATTCGCCTCATCTCCAGCAAGACAACGCAAGAGTAAGCCGTCATAAGTCCGCCGATAGAGAGTTTTGGTGGTCTGATTGTAGTAGAACCGCAGAGACCGCCGACGAACACTCGTAGCCTCCTTGGGATCTTCAGGGAGTATGTCATGAACCACGAAGTCGATGAACGGAGTTCTCCAATCTTCATTGGTAACATTGACTTCAGTAAGATTACTGAACTCAATATTACGATTGTTTTCGACGCAGAATAATTCTTGATTAGAGATGACCACCACCTGTTGTCTTCTGATGGGGATGGCTAGGACTGCTGCAAGATTGGCCAAAGCATCTGCCTCAGTGTTATAAGCTCGACGTACATATTCAATGAAGAAGGCTTTGAATGATGTAGCCATATTGATTGCCGCTTCAAAGTAAGGAACTAGATCTTGATGACGAACTTCATAGGTTCCTCTAACCTGGTTAGCAACCAGCTTAGAGTCACCATAGACTTCAAGATACTCGACGTCTAGTTGTTTGGCTAGCTGAAGACCAATAAGTAGAGCATTGTACTCTGTCACGTTGTTGGAGCATGGTTCATCTAGAGAGTATGCTCTTTGGATAGTTGATCCGTCTGGAGAAACGAGGACAACTCCAACTCCTGCGACAATAGCACCATTGGGTCCTATTCTGGATGCACCGTCAAAGAATAGACGCCAAGTAGAAAATTCTTCGGAGACTGTATTAGATTCTAAAGTCTCGTCTGAAATTTCATCGTAGAGTTTGGACGTCTCTGGAACAGGATGGGCTGCTAAAAAATCTGCCAATGCTTGACCTTTGACAGACTTTTGAGGAACATATACCATGTCATATTGGGCTAGCAGAATGGCCCACGTAGCCAACCGAGAATTGAGTGTGCTAGGCTTCTTCATCAATACCCGAAGAGGATTAACTCGGGATATGACATGAATAGTTTGGCCAATGATGTAATGTCGAGTCTTCTGAACAGCAAACATAAGAGCTAGGCATTCTTTTTCGACCGGACTATAACGGTGTTCAGCACCAATCATAGTACGACTGAGATAGTAGATAGCTTGTTCGTGGCCTTCTTTGTTCTTTTGGACAAGTAAAGCACCCAATGAATGGTCCATAGCACGGACATACATTAAGAATGGTATGCCAGAGATTGGTGGCACCAAGACTGGTGGGTTCATAAGATACCGCTTGATGTCGTCAAATGCTCGTTGACATTCTTCGGTCCAAACGAAAGATACACCCTTCTTCATGAGTTGAGTGAATGGTCTGCAGCGTCCAGACAAATTCGAAATGAATCTCCTGATGTACGCAAGTCGACCTTGGAATCCTCGTAGCTCTTTTAGGTTGCATGGAGGACGCATCTCTTGAATGGCTTTGATCTTCTCGGGATCCACGTGTATACCCTTAGAGGTAATGACGAAGCCGAGAAATTTGCCACTAGAGACACCCAAGAATGACTTAGTAGGATTCATTTTGAGTTGATGTTGGCGCATGAGATTGAAAATAGTTCTCAGGTCTTTGATGTGATCTTCCTTCAGACGACTTTTGACAGCGATGTCGTCAACGTAGCATTCGACAGTCTTGCGCAGATGATCTCGAAAGATGGTACTCATGGCTCGCTGGTAAGTTGCGCCAGCGTTCTTGAGACCGAATGGCATGACAGTATAGCAGTAAACTCCGCGAGGAGTGCGGAAAGAAGTATGCTTTTTGTCTTCAGGATGCATCCAAATTTGATTATATCCGGAGAATCCGTCCATGAAAGATATTCTTTCGAACCCACAAGTATTGTCAATCATGACGTCCGTGATAGGGAGAGAAAATTCGTCTTTTGGACAAGCTTCATTAAGATCCCGGAAGTCGATGCAGACTCGAACTTTGTCGGTTTTCTTTAGAACTGGGACGACATTAGCTACCCAATCAGGATGCTGTTCTTCTCGGATAAAGCCACAAGCGATGAGCTTCTTGACTTCGTCGTCGATTGCATCCATCATTTCTGGCTTGAAATGCCGTTGTTGTTGTTTGACCGATTTTGCATTCGGCAAGATGTTCAATTTGTGAGTAGCTACTTTAGGATCCAGTCCTGGCATGTCTTCATAGCTCCAGGCAAAGACATCAATGTATTCTTTAATTAGAAGAATTAATTCTTGCTTATCTGTCTCTGGGAGATTCTTGCTGATGAATATTGGACGAGGTGACCCGCTCTCTCCTACATCAATTTGAATTAATTGATCTTCGGTAGGGGGTTTCCTTTGTTCGAATCGGAGTTCCCATTGGGTATCCATTCGTTGAGCCCAAGGATCTGTTTCAGGATTTTCTTCAATATCCTCGTTATAGCCTTCTGGAAGTTCGACAGACACCATGTTAGAAGATACAGTCATTCGATGAACTTGACCAATGCTGGTGTCAGAATCCCATAATCTAGAATCAGAAGAGTTAGAGCGCTCTTTATTATCGGATTCAGAGCATGCTGGGGATAATACAGGAGGAGACGCATATCCAAGACCTCTTTTGGTCCTGCTGTAATACATCTCTGACTTTCCTTGTGGAACAGCCGTACGGAGAGGAATTTTTCTACCTTTACCATAGTTGAGGCCACTCTTGAAGTCGTAACCCATCTTTCGGATGATGTCTTTTGATTGTTGACTATAACGACGGAGTTGAAGGTGCCCCGTATCGTTAATTTTGCTATCATCCGTATAACTGAATTGTTGTTCCGGTCTTTTACTAAAAAGTATTGGACTTTCGCCTTTTTTACGAGCGGGAACAATGCGATATGAATCTTTTGGGTGTTCAAATGAGACTTCTGTTTGAAGAGATTGTATAACTCTCATTGTAAATGACTGATAGCTATCTAACATATCCAAATAGCATTTAGCATGATAAACGATATCAGTATACTGGAAAGTAGATGTTTTTCATTGATTTGTACATTCGTATTTACAGTAGGACCTTTAGCCTTAGCAGGCTTGGTCAAATTGATTACAAGAGGGGGAGAAGAAGAACGTGGAGGAGGATAGCTTTGTTACGACGGAGATCAATAACAAGCGGCTCAGAGGAGGTGAGCTCCCTTTTGTCCTTGTTATGAGATAGATCAATAACAAGTGGCTTAGAAGAGGTGAGCTGGCTTTTTTCCTTGTTACGACGGAGGTCAATAACAAGTAGCTCAGAAGAGGTGAACTCCCTTTTGTCCTGATCATCATCAGTAGATTATTTCTGGACTGGCAAGTGAATAGCCAGTGGCTTGGAGGATTGAGGGCGAGAAACACGCCCTTTGACATGAATGATAAGGGTATCATTGGGCACTATTTCTTGCTCTTCTTCAGTGTCCAAAGACAGGACAACCTTCATGAATTCATCCTTGTACATACGAGCATCGTTGCAGTATGCTTCGATGCCTTTGAAAGGATAGAGATCAGCAACTTCCTTTTGCACCTCTCCATTGTCATCCACATATTTAAAACATTGATGGAGAGTCGAAGGGACAATGTTATGCTCGTGCAGAAATGGTCTTCCCAGCAAAGCATTATAAGAACAACCATGATTGTCAATGATGTATAAGGTAACCTTTGTGCGAAGATTGTCTATTTGAAGTTTTAGGCGAATCTTGCCCAGAGGCTCACTCCTTCCCTGATTGAACCCAAGGATGGTGGTGATTGTACTGGAAAGACTATGTACCGGGATTTTCAGCGCATCCAACATTGTCTTCGACATAATGCTGAGAGCAGAGCCTGGATCTATCAGAATACGATCGACTTTCATCGAGTCGACGTATCCTGTATAGTAGAGAGGACGATCATGCCTGTTGTCTTCCATCAACATGTCATCTTGTGTGAAAGTTATGTTTGGAATTAACTCTAACACACTATGACAATGGAGGCAAGAGACTGGTTCTGCTTTTGGCTTCTTCAGAAGGGCTAAACAGGTTTCAGCTTGCATGAGAGCCTTACTCAGAGTTTCCCGAGTCTCTTTAGAGAGCGTAAGAGCTCGAAGATGGATAGCCGGGCCGGTGTATTGGCCAACTGAGCCAGGATGTCAAAGTTGTAAGGCTTTTCAAGTCCGAAGGGAGATGACTTCTTCAAAGGTTTGTCGAAGCGGACTTACTGTTTGCCTTTGTCAGCGACCATCGGCTTGGGAGGAATGGACACTACAACCGGTGAAGATGCAGTAGGAATATCCTCAGTGGAAATAGGCTGTACTGGAGTAGGCTCAGAAGAAGAATCAGGATTCTCTTGAGCTTCGGAGTAATCCTTTAGATAAGCTTTCCCCGATCTGGTGCCCAGTAGGATTTCTTCATCAACTATGGGGTCAAAAGACACCATATTGCAAATCTTCGTCTTGCCTTTAGAACAATCTTTCTTCTTAGAGGAAGAGGGAACTTCGAACTCTAAAGCAAGATCAGGATGAATCCACATAATCTCGCCGTTGTCAAGTGACAAGGGGACAAGACCTTCACTTTGTGGAGGAGGGAGATTCTCAATCTCGAGAGTAGCTTTGGGGATAGGAATGACACCGTGCTGCACCATCTGGGGCGGAAAATCACCGAACTGAACTGATACCATATTTGCGGTAACAGTCTTTTCGTCTTGTTGTAAAGTGACAACACCAGCGTTGACCAGCTCCTGAATTTTGCCTTTGAGCACATAACATGCTCGAGTGGGATGTCCGATGAACCTGTGATAGACACAGTACTTGGGATGATCAGTCTTACCGACTTCATCGAGCTTCTTGGGATCGAAAAGTTAGATTTTATTGCTTTTGATCAAGCAATCAAAGGTGCTAGCAGTGTCATTTTCATCAAAAGAATACTCCACTTTTGGGCGAGGTTCTCTTAGTGGAGGTGCTGAAGGAATGGGAGTAGACGTAGGAGGAGCTACGTTGACCGCCAGAGATTCTTTATTCTTGTTCAAGTTAATGTTCAAAGTTTCTTTTCCCTTGCGGTTGTTCTGACGATTGCCACCACCTGATGTCTGGTTCTCGTCCCTGTCGGGGTTAGACTTTTGTACCCCTAGCTGCTTGAATTTGTCAGCACTAACTTCAGCGGCTTTAGCGTTGACAATGAAAGATGGCCAGTCTTAAAACGGAGTAGACCCCGTCCACATGCTGATGATAGACAACAGATTTGCCTTGCAGGTGTCTATGGTGACAGCAGCCGGAGTCCCAGGAGGCATTTTCAAAGCTTCCCGGCAGAATCTTTCAATGAAGCTTTCAGCAGTTTCATTGTGTCTTTGTTTGATTTTGTTGAGGGCTGACATAGTCATGTCATTGATTTCCTCGTAAAATCGTTCCAAGAAGATTTGCTTTAAGCCAGAGAAGGAGGTAATACAACCATCAGGCAGGCTTCTATACCAATCGTATGCTACGTCGGCTAAACAACCGACGAATACTCTGGTAAGAAGAGCGTCATTTGGTTGAAGTTGGACAGTCATAACCTCAAAGTGGTTAATGAACTGACTGGGAGAAGTGCTGCCGTCAAACAGCGAGATGGTTGGGATCTTGTACTTCGGAGGAAACGGGACTTCCTTCCATTCAACTGGATAAGGTTGCTTGATCCCTAACCTTTGCAAGTTATCCTTCTCTTTAAAAGCTTCGAACTGAGTTCGCAGGAGCTTGACAGCTTCATTGGCATCTTCTACTGTAGAAGGAGCAGGTTGAATCACAGTGTTGGGAGGAGGAACAGTATGATAAGTACTACCCCCAGCACCTGATTGACTGGGTGTAGGTTAGATCTGTACAGGAGGTACTGGAGCGGATGCTACCCCTAGTCCAGCATTGACAGGCACCGACGATGCTATGATTTCAGGATTTGTAGGTGGTACGGTCGATGGTACTGTATGCTGGGCTACAATGATGGAATACATACTTGCGACCATTTCAGCCATGGTCTTCAGCTTATCTTCTAGTGCAGCTATTCTTTGTTCTTGGCTGGCTGAACTGGAAGCATCAGGATCTTCGTTAACAACATAAGCTGTCACTTCCCTGGGTACAGTAGAGGACACTGTCTGTTCTGAGCTTTCGCTGTATGCATCGTAGTCAGAGAAGGAATCATCTCCTGAGTGAGAAAGAAGAAGATGACCAGAGGGATCTTGAAGATTCCTTTGACCGATTGTATCTCGGCTTCGGGAACGGGTATGTTGGAATACTCCTTCAGAAGATTCTTGGAGTAGATCCAAATACCGCTGGCTTGGCCTACGAGGTTTCCCGTGCTTGGAGCATTTTCTACCCCCAGTGTCTCTGGAAGTCATGTTGACAGAGGCGTACAAAACCTCGTCTTCATCTTCAGACATAGGTTCAGAGTTTGAAAAGTTCAGACGATCGAAGACAGATCGTCTTGTTGTCTGACAACAACACTTGATGATCACATTGTGATTGCAGTGATATCCAAGTGGTTGCACTGGGGATGTTGGGATGTTGTCCCGTTTTTGCTTGAGGTGTTCTCGGAGATCAGGAACAACAATAGGACGAGCAGAAGTTCGAGGGACATGTTCTTTGATAATATTCAGAACATGGTTCCGGTTCTTCAAATGTTTTGTCCCCTGAGTGTATAGGGAAGTACTCACTTCATTGGCATAGGTGTCCGGATTCTTGATCCTGGAAGTTTGCTTCTGATGATGGTTGGTCTTCGGCATTGGCTGTTTGTGTTTTATCGAAGTTTGTCGATTGAGATATGTTCTTAGATCAGCAAGCTCACCCCCAGGGGTTTCTGTTTGAGACACCAGCAATTTTCCCTGTCTAGAGTGGAAGATTTGAAAAGTTGAGAGATCTTGGAACTCTGCTACTGGAGTAGGCAGAATACCTCTCTGATCAATACACTTCCCTTTGACAAGGAGAGAAGAAGAATCCTTGTGAGAAAGGGTTCTTGTACTGACTGGTGCCGGAGCACATTCAGTTTGATCTTCAATAGTAAAAACCGAGAAAGACTGAGAAAAAACCAAAGGGCCTTTTTCTTTGTTTTGGAAAGAAGGGTTAGCTAAAGAGCGTTTCCCTCTGTTGTCTTCCAAGTCATGAGACAAAGAAGTTTGAGAAAAGACCAAAGGGCCTTTTCCTTTGTTCTGGAGAGGAGGAGGAATAGCCAAAGGACTACCCCCAGTGGATTGCATAGGAGCAACAAGGTGTTGGAGAGGAGCATCATTCTTCCCCTTGTTGTAAGAAGAGGAAAGATTAGCCAAAGGGCTGTTTCTCTTGGATTGCGCAGACACAGTTTGCGCATGGATTGATGGCGCACTGGTAGATTGCGCAGGAGAGTCTTTGGCAGATGACTTTTTGGTTTTGGCCACAGACACTGTGGTTTGCACATCAGGAGTTCTGGCCACAGAGTGTTTGGGGTGCACTCTAGTTGCTGGAGTGTTATTTTGTGCAGGAAGATTGGCAGCCAACTGCGCCAGAGGCAGAGGAGTCTTGCACCTTGATAGGGCAGCATATGAATTCTCTTATGCACTGGCAACAGCAGATTGTGCAGCATCCTTGACAGCAGAAACATTAGAATGCACAGCTATCTTAGAGGCAGAATCAGCAGACTGCGCAGCAGTCTTCTTAGCAGAAGGAATAGACTGCGCAGCATTCTTAGGGATCCACACTGGGCGCACTTTGCTTGTGACAGAAGTTGTTGCAGTGCGAGGGGTGGTCCTGGAGTTGATCATGGCTTCGTAGGCCATCTGGTTGACCTTCACAACCAGCGTCTTCTGCGTCTTCCCAATAGACGCAACGTCATATTGAGTTGTCACTTCCTCGTCGGAGGAGAAAGTCGTCCCCAGCAGAGTCGCCATTTTGTTTGCAAAAACAAAAGTATGAACTTTATTGATACAAACTTTGTAAAGATTACAAGAATTCTGGAAAAGTACAACTGTAGGAATCCAATCTAGAAGACGATTGCTTTATCCCTTGGACGATGTGAACTTTGAAGACGGTAGCCTCTGAATTTGAAGGCAAAAGCCTCGGAAGAATGCAGCAGCACTTGAGCAAGAACTCCTGAACTCTCTGATATTTCTGAACTTTTATGTCTGATCCCCTGGAATGAAGACTTGAAACTCTATTTATAGAGTTCTGAAAATAACTAACTTTTAGTTATTCTGGATGGCGCAAGTTGAATTGCGTAGAAACTGGATTGTGCAGCATCAGACTGCGCAGGCAGTTATCTGGTCGTGGGCCAACTGTCTTGGACATATGGCATTATTTGATTGAAATGCGCATGATCGTGTGTAGACGGTTGCCACGTAACGAGCAATTGATGGCATGAATGCCACGTGTGCTTTTGTCAGTTGAAGTGATGAAGTGCGCGACATGAATTGCGCTGACTTTGGATTGCGCTAGCATGGATGGCGCTGAGATGGATTGCGCTGAAAACAGATTGCGCTGTATGTACAGCTGTCCTCGAGCACTGTGCGACGCAATAAACGAACAGTCTTCTCGTTCTTCGTGCTGTCAGTTGTTAGAAGATTTGATTGTGTCAGGTAATGATGATATTGCCACGCCAGCTTGCGCAGTTGAAAGTGTGCGCAGTCTAGTGTGCGCAATCTGAATGATGCGTAATCTGATGTCTGCACAGTTCATTTGAAAGTTGTATTTCTTGATTCTATGGCTTTGTTGATGGGTGCAACTTGATTTTTTAGGACCTACAATGAGAAAGATAGACAATCATACCTCAAGGTCCAAAAAGATAAGGGTATCGCTCGTGCATCTCATCCTCCCGCTCCCAGGTAGACTCTCCTGGAGAATGATGCCTCCATGCGACGTGAACCAAAGGTATCACCTGGTTTCTCAGTACCTTCTCTTGGCGATCCAGAATCTCCACTGGCTACTCTGGATAACTGAGAGTAGGTCCCAGCTCAATCTTTGAATGGTCAAGTACATGGCTAGGATCAGCCACATACCGTCTCAACTGTGATACGTAGAATACGTTGTGGAGACCCACTAGTGCAGGTGACAAGTCTAGCCTGTATGCCACGTCACCGACTCTTCCGCTGATCACGAAAGGTCCGATGAAGCGCGGGCTAAGCTTCCCACCTCCACCAAAATTTATGGTACCACGAGTCGGAGATATCATTAGAAAAACCAACCTAAACACAAACAAGGTCTCAAGTTACTAAATAATCAAACATGATCAAACAACACAAAAACAACTTACTTATAATCCTATCTCCGGTCAAACTAAGTCAAACATAGTCAATGGTCAACTACTGGTCAACAACTAGTCAATTTGTCAACATCCAAGTACTTGGTCAACAACTGGTCAACTTCTTAGGGTTTTACCTATGCTAGCTATCTAGGTGTTGGCAACTAGAATTTAGCAAAAAGAAGAACTCTATAATAGACAACTCTTAACTTCCAAATCCTATCAAGTCATCCATAACTAAATACCTATAATCTAAGCACACCAATCTCAAATACTACATATACATAAGCTCAAGAACAACAATCCATTACATATATCCTAAGTGTATCATCTATATATATATACATATATATAACTGACCATCAAAGTGATAAAGTAGACTAAACTCATAAGGAACTGAACAATGCTTAAAAATTAGGCTAAGGATAAATGGTCTGAAACATCAATGTAGACAAAAGGGGATGATGCTAATGAGGCTGAATTTATAAGGCAAAAAGGACAGGTCATTAGGTCCACTTGTAAAGTTAAAGTGAAAGAAAACTTACATGGTGACTGAAACATGCCTTTAGATCAAACCTGGGCCTCTCCTCTCTATCTGGACTGAACACCTACTAAACTACATGCAGGACAGTGGTCTAAAAGAAGTGAGCCAAACTGGTGTGCAGGGAATGCAATAGACAGTATACTGTAAATGAGTGCAGGCTACATACCAAATCAAAATACATTCATATATACAAGCTATATATATTTAACCCTCATCACCTTAACTCTACTCAGTCTAATAACACACACTCCCTACCACATGCCTATCACTCCAATGAAGGGGTCAGATACTGTAGGGTGTGTTGGGACAGAACAGTGGTGTAGCATGGCTGCATATGAAGATGCAGAGCAATCATATATAGGACAATGATATGTAGGATACATACATATAGAAAAAATTGAACTAATGCCCAGGTAGAGGCTCTGGAAGACTGAACCAACAATGAAAGAAAGGGTTTGGACATGTATCTGAACAGATGGGCTAAACAGGTATCATCTGTATCTAATACAATGAAAGAGGGATAAAACAAATGATCAAGGGAGAACCCTTATTAACAACCCATATTATATCTCCAATGTATACAACTGTCCTAAATGGACTGAACAATCATGCCCAAAAAGGTTCTGTAGGACAGGTACTGCAGGTTATAATGAAGGGTATTGCAAGGCTATCAAGTAAAATAATATGCTAAGGGATGCAATATGTCACCATGTACAGAAGTAAGGATGAGTACAGACCTCTAATATGCATGATACTAACTCTCCAGATATGTAGAATATGTTAAGGGGTTGATGGTTATATTAGTGAGTCAATAATTGGGGTCTGAACAATGGTCCAGTGAAATCTATGATGCAACATGGAAGATAATGAAATGTTGAGTGCAGTGAATAACTTGTACAAGTATGAACCAAGGGAACAAGGTCTCTAATGAAAGGTCTGCACACTGCCTATAAAGGTTGATCAAACATGACTGAACTTAACACAAAGAACTTAACTAAAATAGAAAACTGAACCAAATATAGGCTAAATAACATGTCAATACCCTATACAACAATGACCTATAGATACCAACCAAACCCATATCCTACATGCCAATATCATCTGTAACCCATCTATATATATAGACCTCTAAGTCTCAGGTGAACTACAACTACACTCAAGGACAGGCTCTGGTCATGGGTGCCCTATTGGAAGGATAAGGAAAAAATAATAATCATCAAGGCTGTAAGGCATACTAACATCCTATATGGAAACTGGTAGGTATCATAAATAACAGAGGAATCGTTTACAATGGGTTACTATCCTAATACCAATGCTAACTATCACCTCTAGGGTACAGCCACTCTACAAGTCATCATATCATCACACTATAAAAGAACTACATATGAATAAGCTCTACAAAACTAAAATATCCCTACTCTTAAGTTATTTGATGATGGAATACAATTTTATAACAACAGAAGGGTACGATAGAGATGATATGTTTAAAAATCTTCTCAAGATACAATCTGATAATCATATGCGTCTGTCCAAAATCATGTTACTCAGAGTCCTCGCCATGCCAGTAAGCAAGGCTACGATAAACGATAGATTCCATAACTGGGGTATGCACCTCTACAATCATGTCGTCTGGAAATCTCGCTATGCCGACTAGTATAGCTGCAAGAAATTCTAAATCTCATAACCAAGATACGTACATCCGAAGTCAGGTCTTTATGTTTTCGCCATGCCAGCTAATATGGCTGCGATAAACTACAGGTTCCATAATCAAGTAGACGTTTTACCATCATTGTTATTCCCGTCAACATATGTTATCAAAAAATATCGTAACTCAGGCCATAAAATTCATCTCGATAGAAAAATCAAAATCAACAACGATCCATCAAAATCAAATTCAATAATCAAGGAGTGAGAGCAAACAAAACAAGGAAAAGGATTTCAAATTGAAGTTTAAATAAGATTTTCAAAGATCGTCCCAAGAATCTCTCAAAGAATCCTAACTGTGATTGAGTACCTTCAAAAATATATCCTAATCCTACTGCAGGCTGTAGTGATACTCTAGTTCGAATACCACTACATAAACTTGACTTGCATGGGCCACCACTAAAAATGTGTCATGACTCGCACCCTAGAGTAAGGGCACGAGAAGTTGTTACGTCCAGCCTACGCCGCAGTATCGACGGTAGAGCGCTGTCCTAGGTCAATTATCTAACAATATAAGATACCTATACAGTATATACACTCCGAATAGAGGTGACATAGCAGAATACAGTCTCAATCACATCTAAGGCAGAAAACGATAAGATAGATAGATAGATAAGAAATGAAATGAATCCACAGAGATACAACCAGATAGAAGTCTAAGTGTCTAAGATAACACAAATCCAGAAACATCCCAAATCTCAAATACAGTAATCCAGAGTGTAAATAAGTACATCTAAAAATGACTACTCTAAACTAATGGTGTGTCATCCACTGCTACGGGATCCTGCTGCTGATCCAGGTCACAGTAGTCCTCTAGGGTAGTCCCATAATACGTGGTACAGAGCGCCTCATCCTTATCCTCTGTAATATTTTCAACATGTCCAATCAGGACAGGAGCGAGCACAATACATCTCATACAAATTATAACAGGTTAGGAAATATAAATATGCTAGAGAGTAAGATACATGAAACTGAAAGAACAACATGATATGAAAGAGAGACTGTAAGTAAACATCTACAATATAATAGAGAACTAATCAGTGCTAGTGATTCAGAGTACAAGATGAACATGTGAACAGCTGGAGGGTGATTCATGACTATTCTACTTTAGAATTCTTCACATGTTCAGTTTCTACTCCCCCATCCCCAATCAATACACAAGGATCCAGTCAAGTTACGTTAAGATTCATGACTATACTAATGGCCCATAAAGGGTGATTCAAGAGTGATTCATGAATAGATTTGTAAAGGCTCTGTGATTCATGAGAGTACAGGAATCACAAGCTGATACATGAATATTCATGATAATAGAAGCATGAGATACATGATGTAAGTGAAACACACGAGATATGAGTCTGATGCTCCCGAGGGAGATAACATCTCATGAAGGAATCCATATAGTACTAATCCTTGTTACCAATGTGTCAGCATCAAGTAAAGTAATCTAAAATAGAAAATATAATCCTAAACAAGATATGAAATGATCAGAGAATGTACTCGCCTAGTATCCTGAATATCTGAAGAGAATATACTATCCGAGGAGTGGTATCTGGCTCCTATAGAACAGTACAAGTCACTACATGTCTAAAATAGTAAAATAGACTGCTATAATGCATCTACATGATATTTAGGGTCAATCTAGGCTAAAGTCAATCTTTGGTCAACTCTAGTCAACTACACTAGTCAAACTAGGTCAAGCCTAACCAACAAGTCTCACTAAGCCTAGCCAGCCTATTCTAGCAAGCACACAACATCACAAAGTTATACCAGTCTACCAACACCAATCCATATGTGCATTCGTGCCAACACATAGGCCATCACCTATGAATCTACATAGGCTATGTGCCATAGGCTATAGGCCATACATATAGTCTATATCACACATATTTCACACATTATATATATACTAAATTAATATAAATATCATACATATATATACCATATTATTATTATCAAGCATATAGATAATATATATATATATTTACATATAGTGAGATAGAGAGAGAGATACATATGTATGTGTGTTTCAACATGGTTGAGTGTGTGTGTGTACTGACATAGGAAATCAGTGTGTGTGTAGTGTCATAGGGAAAACTGTGAGCAATGTGTGTATGTGAGACAATGTGTGTATATGTGACAAGGCCATAGGTGTGTGTGTATGAATGTGTGAATGAGTGTGTGCATGAGTGACAGACTAACATGTGTGTGTGTGTGTGTGTCAAATGGATTCTCAGTTGACAGTTTCGATAGGTTGTGTGTGTGTTAACATAATGTGTGTCAAGTGTTCTCAGATTTTAATAGAGGATGTATCTATGTTTCAATGTGTGTGTATGCAGGAAACTGAAATCAGTTTAATGTGTCAATACATTTCAGTGTGAATGTGAGCTAATCTCAGGAAAACAGTAGATAGGAATAAATGACAGTTTTTGTATAGGTGACAGTGGTGTGATAGCTAACCAGTAAAGGGTGTAGGGTGTTCTCAGGATACAGTAGTGCAATGTGTCTCAGGAATGTGTGAAAGAGTAACAGTGTATGTGTCATTGTGATGAACTCAGTTTTCGTAATTTGTAATCAGGGTATGGGTGTTAAAACTCAGGAAATCACATTTCTTAGGGATTCAAAGTACAATGACAGTTTAGCTAATCGGTTTACACATCCAAAACCCATTCGAATCCATAAATCTCCTATCAAATCATGAACCCAACATTTAAGTAATCTAATACATATGTAAATGAACTTCTCTTTGCATTTTAATCATGAAAATTGGTTTGAAAATACAATTAAATCTCAGAATTACAAAACAGTGTACATGTATCAGTAAATTGGGAAAAACCTAATTCGAAAACCAATTTCAAAATCGAAACACAAGAAAATACAAAAGTGAAGGTGGGTAAGGGGTCACCCACGTGTACATGAGCTACACATGACGTATCGTGTCCTGGGGAAGCAGGACACGATGTGTCCCAGCTCACAAACACACACAGACACGCGCACACAGCGCAGTATCGTACGGTGAGTCCAAGGACTCGTGCACCCGACACAGGCCACGTGGATACACGTGGCCGTGCACACGTCTAGCCCACATATAGGGCTATATGGTCGACACCCTACCTTGTGTCCAAAATGTGTATCGTGTCATGTCCAGCCACGTATCAGTGTCAAAAAATACGTGTATCTGCCTGTACGTACGACCAGTGCGAGGAGGAGAACTCCTCAAATACTGAACCTCTCGAACCCAACTTTTAGGAGACTAATGTCAGACATTGCCCTGACATTCTCCCCAGAAATCGTGTATCCTCGTGTCCTGAGTGAAGAGAACTTAGTGTCCAGTAGCTGGACACTGAACTGAGTCCTCGTATACGTGTTCGTGTCCTCGTGTGGACACGACACGACTCCAAAACCACAGGTCAAGGACACGAATTTAAAGACAAACCCTAGATCTAGAAATCCATTCAAAAACATTTTCAAAAATTCCACAAAAGATTGGGTGTGGCATTTCATCAAACACCTAGACTAGGAAATGGATACGTGTCCGATACGGACACGAAATCAAGTACAATGGACACAAACTTTTACTACGGCTAGGGGACACCTAGATCTAGGCTACCATGCAAGGAAAATAGAATTAAAATAGAATTTGAAGGGTTTACCTATAGGTTGCAAGAATCAAGAAAAAGCTCCAATTCAAATGGTTCCCGTTGCTAGCCCAATCCTCCAAATTGCTCAAAAACTGAAATCACTCTCCATGAACATCAAATAGAGGGTGATTAGAAACTATTGCAAAAGATTTAGATGAAAAAGGAATTAAAATGGAATTAATAGGAATTTGGGAAGTTAGAGATTTACCTTTCCTTCCTAAAAGTTGGTTGAGCACAAAAGAGGCAAGAACATAACCTAGGTTGGCCGGCCACTATGGGCTTGGTTAGGGTTAGGGTTAGGATTCAAGTCATGGGCCTATGGGCTAAGTTCATAAGTCATGGAATTAAAATCACAAGTCATAAGTCATTGCACCTATTTATTAATCCTCCTATTGAAACTAGATTCTAAGTGACTAAAAATAGGTTTGACTTAAGTTAGACTAGGGTCACACCATTGCCTACCAAGTCACCATAACTAGGGTTAGCTTCTAGGTTAGTCTACAAGTCTCAACTAGTCAAAGTCAAAAATAGAAATTACCAATTCAATAAATTAAAATAAATTCAAAAATTTACCAAATGACCAAAATACCCTCAAGCTAAAATATGGTAGTGACAGGGGTACATACGTATGACTCCACGAGCCAGTACGGATCCCTTCTTGGGGTACTTGTACATTGTATGACATCTAAGGGAGTGAGCATGTGACCACGACATGTGAACTCCGAGGATAACCTAGGGATTAATTAGGCAACTAACTTGGTAGATGCATTAGGTGGGAAGAATTCCGAGATCTTACCATACTAGTCACTCCAGGTCCAGTCCTGACATGTCGGGTTGGCCGCCACGGATATTGTTTCATTCGCCTTCAGCAGATAACTATATCCGACTTGTACGAGCTATGTGTTATATGTTTTAGCGCGGTAGCTCTCCGAGGGACCGGTGCATAATCAATGTGCTATATGTCTAATGGTTTGGCTAGCCCTGCTGGAATGACACGATCTGAGAATTCCTTTTAATTAGTATCGCAGGGATAACTCTGCCAAATATAGAAAGCCGCAGGAGTGAATGGCCGCTTAAAAAATGACTTGACTATGCCTCGTACCTTCCGTTAGTAGCCGAAGGACATGGACTGTCATGGTGCATGGTCCAACCCATATCCTTGTTTGGTTATTGGGTTGGTCTATCGTGCTAAGACAGCTGTGGACCAAGGTTACGACCGGAAGCCCTTACTAGTATTATTATTTTATGCTTGGGTTTTATCTCACTCTTTTGTTCTCCCTTGTGGTACTTGCTATTCGAGACTGACCCCGCTGGTTTTGTTTGGCCAGATCACGTAGCAGAGCCTAAGGATCCGACCTTCCTCCCTGACGTCAATGGTGCATACTAGGAGCATGGCTGGCGGGGGACTTGAGTGGGTTTCTTCTCCACTACTCTAGTTTTTATCACTTATATTCTGGCATTTAGCCACCAGCACCTGTTTAGCCGGTTAATCTGGATATTTTATCTTTTGCATAATTGTAATTAAATCAGACTGCAGCTGAATACGATTATGTACTTATGACTCTCTGGGCTAGCTAACTTATAAAGCTAGATCCCCATGATCATTTTGATGAAGCGTCGGGGACGCCTTACTGCTTTATCTTATATGCTCATTAATTGATATTTTCTTGCTTTGAAATATGATTGAGACATAGATGCTCTGTGAGACCATAGGAGACTTGATTGTAGCATGTACCCCCTTGTCTCTTGACAGCCACGATCGTCGTATGACATTTGCATACCTCATATAGAGTAGCTGGCCTAGTCCGTCTCCGTATTCCGGTACTGGGGCATGACAAGGTTTTATTGGTGGCCCATGCTGTAAACCCCCGTCCCGAATTTTGACAGTAATTATATTTTTTTTATTATTAATTATGTGACCCAGATAGAGATTTTGGATTTTGTAGACACTTTAAACCAATGAACCTTATACATATTGGTTTATTATAGGGAAAACATATATATATATATAAATATATATATATATATATAATAAAAAATAATATATATATATATATATATATATATATATATATATATATATATATATAAATATAATGATGGTATGTAAATATGTAAGCTGTTGTGCAAATGATTTGTCTCAAGGGGCTTTATTGCTATTTTGTCGAAATTCAAATTCTCATTTAACCGACCACTCAAAACCCAAGTATTTGTACTCGATTTCCGTTAGAGATTCGAAATTATTCTCAAACATCAGGAGATAAACTCAAATCTGAGTTTAAACCCAAATTCCCTCTATCAATTCTCACCCTTGATCGATCCAAACTTAGTGTATAAATAGAGAAGAAGAGGCAGCCGCTCCTTTCCACTTCAAAACCCTAAGAAATCGGTGCTTCTTCACAAGACCCTTGAGTTCCACTCCTCTGACAAGCTTTGTGCCATTGTCAATCGCGGGTCTTCGTCTCCGAGGTAATGACTGAACCCCTTTTTCATTGTGCATAACCCATCAGGTGTTTGATTCAATAACTAGGCAAGATTAGATGGTAACCAATGTATCCGATTTGGGTCGGTAAGTATCAAAAGTGGCAATGGGACTTGAACTCTGTTGGTCTATGAGGATACCAAATGTAGGATAGATTGACCAGTTTATATACTGGTAGGACAGTTGTACCTCGTGCATTCCTTGCACATCCTATGTCAGTTATAGGCTGATACCCTAGTCACATATTATGTACCAGGTGCATTTGATTGCATGTCTTGTGACACCATGTTGTATTATGAGAGTAAGGGTTAGGCCAAATATACCAACTCTGGGAGCCATTCATGGTCGAGGGTCTGATACTTGGACCTCTCGATCCAAGTTGCCAATGTAGGAGGAACAGAGCATATTGGATGCTCAAACTTGAGTGAATGCTCAGTCAGTACACTAGCTCTGTCCCTCCTATTGATATGTGAGACCAGTTCATACTTCTAATAGCATCTATATACTTGATTCATTCACTGCATTGGTCTTGAACCCTCACATCTTCCTGATTCCTATAGATGATCAATCATACATAATGTTAGGTTTAGTTCCCAGAGGGATTTGGTTCAGTCAAGAACACTTCATTACCAACTCTTTGATCAGGTCCAACCATTGCATACCTTGTCCTGTACTAGGTATTAGTACACTGTTTATATTTAGCTTAGTTCCCTCATGAAGTCGAGCCCAATTGTTCTGTTCTCATTCTCATATGCATATCAATCCACTACATGAATCTGTCCTGCATACCATAGAGCAGTCCTTCCTTCATCTAGGCTTGTCTTGTCCATGTGTGTAAGTTAGATGTCCTGCTCATCCCTCTTGAATGTACTGCATGTCCTTAGTTCATTCACACACTCAAATGTTCACATCAGATGCTTGTTGAATATCCTGCATTTTGCCTTCACCGTATACATGTACCTATTGTATTACCTGTCCATCTTGTTTGTATAACCCACTGCATATCTTGAGTTCAATCCCCACCCCTGTGTTATTTCCTGTATATATATACACTATTTGTTAATCAGTAATAAAGTGAACTTGTGTGTATAAATTAAGATTTGGAAATGGTATACGATTTGGGGGTAACCCTTACATCACACACTGTCCTACATTTCCACCTTTTGTTTAGACCAGTTGGCATGTCCTGTCCTTACCTCATTTTAATGATTAGTCCCAATCCACATTAGCTTGATGTTCATTTTATAGGTTATTAGAGCACAACCTTGAGTGATTTTTATTCCATATTATCTATGCTTTTAGACCCAAACTTTGATGTCAGTCACATTCATGTAAGGAGACTCGATTTAGGCTTGACAGTAGACTTGGGCTATAGTGGCATCATGCAATTCGTAGAAGGGGAGATTAAGGCTCAGATTAGTGAGGTTGGGATAACTAATATGTTATATATATACTCTACTAGTGTATGGATAGGGTGTCAGTCTTTGAGGAGGGGGAGTCGAGCAAGTGAAGAGGTCTGTGGGATGTATGATTGCAGAGATGAGAATCCTATAAGTATCCAAGAGTATTATAGGTTTAATATAGGATATATACATGATAGTTTATGCTAAGATTTGTTAGTATCATAGATTTTGTACTAGTGTACTGCAAGTGGTTGAATTGGGATTATATATTAGTTCAGTTGGATGAGGGTATGAGTATCTTAGTTATTTAGGGTTTGTTAATCCAGTTAGGCTATGGGTTAGACTAGAGGCTTGGCCTTGCTTGACTTAAGTTGCTTGTTTGCATAGCAATGCAGCCTTGCAGCAGAGCAATTGCAGCAATGTAACAGCTGCTGTAGCAGCAACTTTGTAGGAAAGACGGTAGCAACATGGGAGGCCCCTTAGAAACAGAAATTTAGGTCCAGTTTGGGCATGTGCCCAGGCACCATATAGAAATGGTGTTTTTAGTAAGTTTCAGTTGTGGTTTACTTGGTGATCTCACTTGCAACTGGGCTAAGGTCTTAGACTAAAGACCTAGTAGGTAAAGTATATCTTACTTTGATTCATCTATTAACATCATAAATTATCAAACAGTTTAATTGGACTTCAATACGAATTATGACCGTATCTGCAGCTCGGGACCACAGGCAAGTATACCTTGCCGAACTTATACAATATTTATATTATTTTTCTCTCTCTATTGTATTTCTTTTCATATTGTCACATGATTTTCATATTGTGATTAGTTTGTCCTTAATTGTTTTACTTGTTCTAGATTACGTGCACGTATAGGATATTCGATATTGCTTGTTTATTAGTCTTTTTCGTGTTATCGTGCCTTATGATAGAGTTGCCAGTCCTACACCTTGTTCTTGATTTGACTATTCTTGGCTGGGAGTATCTTGCATTGTACTACAGTTGAGACATACTATAGAATGGGAGTATCTTACATTGTACTACGACCTATAGCAGATTCTTCGATCTTGATATTGACTGATTGACTTGATTTGTGACTGTCATGACCCGCACCCGCTTTTTCGGATACGAGACGTGTCCAAGCCAGCCTACGCCGCAGAGTCGGCGGTAGAACGCTGTCAAGCCCGCAAGAAATAAATGTTAAAAAATAAACCTTATAAAAATTTATTGCACATTCACATTTATAAGATTTATTATAACAATTACAAGAATTACATTTAAAGAGAAAAATAAAGTTTTACAATTAATAAAATTGATACAACTTCCATCTAATTTCTAGATTTCTGTCTGCAAGTACACCCGTATCTCCCAAAGCTAAGTGAATCCACGGCTAACCTAAAAAATATTGGTTTCCAGTCAGGAATGGAACAAGCACACAAACCGACGGCAATGCGAAAATATAATAGGATTTACAAGACATAAAAATAACATGTGAGAGATGAAAACTAAAAAGTACTGATGACATGGCACGGTGGTGAAGAAGACAAGGAAAAATAAATAAAAGACTACTACCTATGTGGTGTGAAATATCCGTTTCGACATGTGAACGGCTATGGGGTAAATCCGACACACTGCACGTGTCGTGTGTGTCACGCCCCGCTCCCGTAGGAGCGATCGTCCTCGCTAAGGCGTGATGCTGCATGAGCCTAGATTGCGCTCGTGCAAGGTGGGTTCCATAACGGCCGATTTCAGCGGCTGCGACGGGGTCGTCGCACAGAAGTCCCAAGCAGAGACATTGAATGATAGCAGCAGAAATTAAGAACAAACAAAGTTATTCAAAGAAGCTCTTTATTGATATTGAAATAACGGTTACATTGGGGGCGTAAGGCCAATATTACAATCACTCAAGCTCACTCTTCTCACATTTTACAAGTTCACTCAGCTCTCTCTCATCTCTCAATTACAAGTCTTGATCCAGCGGATGCTTCAGAAGGCGACGTCCATACATTATATCCTGTATAAGTCTTTACTCCATGCGGCCGTGCGCTTCGAATCGCCAAGGAACTCCATGCCTCGACGCATCCAAGCGAGCTCCGCGCCACGAGCTTCTACCTGTGCCTGCACATATAAACTATGTGGGTGTCAGTACTCAACTGTACTGGTGGAATGAGCTCCTCGTCCACCCATACAAACCCGACACGTTTGATTTACTTTTGTGCAACTTAGTCCCCTTTATGATTGTCCTTCTACTCTTGCCTTAGGATCAGTTTTAGGACCGACGCCTTGGCCTATTCTGTGTCTCTAGACCATCTCGTGCTTGCAACGAATGTTAACTCAATACCTTACCTCAAGACCCTTCTCGTGCCAACAACGTTAACCTATCGAGTCGTGTTTGCCTTACGGCTTAAAATCAGAGACGCAACTACGCGATTAAGCTCCAATTTTCCGTGTGACCGTGCTACAAACCCTTGCTGAGGCCGTGCCTCGCAATTCAGTAAGACTTAACCATATCGCCGCCTCACGGCCCTTGCTACTTTGACCACCAACTGACCAAATAGAGACTTGTGAACTTAGTGTCACTTGACCGACTTGTCTTACGACGTTTCCTGACTTAAACTTGAACAACTCAAACCCAACTTTTGTAACTCATATGTCAACACTTGAGACTCGATACCACATCTCGTGCTGAAGCACGACACCTATGTTGAAACCCAATCTTAGGCCCAAACTTTGTGTTCTAACTGTACACACCTTCAACTCAACTCAATCTAAAGGCATACACGCGGTTAGCCGCTATTTGCCGACATCTATATAAACTTTGTCACTGACTCCTAGAGCCATCGTGGACTCCTTTTAGCTTTTGTTAGACGGGTGCCCCTTTCAGCGCAAGGTAGCTAGCCCCGCTGCAAGTTCCCGCCTAACCCGTACAAAAAGCACAGCTAAATTACTCGTTTCCAATCGACGGTCGCAACGGTCCCGTGGCCGCCGGGTTGCCGTGCGGGGAAACGACTCACCTTGTCGACAAGTTGTCCATGACCATGTAAGACTCGACTCAAACTGACGTCTCACACAGTCATGCTACCTCTTTCTTCTAAGACTGCCTCGCCGACCTGTAGCCGCGAGCATACTTCTTTCTTTGGGGACCGCCTCGCCGACCTATAGCCGCGAGGCCTCGTCGACCTGTAGCCGCGAGCATTCTTTCCATGTTACCATATCATTTTATTCAACTCAAAACGACTATTTGATAGCCCTTTTTCTAAACTCACTTTTGAATCAACCGTGGCTCGTGCCTTAAACACTAAGTCCGTGCATCGTGCCTCAAACCGACTTACGTTCTATGCGACGCTATCGCCCAAGTTATATTTTATATGATGGACCTTGGGATCGTAGGACTATTTAACTTGACAACCACAGAATGAGCGGGACAGCACTCGGAATGACTTAGGTCGACCGGCATTACTTTGCCTAACTTACTCAAGCCTACAACTTAACGAACAAAGGCTGCGTCAAGCCTTGCCTCGATGGAACGTGCCATGCACGCGTTCAACTTTGAACGACCAAGTCATTTGAGGTGCCTAGACTTATGCCACAAGCCGTGCAATACAACTTGTCCCGTCGGCGAGCAGAGGCTATGCGGCGAAGAGACCGTGCATGTTTTGTGAAGCATTTGTGCGGGCGACGCCTATGAACTTGGCTAACTCTTAGCTTGTGGCAAAGACCAACTTTTCTTTCTCCCAAGCCACGGGACGAAGGACCCAGTGTCATTTTCAAAGCACCCCGTGCACCAACTCTAAGCCGACCATTGGACCTTTCCATATTCTAACTCAATTCGACCATCGGGATTATTCCCTTTAGCTATGTGGATTCGTCACTTTTATTATCAAGCCTACTTGTGCAAGTTGAAAACATGCGATTTATTATGTGAAGGCTAAGATGAGGCAAGTTTACCGAAACTACCCCACCTGAGCGAGCGGTCGTCTTGACCGAGCGATGTCTCTGAGTAGCCGTTGCAAGGCTAAGTCCGAACGCCGTCGGCGTTTCGATTCCTCCGATTGACTGAGCGGGACGGGACACTACATCATACACCACTCAGAAAAAGTTTCGTCCTCGAAACTAACTGAGTACTTACTTATCGACTTATCACTTGTTTCAACATTCAAGGACCCTCGTACGTACTACTCCTATGTATTCCCTCCAATTCGAGCCACGCTCGTGCTACCCTCAATCCTTTCTTCAAAACTTACGATCTTAAAATCCCCGACACTTTCCCATTCCTCAAATCTCACTTGAATTCAACGTATCACTTAGTATGGATCGTGCACATATCTTAGGCGTCCCCAAAATACATACATTTCAACCAAGCCTCGTGATAGCGAATCCCGCCATCACCATTCGAGTCGGATTGTGCACGTATTCAAGCGTCCTTGATATACATGCATGTCAATCGAGCCTCATGAGTGGTGCCTTCACCATTCATATCGCTCCACACCGGAACGTCTGCCTAACCGCTAGACTATGTCTTTCCGCCAGTATTGGAATCATAGTTCCCAAACAACGATATCAACACTGACCCCATCCTAAGGTCAAACCAAGTTGATAGTACGAGGTTTTCTATCCAAGCTCGCATCACTCCGATTTCTAAACATCGAGCATCGATTTCCTATGCACATCCCAATATTTTGTCGCACGGGGTCTGAATCGTTCAGCAAAGCCATCCCATGACAACTTACGTTTCAACCAATCCTCGACAAGGACATATCACTCGTTTATCAAGCTGTTTCGCATAGTCTATCTCTTCGCACACGTTCGATATAATCTACCTATCAATCCCCAAGTCAAGCACGCTACGACACAATTCATCGCTAAACATAAATTCACATTCCATACTCCCTAAATCATCTATCCCAATCCATGAAATCGATCATAAGGTCATCTGACCTAATAATATGTTGCGCCTCGATCTCACGCGAGTCAGATTATCTACGGTGGGCACGAATTATCATGCACGCTCCTGCGAGATAATCATTCTCATCGGGACGTAACTCTTGTTTTGTGTCTAGACTAATTCATTTTCGATGCACGGATTGGACCTACTCAATCCTCAAGTTTCATTCATCAATCACAAGTCCTAACAAATCCTCGAGTTCACCTTCGCATCAAGCCAACAAGTCAAGACAGTCAAAGTTGCTGCGTCCTGATTTTCCGAGTTCGATCATTCCCGCGACATGAATTACCATGTCAGCGCTCACGCGGAACAATTTACCCCAAATCCGACGCAACGCATGTGCGAGGCTAGAGTTGCGCTTGCACAAGAAAATATCGTCGACGTTGTGGCTATCTGCATAACCATCAAGACACGATCACTTTCATCCATTATTCATCTCAATCAAAATCCAAAGCATAGCATCCAATCGAACAATAACACTTGCACGATCATTTTTTGCCGAGTTAGAGTACCCCCGAGTTATCGCATAGCGATCTTTGATACGCCTCAATACCATCGATGATATGCGTAACCTGACGAGCTTCCTTTGCAACCAAATTTCGAGTCGTGCGAATGATGCTATCGTCCGACTGGATAATCTCCTCGACATTCAATTCAAGTTCGATCATTATCTTTCGAATCATTCACAACATCAATTTCCTTAATCAATCGATCGACATCCCTGAGGTTATCGCATACAGCACTCAGGGATGAAGTCATTCAACAAATCCTCAACTTATCATTCGAATCAAAATCTACTTCTTCAAATCCCGTTCGAACCATTCCTCGAATTCCAAACATGCTCATCTATATCGCATCGACGTTATCGTCGCTCGATAGCACCCCTATCGATAGTCGACTCACTTTACTCAATCGAGTTCAACTCATTCTCGTCCGACACTGTTCAATTCCCGTACTCAACTTTTCTAAGGTCGACACAACTTTGGTGTATATGCCCAGCCCGACTTAGCCAACCGTGCTTACGCGAACCATCTTTTTATTTTGTTGTCAAAAACTGTTCTCCTACATTTTTGCAAAATAGATAGACTTATTGTATGGACATCCCGTGGGACAATTGAGAGAGAGCGCACCAACGATATCGACTTGCGGAAGCAACAGAGTTTGCGAAAACAACGAAGTTAAAGAATTCAATCGATAGTCCAAGGATGTAAAGCCGTGCTCTGATACCATTATGTCATACCCCGCTCCCGTAGGAGCGATCGTCCTCGCTAAGGCGTGATGTCGTACGAGCCTAGATTGCACTCGTGCAAGGCGGGTTCCATAACGGCCGATTTCAGCGGCTGCGACGGGGTCGTCGCACAGAAGTCCCAAGCAGAGACATTGAATGATAGCAACAGAAATTAATAACAAACACAAGTTATTCAAAGAAGCTCTTTATTGATATTGAAACAACGATTACATTGGGGGCGCAAGGCCAATATTACAATCACTCAAGCTCACTCTTCTCACATTTTACAAGTTCACTCAGCTCTCTCTCATCTCTTAATTACAAGTCTTGATCCAGCGGATGCTTCAGAAGGCGACGTCCATACATTATGTCCTGTATAAGTCTTTACTCCATGCGGCCGCGCGCTTCGAATCGCCAAGGAACTCCGAACCTCGACGCATCCAAGCAAGCTCCGCGCCACGAGCTTCTACCTGTGCCTGCACATATAAACTATGTGGGTGTCAGTACTCAACTGTACTGGTGTAATGAGCTCCTCGCCCACCCATACAAACCCGACACGTTTGATTTACTTTTGTGCAACTTAGTCCCCTTTATGATTGTCTTTCTACTCTTGCCTTAGGATCAGTTTTAGGACCGACGCCTTGGCCTATTCCGTGCCTCTAGACCATCTCGTGCTTGCAACGAATGTTAACTCAATACCTTGCCTCAAGACCCTTCTCGTGCCAACAACGTTAACCTATCGAGTCGTATTTACCTTACGGCTTAAAATCAGAGACGCAACTACGCGATTAAGCTCCAATTTTCTGTGTGACCGTGCTACAAACCCTTGCTGAGGCCGTACCTCGCAATTCAGTAAGACTTAACCATATCGCCGCCTCGCGGCCCTTGCTACTTTGACCACCAACTGACCAAATAGAGACTTGTGAACTTAGTGTCACTTGACCGACTTGCCTTGCGACGTTTCCTGACTTAAACTTGAACAACTCAAACCCAACTTTTGTAACTCACATGTCAACACTTGAGACTCGACGCCACATCTCGTGCTGAAGCACGACGCCTATGTTGAAACCAAATCTTAGGCCCAAACTTTGTGTTCTAATTGTACACACCTTCAACTCAACTCAATCCAAAGGCATACATGCGGTTAGCCGCTATTTGCCGACATCTATATGAACTTGGTCACTGACTCCTAGAACCATCGTGGACTCCTCTTAGCTTTTGTTAGACGGGTGCCCCTTTCAGCGCAAGGTAGCTAGCCCCGCTGCAAGTTCCCGCCTAACCCGTGCAAAAAGCACAGCTAAATTACTCGTTTCAAATCGACGGCCGCAACGGTCCCTTGGCCGCCGGGTTGTCGTACGGGGAAATGACTCACCTTGTCGACAAGTTGTCCATGACCATGCAAGACTCGACTCAAACTGATGTCTCACACAGTCATGCTACCTCTTTCTTCTAAGACTGCCTCGCCGACCTGTAGCCGCGAGCATACTTCTTTCTTTGGGGACCGCCTCGCCGACCTATAGCCGCGAGGCCTCGCCGACCTGTAGCCGCGAGCATTCTTTCCATGTTACCATATCATTTTATTCAACTCAAAACGATCATTTGATAGCCCTTTTTCTAAACTCACTTTTGAATCAACCGTGGCTCGTGCCTTAAACACTAAGTCCATGCATCGTGCCTCAAACCGACTTACGTTCTATGCAACGCTATCGTCCAAGTCTTATTTTATATGACGGGCCTTGGGATCGTGGGACTATTTAACTTGACAACCGCAGAATGAGCGGGACAGCACTTGGAATGACTTAGGTCGACCGGCATTACTTTGCCTAACTTACTCAAGCCTACAACTTAACGAGCAAAGGCTGCGTCAAGCCTTGTCTCGATGGAACGTGTCGTGCACGCGTTCAACTTTGAACGACCAAGTCATTTGAGGTGCCTAGACTTATGCCACAAGCCGTGCAATACAGCTTATCCCGTCGGCGAGCAGAGGCTATGCGGCGAAGAGATCGTGCATGTTTTGTGAAGCATTTGTGCGGGCGACGCCTATGAACTTGGCTAACTCTTAGCTTATGGCAAAGACCAACTTTTCCTTCTCCCAAGCCACGGGTCGAAGGACCTAGTGTCATTTTCAAAGCACGCCGTACACCAACTCTAAGCCGACCATTGGACCTTTCCATATTCTAACTCAATTCGACCGTCGGGATTATTCCCTTTAGCTATGTGGATTTGTCACTTTTATTATCAAGCCTACTTGTGCAAGTTAAAAACATGTGATTTATTATGTGAAGGCTAAGATGAGGCAAGTTCACCGAAACTACCCCACCTGAGCGAGCGGTCGCCTTGACCGAGCGATGTCTCTGAGTAGCCGTTGCAAGGCTAAGTCCGAACGCCGTCGGCGTTTCGATTCCTCCGATTGACTGAGTGGGACGGGGCACTACAGTGTACAGCTGCTATCAGGCAAGAATAGACATTTTAGGGATATTTCTGGGTAGTCCACATGTCTACTAAGATATTTCCCCTCCCGACTACTCCGTGTGACGAGCGTGTCAACAAGTAGCAAGATATATGTATAAACATGAAATAAAAAGACTACTATGAATCGAAAGCAATCAGAAAGTACACTTGTTTGTGGTCCTTAGCAGGTGAAACCCATAATACCATTGTGTCCAGAATAGTCCGTTTAGCTTAGGGTCGATGTGAAGGAATGTCGAAATCGCAAGAAAATACAAAATACGATTAGTCACTGCTAATGATTAATAATCAAAAGAATTTGTACTCTTTTTGGTATTACTATAAGATTTGAAACTATACATTCTTATTATCCAAAATATTTAGATAGATAATAAAGATTCTTGGAATTTATTTTTGGGCTAAAAAACATGTAAGCCCCCTGAATTTCAGGGTTTATTTTAAATTTTCTAAATGAATTATTTTTGATAAGTATTTTATATTAATTTAAATACGTATTTTGCAGCGTATTTCGTATTCTCTTGGTTTCCGGAATGCTTTAAAATTTTTTCTAACTTATAGATTTTCTCCTTGTCCGGCATACCGCCGGTATACCGGTGTATACCGACGGCATACCGCCCGGACAGATTTTCTACACTTTAGATATTTTTGGTTTCTGATATTTTCATGAATAGTGTTTCGGATATTTTTGTGAATAGTATTTAGATATTTTTGTGAATAGTGTTTAAAATATTTTCGTGAATAGTGTAGATACACTCTATTATCCAATGGATAATTGGTTTTGTTTGAGTGGCCATGATTGACCTAGACTTTCACATGGATCACGATCCGACGGCTAAGATTAATTCTTCCTTCTATATATACCATTTCACTTTCTCTCTCCTCTCTCTTTTCTTTCTCTTCACTCTCTCTTCATTTCTTCTCTTCCCTTGGAGCTTGCCAAGAGCTTGGCCTTGAGGTCTAGAGTGTGGTTTCGTACCCCTCTTGGTGGTAGAGTAGAAGATTAGGCTTGGAGCTTAACCTAGGCAAGTACATCTTGCTCATAAGTGACATGACCATGCTATAATTTTGTTTTCCATAGAAACTAAAGTTTTATTGGCCTATAATATGCTTCTTTAAATTGTTAACATGTTTAGTATATAGTACTTTTGGTTTTGATCGACACTATTGCGTAGATCTGAGTTTCTAGATATGATTTTCGAGTATTTTGAGGTTTTGATCTATCAAATGTTTTGATTTATGAAAACTAATACTTCCATGTTGTAAGAAATTCAATTCTATTCAATTTTGACTTTTGAAAGTCCGAATTTCGATTTAAAACGAAGTTTTTATGGCCGAAACAAGTTTTGAGTTCAAAAATCAACTTTCTGTGACGGTTCGGAAAATCCGTCGGAAATCCGCAGAAATCCGTCGAAAAATCCGAACTTGCACCACAAAACTTGCTGTGACGGATCGAAAAATCCGCCGGTAATCCGCTGTAATCCGCCGGATAATCCGGTTAGGCTGTTTTAAATTTTTTTATATATTTTAAGTACTGTAAAAATTCTGGAAAAATTATATTTAAATACTATGTTAATTTAGCTAATTTATTATAATTTTTTCAGCATTTAATAAGTACTTTTGGTATTTTATAAAAAGAGGAAAACAGAACTCATTTTCAGAATATATATGTTTGTTGATTTTTAATAAATATTTATGAAGGTTTATAAATTCCAGAAAAGTTAGTACAAATTTCTATAATTAACAAGGATTATTTTGGTAATTTATTTTATGAATAATTGAGCTTTTTGTCTATCTCAAAAATTATTGGAACATAATGTACAGTTTGATTTATTTATTGAATAATTACGACTTGTAATCTTTTGTGTTGTTTTGAGTTATAGTCGTATTGGACCACCCCCTATACTAGTGTAAAGACCCTAGAAAGTTAGTTTGAGTATTGTGTTACCCCACATTGGTCTCCTATGCTAAAATTCCCATTTGGCTAGGTGTCCAGTCACAAGTCGTGTTGCACCACTTAGTGTCTTAGTGTTTAACTTAGTGTAAAAACTAAGTTTATGCATTTATTTCTACAGTGACGAGTTACCAGGCATCTATAGCATTTTTATCGCAGCTTGCTTTGCTTTGCTAGAGGCAAGTACTTTCTATAAACTTTACATACTGTTACATCAATGAACTGCAAATTCAACTATATTAAATGCTGATCCTTGGGGTAGCAAGTTAAACCTTCACATGTTGTATTACTTTCAGTCACTACCATATTTAGAACAGTTTTATATCTCTCACATGATTAGAACCTGGGTTATGGGAAAACTGATAGTTGATTACGTGATCATGCCCCCTCTACAGTACCGAGCAAAGTTTTATTTTATATGTTACTGCGCCGTAGGCCTTTATCTCAAAGTTGTATTTGTGCGTATGTACATCTATCGCCTTTACACTTGTACGGAAGTACATTTTATTATGTGCCCCTGCACATTATACACCTATTGACGATCACGTACCTGCTACAGTTTTAAACATTACATATACATCTGTCTCTATGACATATGTATCTTTGCCATGATAGATTATGTGATGCCATATTTCCAGTTATTCCTCCTATGTTCATTTCCATGTTTCATATGCTAGTTTGTTAGATTCAGTACTTGCTCCCGTCCTGACAGGATAACGTTGTAGGTTTACTTTTCGAGGAGGAAATGCTATATGTTACATATTATGGTACTGATTTTGAGGACCTGGCCTTAGCTCCAGAAGAGGCCCCAGCGGGAAACCTTGCTTAGATATTATGATTTTAGAACTGTTAGCTGCTTAGATCCTTTATTGTCTATACTTAAAACAGCTTACTACGCTTTAACCAAGCGTAGACTGGACATGGCTCGGCCCGGCCCAACAATTTGGGTATCGGGTCGTGACATATTTTTTTGGCAGCCCATGCAGGTCCAGACTTAAGTTGTTTGGTTACGTTATTGTACCAAGCATGCCTGCAATTAGGATCTAGGACAACTTGTTAACACTAGGGACAACAATTAGAACACCTAAAGGATATCTAGGATTGCAACATAAGAGAACTCATCACAGCATAGGACCGTTAACTGTATTTAGTATCTTGTTTGAAATTCAGTAGGTCAATTTAGACCAAGTTTGTATCCTTGGGATGACCCATGAGGATCTTACTCTAATCTTACCTAGAAATCTGTTTGCACTTATTTCCATTTGCTCTTCCTTAATTCGTTGTTGAAATTGATTTCTGATTTTCGTTGTTGACTTTGATCTTGCATCGTGATAAATTTTGTGGATTGAATTATGATATATCCTGATAAGGTAAACGTCTGCTTTAGTTATGGAGTTTAGAATTTATCGCAGCCATATTAGCTGGTATGACAAAAACATAGAGCCTGATTTTGGATATACTATCCTATTCATAGAATTTAGATTTTCTTGCAGCCATACCGGTTGGCGTGGTAAAGAATCTAGATGATATGACTATAGGGTGTATACCTTAGTTATAGACTCCCTTGTTTATTGCATCTAGGCTTACTGGTGTGGCGAAAATTCTGGCAACATGATTTCAGGAAGACGTGTATGGTTATCAGATCATATCTCAGCTTGGTTCACTTCGTTATGATCGATTGAGCAAGAATAAATTCTTATTATCATTCTTCCCCGTCTTGATTAACTATGTCCCATCTACATCTACAACTAGGATTATAGGTTCTCTAGGACTCCCCAATAGGATTGCTTTCGCGTTATCTTTTGGACATAATTATTTTTGTGTTCCATCTTTCCTATGACTTGACTAAACCCTTCTTCGTTAACCTCTTGGATAATTCTTCTCGTTATGTATCTCGTTGTCTTCGTACCATTTTTGGGGATATTTTGATCAACTTTCCTGTCTTACTTGACCTTTAACTTGTTTGGACACTGTTATGGATTGCTTGACACAGTCTTAGGCCTTGTTACCTTCTATTTTGATATACGACCGAAATAGCCAAACCTTGTTGACTGATCCTGTAGTATAACTATAGATGTATTGTGTGATTGTGATAAATACTTTTCTTAGGGATTAGTTAGATTAAGTTTATAGGACGAGTATGGGTGACTGACTTTAGTAGACTTGGAAACCATTAAGAACGATTGTATTAATAGTATGACTTGATGATAGGGTATCTAAGATGGAATAATGAGATATTATATTGTTGTGACTATGGATTGAGGATTAGAATCTTGTGCTTAGAGTTTGAGGATTGAGCATTCGTAGGACTTTGATGACCAAGTGATTATTGGTTATCTACGAGCTAATTACATGTGATTAGAGGGTAGATCGATATGTGGATTGATATAGAATAAATTAGAATGAGTTATCGTATTGCGTACGAGATCGGAAAGATATCAGTTAAAAAGACAAGGAACAAGACAAAGACATATGTACTTTGGTAATTAATAAATTGGGAGTTTTGAAATTGAGGATTTATATTCGGAGGACTTGTTGAGTAAAATGAAGAAGGCTCTACGCCAAGGATAGAAATTGAACGTATGATTTCAAGGAGAAGCTGTAGAAAAGGATTGAAGACAAATAATGCAAAGGGCCTGTGGATTGATAGAATATGGATACTTAGGATACGATAAGGAAATCCAGTATTTACAATTGAGGTTGAAAATATGGTTGATGATCAAGCATTGTAGGTTTATAAACATATCCAGAGAATGACCTATATATTTTAGGGTATACATAAAGGTTCCATATTAGTATGGAAGATTCTAAAGGATATATGACGTAGTTTATGATAGAAGGACTTTGTTGAACCTGAACGAAAAAGATTGTAAAGAGAAACGGAAGAGATGATTACAAGGGTAGCAGATTGAGTATCGTAGCCAGAGCAGGTACATGTTATAGTTGACCTATTGGATGATTTTTAATTTTGAGGACGAAATTTTTGTAAGGTGGGTAGGATGTAAGCCCCCTGAATTTCAGGATTTATTTTAAATTTTCTAAATAAATTATTTTTGATAAGTATTTTATATTAATTTAAATACGTATTTTGTAGCGTATTTCATATTCTCTTGGTTTCCGGAATGCTTTAAATTTTTTCCTAACTTATAGATTTTCTCCTTGGTCGGCATACCGCCAGTATACCGGTGTATACCGACGGCATACCGCCCGGACAGATTTTCTACACTTTAGATATTTTTGGTTTCTGATATTTTCATGAATAGTGTTTCGGATATTTTCGTGAATAGTGTTTAGATATTTTCGTGAATAGTATTTAAGATATTTTCGTGAATAGTGTAGATACACTCTATTATCCAATGGATAATTGGTTTTGTTTGAATGGCCATGATTGACCTAGACTTTCACATGGATCACGATCCGACGGCTAAGATTAATTCTCCCTTCTATATATACCATTTCACTTTCTCTCTCCTCTCTCTTTTCATTCTCTTCACTCTCTCTTCATTTCTTCTCTTCCCTTGGAGCTTGCCAAGAGCTTGGCCTTGAGGTCTAGAGTGTGGTTTCGTACCCCTCTTGGTGGTGGAGTAGAAGATTAGGCTTGGAGCTTAACCTAGGTAAGTATATCTTGCTCATAAGTGACATGACCATGCTATAATTTTGTTTCTATAGAAACTAAAGTTTTATTGGCCTATAATATGCTTCTTTAAATTGTTAACATGTTTAGTATATAGTACTTTTGGTTTTGATCGACACTATTGCGTAGATCCGAGTTTCTAGATATGATTTTCGAGTATTTTGAGGTTTTGATCTATCAAATGTTTTGATTTGTGAAAACAAATACTTCCATGTTGTAAGAAATTCAATTCTATTTAATTTTGACTTTTGAAAGTCCGAATTTCGATTTAAAACGAAATTTTTATGGTCGAAATAAGTTTTGAGTTCAAAAATCAACTTTCTGTAACGGTTCGGAAAATCCATTGGAAATCCGCAGAAATCCGTCGGAAAATCCGAACTTGCACCACAAAACTTGCTGTGACGGATCGAAAAATCCGCCGGTAATCCGCTGTAATCCGCCGGATAATCCGGTTAGGCTGTTTTGAAGTTTTTTTTTATATATTTTAAGTGCTGTAAAAATTCTGGAAAAATTGTATTTAAATACTATGTTAATATTTAAATACAATGTTAATTTATCTAATTTATTATAATTTTTCCAGCATTTAATAAGTATTTTGGTATTTTATAAAAATAGAAAAACAGAACTCATTTTCAGAATACATATGTTTGTTGATTTTTAATAAATGTTTATGAAGGTTTATAAATTCCAGAAAAATTAGTATAAATTTCTATAATTAACAAGGATTATTTTGGTACTTTATTTTATGTATAATTGAGCTTTTTGTCTATCTCAAAAATTGTTGGAACACAATGTACAGTTTGATTTATTTATTGAATAATTACGACTTGTAATCTTTTGTGTTATTTTGAGTTATAGTCGTATTGGACCACCCCCTACACTAGTGTAAAGACCCTAGAAAGTTAGTTTGAGTATTGTGTCACCCCACATTGGTCTCATATGCTAAAATTCCTATTTGGCTAGGTGCCCAGTCACAAGTCGTGTTGCACCACTTAGTGTCTTAGTGTTTAACTTAGTGTAAAAACTAAGTTTATGCATTTATTTCTACAGGGACGAGTTACCAGGCATCTATAGCATTTTTATCGCAGCTTACTTTGCTTTGCTAGAGGCAAGTACTTTCTACAAACTTTACATACTGTTACATCAATGAACTTCAAATCCAACCAAGTTAAATGCTGATCCTTGGGGTAGCAAGTTAAACCTTCACATGTTGTATTACTTTCAGTCACTACCATGTTTAGAACAGTTTTATATCTCTCACATGATTAGAACCTGGATTATGGAGAAACTGATAGTTGAGTACGTGATCATGCCCCCTCTACAGTACCGAGCAAAGTTTTATTTTATATGTTACTGCGCCGTAGGCCTTTATCTCAAAGCTGTATTTGTGCGTATGTACATCTATCGCCTTTACACTTGTACGGAAGTATATTTCATTATGTGCCCCTGCACATTGTACACCTATTGACGATCACATATCTGCTACAGTTTTAAACATTACATATACATCTGTCTCTATGACATATGTATCCTTGCCATGATAGATTATGTGATGCCATGTTTCCAGTTATTCCTCCTATGTTCATTTCCATGTTTCATATGCTAGTTTGTTAGATTCAGTACTTGCTCCCGTCCTGACAGGATAACGTTGTAGGTGTCCTAACTGAGGAGGAGTTACTCTGCGACTCATATTATGGAGATACTGCCGAGGACCCGGCTTTGCTTTACGAGGATGTTCCTGCGGGGAAACTCGTCTAGTTTGCATAGCTGCTTGGGATATTTAGTGTAGTCATGTATTAGACTACGTATTTTGTAACTGGACATGTATCCAGTTTTATATTTCAGACTTGTACTTGGACTTATTTCTATATGAGACGACTTTTGTGTTTGGAGCATTTATGATTTTTATTCTCTTATAGAACTGTTAGCACATTTAATCTTATCTTGTTATCTCTAGAACAGCTTACTGCATTTTATCCCAAACGCAGGCTGGACATGACTCGGCCCGGCCCAACAATTTGGGTAACGGGTCGTGACAAAACATAATTTGTCAAATGTATAATTTTTTATCAACACTATATTTTAAAAACAGACAAAATACTATAAGTACATTTATCTAGGATTTTTAAATCTAATTTGAAAATGTAGTTGTAGGGCCAAGCCCAAAGCTATATTTCCACAAATATAATTTTTAGAAAATATTTAATATGTATAATTAAATAAACAGTATACCTAAATAATCCTAAGAGTAATATACTACTTATTATACTTGTCTATATACTATTACACATATATACATAATGACATAAATGTATATACAATACTAAATACTCAACTACAAACTAATAAAAATAAAAATAAAAGTAGAAGTAAAACAAAACAAAGTGGACTGTTGACCTGTCCACTCCTCCTCGTTCTACGAGAGGAAAACAAAATAAAAAGTAGTGACCTAAAGTATCTACACATAGAGAGAGATCGAGAAACAGGAGAAAGGAAGAGAAGGAGTTGGTAGAGGAGCTCTCACCAGGAGAGGGAAGTCGAGGACGACTGCTCGTGGTGGCGGGGAACTCCGACACTGATGGTCTGGGGAGCGCGCAGGCTGCGGTCACGATGTACTGGCGCCGGTTAGCCACTGGTCGACTTGTGCTCGACGACGAGCAGATCTGCTCGTGGAGGCATCGGGAAACGCACGAGAGACGGCGACTGGTCGGAACGGCGGAGCGAGAGTGCGTCAGAACAGAGGTCACCGAGGGGCGAGGACTCCGGCGCTTGGGCGATGCCGGACGCAGCGGGGTGTGGCACGAATTTCCTCTAAATTCCCAAGCGGTTCATTCGTCGACAGAGCCAAGCGGTGGCTCATCAGCGATAGAGGCGAAGGGAAGCGAATCTGGGGTTCGACAGTAGCAAGGAGGTGCACACGGCCAGGCAGAGGGAGGTAATGGAGAGCTGCTGAGCTGGCTTCACCGCCGTTCGAGACACGCTGGAGGCGGCTCGACATCGACGTCGATGGTGGCAGTTATGGTGAGGGTCTCTCTCCCTCTCTCTATTATGTGTGATGGTGGTGGTGATGCTCTTTGTGGTGGAGGAACACATGGGGGCTACGGTCGAGGGGATGATGGCCAGAACTGGGAGACGGTCTTGGCGGTGGTTGGGTGGCCACTGGCTGTAGGGAGGAGGAGATCCGGCTTGCTCGTGGCCTGGCCACGAGCGGAGGAGGCTCGGCTTGGCTTCAGCGACGTGGTTGCTGCAGCACGGCACTCAGATCGGCCGGTGTTGACGGCCTGGATGAGTCGTCGGGTGCGACACGAAGATGCAAGGCCGTTCAGCCACGGAGGCTTCTCCGGCGACGACGTGGTCAGAGAGGTTAGGGTCAGGGTCTTCTTTTCTGTGTATTTTGGGTTGCTTGTTCGTTCCCTCAGGTTTCTGTGTCCAATTCGGACATGAAAATTGTATTGCTGTTAAGAATGGAATGTAGGTAATGATACGGACGGCACGGGTCCGGACACGGTATTGATTGATGATGGCTGTGTGTGGGTTGTCCTTGATGATAGACGATGATGACGATGAAGATGTTGGTGGCGTTGGAGTTTGGTGTAGCAAGCTCTAAGTCGACCTACGACAAAGGTTCATATATGGAGGATGGTCTCTGCACTTCGACTTACAGAGTTTGGAAATATTAGACATGGTGGTTGTTGGCTTCGGTTGGTAAAGGGATACCTGCAATTCGAGATTTTGACTGCTATGGAGTTTGGCAGGGCTCAGGTTGGCGAGCTTGGCCGCAACCTCGTGAGGAGGCCGAGAGATTGATGGCCAGCAGGGGGATAATGGTGGTGGCCGGTAGCGGCTAGTCGGGTGAGAGGGAGATGGAAGATAGGATTAGAAGAAGAAGAACACGTAAAAGGAGGAGTAGGTGGGGAAGGTAATGGGGCTATATTTCTATTAGTAGAAAGATATAGGCAGGGAGCGGAAGAGATAAGGGTGAGGGGAGGATTATGATTCCTAAGGCAATTAGATGGTTATCTAGATAGATTTGTAGCTTGATAAATATCTATCTAAATAGATATCTGGTTTAAACAAATAGAGACTAACTGGTAAGAACTTCATAAGATTTTGAATTTAGTCTCTTCTATAAATTTAATCTCAAATAAATATTTAATTAATCAAATCCAAATATAGTATTCGATAACAATAACATGTCAAATTAATAAAATAATTTTAAATGTACAAAATTGAAGCTTATTTATTTGAGTCTAATTGTAATTCAAAAATAATATTCAATGACAACAGAGTCATTTTAGATCATAATTCAAGTAATATGAATATTATCAAGTAACTAAACCATACCATTTAAATCCATAGAAGATTAACAATTTTGAGGTAATATTTAGTAAATAACATATTTTTTTAATCAAAATGATAATTAAATATTACTATAAATAATATTCAGTAAAACTTTTTTTTTATTAATCAAAAATTTCTACAAAATATTCATAATTTAAAACAAATCTCGGATTTAATAAAATCCAAGGCGGTAACCAAACCTCTTTCTCAATTCTAAATATAATTTATAATAATTATATTATTATAAAACAAATTTGCATCATCAAAACTTTTAACCTAATTCTCAGTTTTGATAGGAATTTATTTAAATAAATAAATAAATAAATTTACAAAATTCGGGAAGAGGAGTTACAAATTTACCCACCTTAAAAATAAATTCGTCCTCGAATTTAGGGCCTACCAAGATAGATGGACTAGATTGATCAGTGAAAAATATGGTAAGATTATGATAACGAAAATATTGAAAAATAGATGAAGAGAAGAGGAAAGAAAGAAGAAAATGCTTATAATAAAATAAGAATTTCTATAATGAAAGCATTGACCAGCTAGGGTGGTAATGGAAAGGTAAATAGATATGGTTTGGTATTAGAACCTTTGGCTACGGTCTTGAAATATGCTCTAATTGTTTTCAAAAATTCGATAAAAGTTAAAAATAACAAGGACACTTCATCAATCAAAGGCTCTACCCACCTTTAGAAAAATTGGTCATCGAAATTTCAAATGATGTAGTTAGGCACAATTTAAAAACATAATCAAGAAATAATATGATCATTGATCAAATTGGAGTTAGTTCATGAATGGAATCGAACTTTTAAGAAAAGATACCACGTGGCATGATTAAAGTATAGTCAACAGGGCCTGATTATCATGGTCAAGGACATAATCGAAATAGGGTTAATTAAACAAGAGAAGTCATTAGGCACGATTAACTACTATTAGATTTATCTGGGCATGGTCAAGGGTCAAATTTTAGATAAAGTCCAAGCATGGTCAAAGCCATTTAGGTACAACTAAGATGCATATAAGTCATCCAAGTATGATCAAAATTTAAAAGTTGGTATGAGCATGGACAAGATCACAATAGTCATGATCACGGTGGAATAAAATAAAACTTAGTTAAAAATATAGGCACGATTATGATTTAGTCATGAACAAAAATTATTCAAGATCGGTTAAGATTGAAATCATTGTGGTACGAACAAATAGTTAAGCAAAATTATTTAGGCACGATTATAGAATTGAATTCTAGGATAATCGTACGAATTGGCACGATTGAAATAGAAATGAATAGTCTAGTCGTGGTCGAAAGGTCGTTAAGGATGGTCCAAATCGAAACCGTTCTAACACGATCGATTGGGTAAGCATGATCATAGAATCGTAACCTAGGGGTGATTATGAATCTAGTGGAAGGAATTCAAATTAGGTTTAAAAGATGACGATTCAAAAAATAGGAAGATATAGAGGAAAAGAACAATCAGTTTATTGAGAAGTTGGTAACTAGGAATAATGCACAAATCAATTTAGAAATTTTATAGTCGTATGCCAATAAAAGACGTAGCATGTATGGTATTAGAATATCGTAAACATATCTGAAGTCGTTTTACCGAGAATTTATGCCTCGCCAGTGTACAGCTAGCTGCAATAAACTCTTGGTTCCACGACTCAAATGAGGATACGGTAATGAATACCCTATCGACTCTATCCAATCATGACATAATAATTCAAGAAAAAGAAAAAATAGGGCAACTAAGCTATAGCTTGAATGACATTCGATAACTCACGCTTACTTGAAATTATTTCAACTTGGGAGACATGCCACGCCAGTGCGCTGCTGGCTACAGTGAACTCATAGTCTCGATAATTCAAATAAGTGGCGACAGTGCGCTGCTGTCTTGCCATCGCAAGTCAACGAATATTCTTTTAACTATACCTTATGAAATTTCAAAGAAGGTTTTAGAATTTTAAACAAGTTCTAAGAGGGTGTAAGTATCTGTCCTTCCAGTATGAATATCAAGTCTTGAAGAGAAAATAATTAGTTAGGAAGGATAACTCTTGAATCCAAAAACTTAACTTAAGATTAAGGTATAGACAATTGAGTGAGAAATTATTTAAAAGATAAATCCCTTGGGTCCAAGAAAATATAAGTGATACAAACTCATGATATGGCGATGTTTAGAGAAGACATAAGATAAAGTTGTACAAATGATAAGATCAGGAAGGAAAGGACCGAAGGCAAAAGAAATTTAAACTTAAATTTATATTTCTCTAACATTCAAAATCGAGGGAAATATGTATAAAACACTATGTCTACTTATTGTGAATATATTTATGCACAAGTATAGTCTAAATAAATCCCGAAATATCTTTAAGGGAAGGTTACTACATTCCCAAGTAAAATACGAATTTAAATAGCAATAACACATCTATTTTATTCAATATACAATTTATAGAAATTATTCACAAGACCAAAATGGACTACCAATATGTATACACATCCATATATCTACATGGACGTCGTTGGTTGCACTACATGACTACCAGGGCTTAGGTTGCGTTCGGGTCCAGTCCGGGCTGATTTGGTACAACCAGATCTCCTAAAATTGTAATATTAATAAATAACTAATTAAATTCTTTATAGAGGTCAAGCTGCAACTTAGCCTGGTTTTCCTAGTTAGGATACACCAATGGCTCGACCTTCTCTACAATGGCTAGAACATTAGTCAAGGCACACGACCACACTATCCGTGCCATGATTTCTAGTCACCTTGTACTCTAAATCTTAACCATGACTAAACCCTTCTATAATTATAATAAAATTCCAAAATCATAATTTAATTCAAAAAAAATTATAAAAAATTCGGGAAAAGGGGTTACGGTTAAGAATCGGATTCCAGGAAGACCTAAGTTGATGAGTAAATAGTCTACCCACCTTAGGTCATATCGTCGTATCAAATGTAATAGTGTATCTATAAAGCCTTCCAGGTCGTCTAAACTTAGTAAATTGCATGGCCTAATCCTTAACTACCCAACTGTCAGATTAAACTAGGGACTCCTAGTCCTAACCATTCTCTTAAAATTGATTTACTTCTAGTTGTGAATGAGCATTTCCTAGTCGCAGGCTCGTAATGGTACGACTAACTTAAGTACCATCACGAGTTCGCAATCTTTTGCGAAAACAGACCTGCATGGGCCACCACAAAAATTTGTCACGACCCGCACCCGCTTTTTCGGATACGAGACGTGTCCAAGCCATCCTACGTCGCAGAGTCGGCAGTAGAACGATGTCAAGCCCGCAAGAAATAAATGCTAAAAAATAAACCTTATAAAAATTTATTGCTCATTCACATTTCTAAGATTTATTATAACAATTACAAGAATTACATTTAAAGAGAAAAATAAAGTTTTACAATTAATAAAATTGATACAACTTCTATCTAATTTCTAGGTTTCTGTCTGCAAGTACACCCATATCTCCCAAAGCTAAGTGAATCCACGGCTAACCTGAAAAATGTTGGTTTCCAGTCAGGAATGGAACAAGCACACAAACCGACGGCAATACGAAAACACAATAGGATTTACAAGACATGAAAATAACATATAAGAGATGAAAACTAGAAAGTACTGATGACATGGCACGGTGGTGAAGAAGACAAGGAAAAATAAATAAAAGACTACTACCTATGTGGTGTGAAATATCTGTTTCGATATGTGAACGGCTAGGGGGTAAATCCGGCATACTGCACGTGTCGTGTGCAGCTGCTATCAGGCAAGAATAGACATTTTGGGGATATTTCTGGGTAGTCCACATGTCTACTAAGATATTTTCCCTCCCGACTACTCCGTGTGACGAGCGTGTCAACAAGCAGCAAGATATATGTATAAACATGAAATAAAAAGACTACTATGAATCGAAAGCAATCAGAAAGTGCACTTGCCTGTGTTCCTTAGCTGGTGAAACCCATAATACCATTGTGTCCAGAATAGTCCGTTTAGCTTAGGGTCGATGTGAAGGAATGTCAAAATCGCAAGAAAATACAAAATACGATTAGTCACTGCTAATGATTAATAATCAAAAGAATTTGTACTCTTTTTGGGTATTACTATAAGATTTGAAACTATACATTCTTATTAGCCAAAATATTTAGATAAATAATAAAGATTCCCAAAATTTATTTTAGGGCTAAAAAACATAATTTGTCAAATGTATAATTTTTGATCAACACTATATTTTAAAAATAGACAAAATACTATAAGTACATTTATCTAGGATTTTTAAATCTAATTTGAAACTGTAGTTGTAGGGCCAAGCCCAAAGTTATATTTCCACAAATATAATTTTTAGAAAATATTTAATATGTATAATTAAATAAACAGTATACCTAAATAATCCTAAGAGTAATATACTACTTATTATACTTGTCTATATACTATTACACATATATACATAATGACATAAATGTATATACAATACTAAATACTCTACTACAAACTAATAAAAATAAAAGTAGAAGTAAAACAAAACAAAGTGGACTGTTGACCTGTCCACTCCTCCTCGTTCTACGAGAGGGGAACAAAATAAAAAGTAGTGACCTAAAGTATCTACACACAGAGAGAGATTGAGAAACAGGAGAAAGGAAGAGAAGGAGTTGGTAGAGGAGCTCTCACCGGGAGAGGGAAGTCGAGAAAGACTGCTCGTGGTGGCGGGGAACTCCGACACTGATGGTCTGGGGAGCACGCAGGCTGCGGTCACGATGTACTGGCACCGGCTAGCCACTGGTCGACTTGTGCTCGGCGACGAGCAGATCTGCACGTGGAGGCACCGGGAAACGTGCGAGAGGCGACAACTGATCGGAACGGCGGAGCAAGAGCGCGTCAGAACAGAGGTCACCAAGGGGCGAGGACTCCGGCGCTTGGGCGGCGTCGGACGCAGCGGGGCATGGCACGAATTTCCCCCAAATTCCCAAGCGGTTCATTCGTCGACAGAGCCAAGCGGTGGCTCGTCAGCGATGGAGGCGAAGGGAAGCATATCTGGGGTTCGGCAGTGGCGAGGAGGCGCGCACGACCAGGCAGAGGGAGGTACTGGAGAGCTGCTGAGCTGGCTTCACCGTCGTTCGAGACACGCTGGAGGCGGCTCGACGTCGACGTCGATGGTGGCAGTTATGGTGAGGGTCTCTCTCCCTCTCTCTATTGTGTGTGATGGTGGTGGTGATGCTCTCTGTGGTGGAGGAACACATGGGGGCTACGGTCGAGGGGATGATGGCCGGAATGGGAAGATGGTCTTGGTGGTGGTTGGGTGGCCACTGGCTGTAGTGAGGAGGAGATCCGGCTTGCTCGCGGCCTGGCCACGAGCGGAGGAGGCTCGGCTTGGCTTCAGCGACGTGGTTGCTGTAGCACGGCACTTAGATCGGTCGGTGTTGACGGCCTGGATGAGTCGTCGAGTGCGGCACGAAGATGCAAGGCCGTTCAGCCCTGGAGGCTTCTCCGGTGACGGCATGGTCAGAGAGGTTAGGGTCAGGGTCTTCTTTTCTGTGTATTTTGGGTTGCTTGTTCGTTCCCTCAGGTTTCTGTGTCTGATTCGGACGCAAAAATTGTATTACTATTAAGAATAGAATATAGTTAATGACACGGACGGCACGGGTCCGGACACGGTATTGATTGATGGTGGCTGTGTGTGGGTTGTCCTTGATGATAGACGATGATGACGATGAAGATGCTGGTGGCGTTGGAGCTTGGTGTAGCAAGCTCTAAGTCGACCTACGACAAAGGTTCATATATGGAGGATGGTCTCTGCACTTCGACTTGCAGAGTTTGGAAATATTGGACATGGTGGTTGTTGGCTTCGGTTGGTAAAGGGATACCTGCAATTCGAGATTTTGACTGCTATGGAGTTTGGCAGGGCTCAGGTTGGCGAGCTTGGCCACAACCTCGTGAGGAGGCCGAGAGATTGAAGGCCAGCAGGGGGATAATGGTGGTGGCCGGTAGCGGCTAGTCGGGTGAGAGGGAGATGGAAGATAGGATTAGAAGAAAAAGAACACGTAAAAGGAGTAGGTGGGGAAGGTAATGTGGCTATATTTCTATTAGTAGAAAGATATAGGCAGGGAGCGGAAGAGATAAGGGTGAGGGGAGGATTATGATTCCTAAGGCAATTAGATGGTTATCTAGATAGATTTGTAGCTTGATAAATATCTATCTAAATAGATATCTGGTTTAAACAAATAGAGACTAACTGGTAAGAACTTCATAAGATTTTGAATTTAGTCTCTTCTATAAATTTAATCTCAAATAAATATTTAATTAATCAAATCCAAATATAGTGTTCGATAACAATAACATGTCAAATTAATAAAATAATTTTAAACGTACAAAATCGAAGCTTATTTGTTTGATTCTAATTGTAATTCAAAAATAATATTCGATGACAACAGAGTCATTTTAGATCATAATTCAAGTAATATGAATATTATTAAGTAACTAAACCATACCATTTAAATCCATAGAAGATTAATAATTTTGAGGTAATATTTAGTAAATAACATATTTTTTTAATCAAAACGATAATTGAATATTACTATAAATAATATTCAGTAAATTTTTTTTATTAATAAAAAATTTCTACAAAATATTTATAATTTAAAACAAATCTCAGATTTAATAAAATCCAAGGCGGTAACCAAACCTCTTTCTCAATTCTAAATATAATTTATAATAATTATATTATTATAAAATAAATTTGCATCATCAAAACTTTTAACCTAATTCTCAGTTTTGATAGGAATTAATTTAAATAAATAAATAAATAAATTTACAAAATTCGGGAAGAGGAGTTACAGTGACATACTATAGATTGGGAGTATCTTACATTATACTACGGTTTATAGGTGTCCACTTGACCTTGTATTCCTTTGGAGAGGAGATCGATACTAGAATTGGCTATTCTTGACTGGGAGTATCTTGAATTGTATTACAGTCAAAACCTACTATAGATTGGAAGTATCTTGCATTGTACTACAAGCTATAGGGGTTAATCGTTTGATTGATAGCCAAGTCTAGTATTATATTTCTATACTGCTTGTCGTGTTTTAAATATCTTCTTGCACCGTTCTTATCCTCCATACATGTTATTTACTGTTATATTAGTAGGCTTGTATGTTATGTATCTTGTTAGTCCTCTAAGGACCTGATGATCTCTTCAGGTTTAGCCGAGTATTGAGCCAGGTGCACACGAGCAGGTTTGAGCCAGCATTGGACCACGGTACCACTGCAGACAAGGGTACCTTGATGATTAGCAGTTTTGACTCAGTTATTTCAATTTTATGTACTATTTTACTTTGTCTATTGGTAGTGGATTTGTGTCCACCGGACGTAACTTGAATTCTTGCTAAACATGATACTTTATTTTATATTATCATTCATTTTTTCAGTCTCATTGAGTTAGTTGATTGTTGTGGATGAGATATAGATTACCTTAATTGTTCTAGACTACTGTGACTGATTGTATCCTAGACAACGCTCTACCGTCGACACTGCGACGTAGGCTGGGCTTGGACACGAACTCGTATCCGAAAAGCGGGTGCGGGTCGTGACACATGCAGGTCTGATTTTCAGACTTGTGGGGTGTTACTATAATAGGTGTCTCAATCAAAACTTGTTTCCTTGATCTCGTGTCCCGTCTTCTCTTCCTCACCTTGATTGATAACTTGAATTGCTTCTCGAATCTTTCTCGTCCTGTCATTTGATATCTTGTATCTTTCCCTATAGGGGTACTTCTTTCTCAGTAGCTGGCGAGGCCAACATGAAGGAACGTCCAGTAGAGCATGGCTCGATGGGGGCAGCAACAGAAAATAATACCTTCTCCTGACCAGATTCGAGTGGAAGTGATATCAGAGCCAGTGGAACCGCAGGTTCTAGAAACTCCTGTACCTCCAGCGGTGCCGGCAGCGACGGCAGTACCTGATGCTACAGTACTCCTGGAGGTCATCCGAGGATTTCTGGCCACTCAGCAGCGTCAGGTAGCAGCCCATCAGTAACAGCAGACCCAGCAGCAGGAACAGAATATGTTACTGAATCAGGGGTTACAATTAGCCCTTGAGAGAAGTGTCAGGAATGATTCGGAAGCGTCGGGAAGGTTTTATCGGCTTAACCTGAGATACTTTGACGGCACGGAGGATGCCATCACGACGGATGCTTGGCTTCAGGATATTGAGGTCATATTGACCACAGTAAAGGTTCCAGCAGAAGAGAAGGTTGACCAAGTCAGATTATTGCTTCAGGATCTCGCCCGCGACTGGTGGGCATCGAAAGAGGTTGGAATGGGGCGTCCTGTTCCTTGGGATAGCTTCAGTACTAGATTCAAGGTCAAGTACTTTGGCGTGGTAGCACGGTATGAGCTCCAGCAGAGGTTTATCAGTCTCAAGTAGGCTGGTAAGATGGTGGATGGATATGTAGCGGAGTTCTGCAGACTGACTTGGTTTGCACCGACGATGGTGGCTACAGAGCCAGAGAAGGCTATGAGATTCCAGCAGGGACTTCATTTATAGATTCTATAGCTAGTAGAAGGACACAAGTATCAGACTTTTGATACCATTTTAACGGCAGCACGGAGGCATGAACTCTCCCAACAAAGGTTGGCAACATGACATGGGGGCCAGGAGAGGTCTCATCCCCAGAGTAGGGGCGGAGGAGCACTACAGCGAACATCAGCGCTAATACCTGGCATCCGTATTCATGAGTCAAGAGCACCGTGGAGGACGGCAGTATCAAAGATAACAGCACTAGTTTGGCATCAGCAGCCGAAGAACCAGTAGCAGCGCCAGGGGGCGCCCATTGGATGTACTTACTACGGTAAGGAAGGGCACACTAGGGATGTGTGTCATTCAGCTAATGGGTTGTGCATGAGGTGTGGCAGTCCAAACCACAGGATTGCCAATTGTCCTATGATGCAGAGGCCAGGAGGGCCAGTTCAGCGGTTTTCGGCGTTGCCAGCTCCGGGGGCAGCACCGAGCAGAGGACCAGCATTGGCCGTAAGGTCGCTAGCCTAGCGTCTGCCGACGCAGGCTCAGATATTTCGCCAGACGCAGAACCAGGGAGGCCAGCAGAGGCCACAACAACAACATGGACAAGAAAGATAGCAGCAGGGAGCTCAGCAAGGCCAGGGCCAGGCCTTCACCTTATCACTGGAGGATGCACTAGCTTCAGGCGACGTGGTTGAAGGTAATATTTCTGTTACCTCTTTTCTTGCAGTAGAATTGTTTGATTCGGGGGCTACCCACTCTTTTATATCTGTACGATTTACGACACGTATTGGATTGAAGTTTGAGGCTTTGCCAGAGAGGATGAATATACTCACTGGTAATGGGCTCGTAGGAGTTAGCAGAGTGTACTTAGCGTGTCCGATCGTAGTGTGTGTGCGATTATTGCCCGCATCTTTGATTGAGTTTTCTATGGGCAAATTTGACGTTGTCCTAGGCATGGACTGGTTGAGAGACAGTCATGCGACGATAGATTGTCGAGGAGGTAGGGTAGTATTTAATGTACCTGGCGTTGAAGAGTTCACCTTTATTCGATCATTGGAGGATCGACCCAAGGGCATAATTGTAACAGCATTGGCAGAGCATGAACAGATACCAAGAGTGGTCAGAGAGTTTCTTGATGTATTTTCAGATGAGCTTCCTGGTTTACCACGGTGAGAGATGTGGAGTTTTACATTGAGTTAAATCCTGGAACGAAGACTAAGTTCGGAGAGTTTACAGGATGTCGCAGTCAGAGTTGGACAAGTTGTACCAGCATGAAGAAGAACTGAAGGCGAAATAGTTTGTCTGGGATAGTAAATCGCCCTGGGCAGCACCAGTGATTTTAGTACCCAAGAAGGATGGATCGACGCGAATGTGCATTGATTACTGGCAGTTGAATGCAGTAACAGTGAAGAACAAGTATTCGTTACCAATGATCGATGACTTGTTTGATCAGTTGAGTAAGGATTGCATCTTCTCTAAGATTGATCTTCGATCTGGATATTATCAAGTGAGGGTTCGGGAGCAGGACATATCCAAGACAACATTTAGATCGCGGTATGGGCATTATGAGTTTCTGGTGATGCCATTTGGAGTGACTAATGCCCCATCCGTATTCATGGATTTGATAAATCGCATCTTTATGCCATATTTGGATAAGTTTGTAGTAGTGTTCATAGACGACATTCTCGTCTATTCCAGTAGTGAAGAAGAACATGAGAAACATCTTCAGACAGTTTTGAAGACCTTGAGGGAGCATTAACTTTATGCGATGTAAACCCCCTAAATTTTTACTACGATTTTTTTTATTTGGTATTGAATTCTTTTGTATTTGCTCGTCGAGTACGAATATATGCGAGATACATATTTTTAGAAAATATTTTTTTTATAAATTTTATTTATGTACAGAAAATATAGTTATTTCGATATGATATAGTTAAATATGTTATTTTCTCGAAAGTATAAATTTTGTCGCACCAGTGACAAAATTTTATTTATTTATTTATGCCTATTTCAAGGTAAATATATTTTGTACTAGTCGCACGTGTACGTGAAAGTTGATTCATGTAGATACTTTACCATTTTCGAATATTATTTTATCTACCTTAATTTTCCTACCAAGGCATTTTTGAAGTATTATTCATAATTTTAGAAATTTAATTATTTATTATACAAAAAGTAATTCCAAGTAATTTCTATCAATATTTAAATACTTATTATGAATTTTCAAAATTATTTATTATTATAATTTTAGTATTCATAAAAATATATTTTTAAATTTTGTTTGATTGATATTTAGATAAATTATTATGATTTAAAAATATGAATGTATTTTATAAATAGATTTACCTAGATTTAAATTTGATTCAAAATTTGATTGAATTTGCTTTAAATCTATTTAAATTAATATTTAAATATCCAAATGGGGGTTTTGAAATTCCTAGTCGATATCAATCTAGGAGTCCACCTCCTATATAAGGAGAGCCTCCATATGCTTTTTTCTTCACAAATAGTCCACAAATTTCTTCACAAATATACGTGCATCGTGTCTGTCCATCCAAATTCTTATTCCATATTTTTTTACATGTATAATTTCATCCCTCCGTGTCGGACACACCCCGACACAAAATCCTAAACCCAAAATTTCCCTCCATCGATCTAGCACAGCCAGCCATCCACGGCCGTCCACCACTGTCCTCGGCCTCGACCATCCCCGTAGCCACTTGTCATCACAGCCTTCCTGACCTCCTCCCTGTCCAGCACCCCGTCCCGACCTCGCTACCCCGACACCCCCGTACTTCTCTGCAGCACCACCGTCTCGACAATTTTCCGACATCCAGGACGAACCCCCGACACCAACGCTGCCACGCTGCCAGAGCTCGCATCCGCTGCCAACCGCAACAATCAACCATCCAATCCTGCTGAATCATCACCACCACCACCCTGCCATCGTCGGTGTTCCGACAGCCCCCGCCAAACCATCCACACCACCACCGACAACAAATAACCATCACCGTTGTAGCCACTACCGGCAACCCTACCACCACCACCACCACTATCACAACCACATGTCCTCGGTCACCCGTCGGAAATTCCGAGACCCGACCATAACACAATGAAAGAAAAAAAAAAACAAACACCCACACCCACACCACCTCCGCCACCGCTTACCTCCACCGGCAGTGCCATTCGACCGAACACCTCCGCCCGTAGCTGCCGCTTCCTAGATCTGAGTTATCCCACCACCGCAGGTCCCCTCCGTGCTGCATCTCGAGCATGGCCGAGAAGCACCGGATCGCCGCCCTAGCCGAGCGCCCGGCTCGTCGAACTCCGGGTTCCGGCCTCCCGCATCGCCGCTCCCCTCGCTGAGTCCACGCCCAGCCTCTTCGTTCGCCGCACTAGCACTCGAGACCCCACAGCCACCATCAGCTCAGCCATCTCCCCGTACCCGACCGCTGGTCGCCGAGACCGCACGGGGAAGCCGCCTCCTCCGCACGCATGTGCCACCCTCTGCCGACGTCGGCAGCCGCTTCTGCAGCTCCGTCGTATCTCGTCGGCGAGCGCCTCCACCCAAACCCCCTCTATCCGCCTCTCCATCACCGCCGGGACAGCCGGAGCTGCCCCGCTCAGAGTCGCCGGCGAGCCGGACAAAGCCCCTCGTGACTTCCCCCTTTTAACCCTCTCTCTTCTCTATTGGGGAGAGGGAGTTGTATTGGTATTTATCCTTTATTTTTATTTTATTTTAATTTTTTTTAAAAGAGCTGCTGTAGCAGCAGATATTTCCCTTTATTATTATTATTATTATTATTATTATTATTATTATTATTATAAATACTGTATAATTGCGAAGAAATAAAAAAAGATTTTATTATTATATATTTTGAAGGCAGTAGGTTTATCTACAGGAATTATTATAATTCAATTATTTTTATTTTATGGGAAAATATATATTTTCTAAAAGTTTTGGTAACAAATTTATTTCTAGGAAAAGGATGGTTAGAAGAAATTTTTATCTATAGTTGTCAACCTAAAATTTATTTGACAAGTATCTACTTTTTCCTAAAAACACTACTCTAGATTTTATATTTACAAAATATCTAGTCTTTTCCAATTATTAATTTTGACTAAGGAAAATTTAGCTTTCTGCCTAACAATTGTACTTTGATAAACTTAAAATTTTTGCCTAAAAGACTTTTAATTTTTCAACTATTTTCCATATATTTTTTTTGTACGTATTTTTTACCTAACACTATTTTGGATAATAAAGTATAATTTTAAATGATTATAAACAGTTTTTATCTAAATCGTATATATAATATTTTCCCAATTTCCCTTCAATTATCCTTTGACCGTGACTAATACCCTTTATCCTATTTTTCTCGCCAATCATGTACTACCTCATGTCCACCCTAACTAAATTGACCAGCCTGGACCCGATGGACCAGTCTGTGCCATCAACAGAGGCTCCCTTGCGTAGTTGTAACACCGAAGTCGATCTTATGCCACCTTTATTGTACCACACCAGGCAGCTCATCAGGCGACCCATCAGGCAAGTATACCTTGCTAATTAAACTGTCATATTATTTATTTTTTGCATTATTTACTTTATTTCATATTTGTTATTTTTAATTGTTATAAACTGCGCGTCCAAGCCACACTTGGGTGCAAGCGACTCTATTAGTCGTTTTAGTTTTATTTTATGCATGACTTAGTTTTAGCAGACTACCTTCTTGTTGGGGGATATCCTTATATCTTCTTGGGCCATGACACTCACACTACACGGTTTGAGACATTTTGCTAGGGACATGACTTATGGACTGGCCATCTTTATTGTCGTGTGACGGATAGATCGTAACTGCTACGATTAAGGTATAGAGACTCGAGCAGTTACAAAACTGGGCGGGTCATGGACATGACTTGGTCAGTATGGAAAATATTAGGGAAGGACAGTCGCTAGTGCGTATAGGAATCCAAACAGGTAAACCACAGTCTCCGGATAGAACTGTGGTGATTTATATTTGCAGATGCCCTCTGACATTTTGGACGTTACAGACGGATACGGATGACTGGATGCCAGTTACGTACATGTAGCCTAAATTCCACCCATGTGCATGAAAGTTGTCTTCTAAATTGCACATTAAGTGGTTAGAATCTTCTTTGCATATTTGTGTCTAGGATAGTCCTTTATATATTATTTATTATTCTGACAGTTTATATTAGCATGTTCTTCCTGTATCTTGTTACGTCCTTCTGAGGACCTGGTTATTCCCCAGGTGTGTGTTCATGTCTTCCGCAGGTATCCTAGCCGGGATCGTGGTCTTCTCCATTTATTCGAAGATGACGTGACTTGGTTCCTCCTTGCTACTTCCATGTAGTCCTTTTATATATCATATACTTCTTCCTTTTTATTTTGGTTGGTAGTGGATGTGTCTCCACCCAACATATTGTATCAGAACAATTCATTATATGATATCTTTTATTCTCTTATTTTGTGCACTACAAGAAAAATGGCTTTTCTTGACGGTTTTTCCCCGTCAAGAAAGACTTTTCTTGACGATTTTGGATCCGTCATCTAGGCCCCCGTCAAGAAAAGTCGACGCTTTTCTTGACGGTTTTTTATTTGTTTTCTTGACGGTTTTAAACCGTCAAGAAACAAGCTTGTCTTGACGGTTTTAAACCGTCAAGAAAACAAACAAAAAACCGTCAAGAAAAGTGTCGACTTTTCTTGACGGGGGCCTAGATGACGGGTAATGACCGTCAAGAAAAGTCTTTCTTGACGGGAAAAAACCGTCAAGGAAAATATTTTTTGATGTTTAAAAACCGTCAAGAAATGAATTTTTTTTGACGTTTTGCAATCGTCAAGATAAACATGTTTACAATAATATCAATATATTCCAGAATCCAATTGCCAAACACACATAATATCAATATATGCCAGTTACAACACACACATAATATTATAATACACAATCTTTTTATTGATCACAAATACAAAGTTTGTACATCACAAACATCCAAGAATGATATATACAAAGTATACAAAAATTCTTCTCAAGATTGGAGGAAGAAGAGTACAAAGAATCACAAGCATGACCATAATTATGATGATGATCCTCAAGGTGATAATATGAGCTTGATTTCCTTCAAGAGTCTTCTCAGGATTGTGGACGAAGGAGAACAACCTGGTTATTGTCAAGAACAAACAAAGAATCACATACTAAGGGCTTAAAGAAAATTTATGTATGACTCAACATATACAATACATAATGCAAACTAACATGCATGGATGCATACATGACATAACTAAGATTAGAGTGCTCAATATTTCTCTTGTGCTCTAAGCTTTCCAATTTGGCAAAAAGGGATATTTGAGAATGAAATCAGCATGTAAGGATGAGTTGAAACTTTAATCTTCAGTTGTCCATGACATAGATACCGGTATATTATTTTATTAAGCATGAAAGGTAGCATGCATGACCAAGAAGAATGGGTCAAGTTTTATAAGTCCAGGAGTGCCTTCAATAGGTCATGATGTAATTCCATTGACCCTAATATCATAATTAGTTCCCCAAAAATGACTGGCTTCACAAATGGACTCAGTTTTATGAGTCACTTCCCATTTTACATTATTTTAATTTTTATGGGAAATTTCTAAAAACTATTGCAGCCTTGAACCTTGACATCTCCCTAACACGCCAAAGGCCTTAGCCAGTAGGCTTCCCCATCTTAGTCACCAGCTTGCAATTTGAAAAAAGCCACATATTATTTTCTAGAGGATAAGCCACCAACTAATGTTGCACAAAAAGACAACTCAACAAGTGCTTCGTGACTGAAGTATAGTGGAGAGAATTATACTGATGTACTTCAAAAGTAAATTGAGCCAGAAAGTATAATAGATGTTATACCATATCAACATGCAACAAAGTATACTCACATGTTCGAAAGCCAAGGTGACAAATCCTCCATTGCCTGATGCTCCGTTAACATGAATATCTAGCTTACGAAAATGTTTGATGGTTGTTTCTACACTTCTTGCCACATCCTCCTGCTTGCACAGATCGCCTTCAAGCCCAACAGCCTGTGTGACATAATTGATAAAGATTTATGTATTATCGAAGCATTAGGCTAACCAGATACATATTAGAGGATTCTCTAATATTGGTAAAGATTAATGAAGATCCACCTATGAATTCTTCCATTTTAGATAGCTTCATTGCCACATCCACCTGTAACATTATAAAACTATGTAGTTCTAGTTCAATATTTTCATAAATGAAATATTGCATCTAGTCTTATGGACATATCAAGAAAACTAGCAAGTTCGTGGGGAAGTATATTTATCACATCATTAGAAGAAAGCAAAAGGTAAGGTGATGGTCTGATGGCCCAATGCACCCTGCACATAAATCTTGCAACAAATTTCAAGTACCAATCATATAACTCTAGTTGGCATATGTAAGAAGAAAGGGAAAATGAATAGATTCCAATTAAGATGCAAATGGAGCCCTTAAAATTGCTACGTGAAAGACAATAAACAACTTCCTAGTTTAGAAATGTGTCTGAATAAAATATTAACTAATAGAAAGAACAATACAAATTGGGTGGTATTGGTAGTATCCTCCTACAGGACATTAATTATGTGGGAAAACACATAATAAAGCACTATGTAAGTTTAAAAATACATCAAACAATCTCATGATGTGTGTAGTATGAGTACTATATGTGGATTATGAAACTATAACTATAAAGTTGTTTGAAATCTAAAATTATGATGAACAGAAAATAGTTTATCGAGCCAAATAGAGAATCCTTTATATGGGATAGCTGATGTATAGTTGTTTCAAGTTTATGGAGTTGTCTTTGCTAAAGGCATCAATGATGTTATCCTCGCCAAGTCCTTCAAGACTGATGTCTCGACCATTTAGAATGTCAAGGCTGACCTTGCACCTAAGGCCTAACCTTGCATCTCTATTATGTCCTACTTCATATGCATAACGAGTACTTGGAGCCAATTGTTTCTTAATTTTATCGAGGAATGCCTATATACAATATTTATGTCCTACCCAAGGGCTTATTTTTAAGAATTTTTGTTGTTACCTTCACTCATGAAACAAACCAAACAGTTCTAGAATATGCACATAATATTTCAAGGGTATGTTGTTGCTGTTGGTCTTGCTCCCTTTCCTGCTACTTTTTTTCCTTCTGAGTTAGGACTAAATTGTTGTAGAAGACGTACCACCTCATGATGCTAGGACTAAACATATGTTACCACAATTAATATACTTTTTAAGAAGAACATCACTAGTATTTAACTTGTTTTGATGAAGAAGCCATATCAATTTAATTACCAGTCCCGCATAATATCCTCAACCTTATTTTAAACATGGATATCACCTTCCAAATATCCTTCTAAATACTGGGCCTTCTTAGGAAAATTTCTTAGATAAATGATATAACTTGCTTCTATTGACATAGATAATAGTTAGTTGTTTAACTAAAACAAGATCAATATGAATTAAAGCTCATCTAAATACTTGGTACAGTTTCCAATGTTGTCAAGTATGTTTCCTGTTAAGATATTGTTTCTCATATAACTGAAGAAACAAAGTTGGTAAGGAACAAGCAATGAAGGTAAATACACATGTAAGTCACCACATTGAAAGGAATCATGGAACTCACAAAAACCATAGCCTTGTCAGTTGGCACATATCAGTAAAGTGGGTTCCTTCTAAATTGTTCTCTTGCAGTTCCTTGAAAATTACTCATCTAGCAATAGTACAAGAACAACACATACTTTTGTTGACTACAAATGGAATAAGAGTCTAAAAAGGCAAAATCATATGGCCCTCCAACTTGCTGATATTTTTCAACCCTACTTGTGTTTCTTTAGGTGTGTGATTCCCCAATTTATTCTCAAAACATTGACTTTTCTAAAAAAAATCCTAGCTAACGTATAGTTCTATTACATTTCACTGATTCATAAAACTTATATTATATTAAAATTTCTTATCCTACTTCCCCAAAGAAAATGAATCACAAATGATAACAAGCTGAGAACGTTCTCACAAGCACTATAAAACTCTATTCCAGAAAATACATGGATATGAGGATCGTTCCAACCAATTTGCAGAACCCAAACGATAGCATCAGAACGTGTGTCTCCTAATTGTAGGAGACACAGACCAATCATCATCGACACGCATATATGAAATAGCAAAACCAACCCAAGAGTTTCAGAAATATACCGAAGGGCAAGTCGGAATCCGAAGGGACGCCTCGGACTCGTGCTACGTGTGCGGACACGGACGTCGCCTCGCCGTGTCGCGGCTGCGATCATCGGGTCGGCTACGGGAAGCACGCACGGAACGGGAAGCGTCCACGGGAAGCACGGGCAGCAAGGTCGGCTCTGCGGGGAAGCACGGGAAAAGCCGACGGGTCGGGACTGAGCCGAAGAGCTCGCCGGAGCTAGGGTTTCCGGGGGGGTCGGGAAGAAGAACATGGGAGAGGGGTTTAGGGCTGTGGAGAAAATCGGGGTCGGAAAGGAAGGGGGAAGAGGGAACGCTTGAAGTCGGCTGCGGGGATGAGAGGGGAGACGGCGGATTGCCGGAGAACAGGGTTAGGGCACGGTCGGGAGGGCTGTGGAAGTCGGGGTGGCTGACGAGATGGTCGGAAAAGAAGCTAGGGAAGAGGGCGGAGGAGAGGGGGAGACTTACAGGCTCGGTCGCCGGTCGGGGTTCGCCGGCCGGGGGAAGACTTCCACCGGAGGGGGAGCTCGAGAGGGAGAGGGATGGGGGAAGGAGGAAAAGAAGTATGTGGATGTGAAATATATAAGAAACCCTCGATTCCCAAATTTTGTTAAAACCGTCAAGAAATTTTTTTTTTGAAAAAATTACGAAAATGGCATCTGAAATGTGCGCGCCTTTTTTTTTGCACATGCATTACTTGACGGTTATCAGCAAACCGTCAAGTAATGCAATGGGTTTTCTTGACGCTTTGTATAAAACCGTCAAGTAATATGGTCAAATTTTAATATATAACAGAAAAATGGGTGTTTTGTTGACGTATGTCTAAAACCGTCAAGATAACTGCTTTCCTTGACGGTTTTGACCATACGTCAATAAATTGACCGTCAAGAAAGGTCATTTTTCTTGTAGTGGTGGATGAGATTAGTTAGTTGTGGTTTACTGTATTTTACAGCTTATGTATATATACAAGGCCCCTGTACTTCGTATGTATACAGCTGGCATGTCTACGTACTTAGTCCTACGTATTTTGGGACTAGGGTGTTACATATTTTTGTGGTGGCCCATGCTGGTCAAGTTTATCACTTCGGTTACATTATTGTACCGATGTGAGCCTGCATATAGGATTAGAGTCTAGAATCTCATCCATCTACTTGACATCCTTTCTTGACTTCAAATTCCGAACTCTCGTTCGACCTCCTTGATTTGCATCTTGCTTGACTCCTTCTATCGTAAATTTTTAGTTTCGTGCTTAGTGACAACTAGGAAGATGACTACACTAGTATATGCTCATAGGTTAAACGCATGGCTAGAAGGATTACATTGACAATTAGCATGCATTGAGGTCTTATTTGTATATAAAAACATTTATGTTTCCTAAAAGTATGATCTTAAGAGTTAGTAAATTCTAAGTTGGGTAATAGAGATGGATTTTATCTTGATACTACTAAAGGATTGATAAATTGAGAAAACAAAATATTGATTTTTGTGAAATAGTTATGATTTATTTGAGTATGAAATCGATATAAAAAATAGCTTAAGATTTTTAAATTTAGTGGTACGATTTACAAGTTTATTTTTGAAGGATGATAGTAAAAATTTTGGTTTAAAATATTTTTGAAGTTATGAAATTAACTTTGAGAGAAAATTTCAAATTGTGTCTTATAAATTATGATCGATAAATTCATTTAGAGTTACAAGTTTTGATTATGAATATTAGCAATCATGGTAGATTTGATTAGTGATATACTGAGGTTCACTTCTTAAGAATGATTAAGGAATTTAAGATTTAAAGTCTTGATGGATAAGAAACTTTTTGAGGAAAACTCGAGTTAAATTTTTTTAATGGAAGACAACCAAGATAGCCCTAATGAGATATTAAGTATTCCACACTGGTTGCCATATCACTCGTGCCATGATAGTTGTAAATACTCAAGTATAGTTAGTCATCTACCAAGCATGTGATTATATCTCAATCTTGACTTACTCAACCTCGACTCAATTCTTTCGACCCAACGAGTGCTTGTGATCCATTTAATTCCTTGAATACTTAACTTGTGGATTATCTTGAATGCTTCACCCATTGCCCCATCACACTACTAGCTTAACTCTTTTAAGTTGGGTAGAATGCCTCACGGTCTAGTATTTTCATTGACTTTATGACCTATTAAGGAACTTAGACTGTTTGTATTTCCTTTCTTCATTATCTAGCGTACGTATATTTTGACTAACTTGACGAACGCCACAAATATAGCCTAGTTTTGCAAGCTCACCCTTTATCAAGCTTGTTCACGACCTATGTTATTGGAAGAGTTCCCACTAACATATCGTCTAATCAGAACCGGTGCATGATGGTCTGATCAGCCTAGTGCATTTTGGTTCACTTTTACCTATTATTCTACGTGGATGAGACATAATTAAACTTGGCCCTAGAATCCCATCCACGACTGCCTTGAAAATTCTTTTAAAATTATACGGTCGCTTTTGAATCACGTATTCGTATTCGATAAAATCGTCATTGAACTCCTTATTGCTTTTGCCTCTACCTATTTTAGAAGGACGGAGGCGTGGTACTAGAAATTCCTCTAGCTACCCTATCACCTATGACCCTCAACCTACTCTCAAATCATACCTTCTGGGTATTTAATCCATTCTCTCTAACCTTTATTGCATATTCTAACTTTAACCCCCACTCATTTTCCTTCTTGTGTTAACCCATGATTATCCTTGCCGTTATTGAAATCGAGATTTCCTAATGCATCTTTCGCTGAACATTATGAATTATTTTGTGCCTTCTCACCCCCTGGGAATCCTTAATTTCGAGGACGAAATTCTTTTAAGTTGGGTAGGATATAAATCCCCTATATTTTTACTACGATTTTTTTATTTGGTATTGAATTCTTTTGTATTTGCTCGTCGAGTACGAATATGTATGAGATACATATTTTTAGAAAATATTTTTTTATAAATTTTATTTATGTACAGAATATATAGTTATTTCGATATGATATAGTTAAATATGTTATTTTCTCGAAAGTATAACTTTCGTCGCACCAGTGACAAAATTTTATTTAATTATTTATGCCTATTTCAAGGTAAATATATTTTGTACTAGTCGCACGTGTACGTGAAAGTTGATTCATGTAGATACTTTACCATTTTCGAAAATTATTTTATCTACCTTAATTTTCCTACCAAGGCATTTTTGAAGTATTATTCATAATTTTAGAAATTTAATTATTTATTATACAAAAAGTAATTCCAAGTAATTTCTATCAATATTTAAATACTTATTATGAATTTTTGAAATTATTTATTATTATAATTTTAGTATTCATAAAAATATAATTTTAAATTTTGTTTGCTTGATATTTAGATAAATTATTATGATTTAAAAATATGAATGTATTTTATAGATAGATTTACCTAGATTTAAATTTGATTCAGAATTGGATTGAATTTGCTTTCAATCTATTTAAATTAATATTTAAATATCCAAATGGGGGTTTTGAAATTCCTAGTCGATATCAATCTAGGAGTCCACCTCCTATATAAGGAGAGCCTCCATATGCTTTTTCCTTCACAAATAGTCTACAAATTTCTCCATAAATATACGTGCATCGTGTCTGTGTCCATCCAAATTCTTATTCCATATTTTTTTACATTTACAATTTCATCCCTCCGTGTCGGACACACCCCGACACAAAATCCTAAACCCAAAATTTCCCTCCATCGACCCAGTAAAGCCAGCCATCCCCGGCCGTCCACCACTGTCCTCGGCCTCGACCATCCCCGCAGCCCCCTTGTCATCACAGCCTTCCCGACCTCCTTCCTGTCCAGCACCCCATCCCGACCTCGCTACCCCGACACCCCCGTACTTCTCTGCAGCACCACCGTCTCGACAATTTCCCGACATCCAGGTCGAACCCCCGACACCAACGCAGCCACGCTGCCAGAGCTCGCATCCGCTGCCAACCGCAACAATCAACCATCCAATCCCGCTGAATCATCACCACCACCACCCTGCCATCGTCGACGTTTCGACAGCCCCCGCCAAACCATCCACACCGCCACCGACAACAAATAACCATCACCGCCGTAGCCACCACCGGCAACCCTACCACCACCACCACCACCATCACAACCACATATCCTCGGTCACCCGTCGGAAATTTCGAGACCCGAACATAATACAATGAAAGAAAAAAAAAACACCGACACCCACACCACCTCCGCCACCGCTTACCACCACCGGCAGTGCCATTCGACCGAACCCCTCCGCCCGTAGTCGCCGCGTCCTAGATCTGAGTTATCCCGCCACCGTAGGTCCCCTCCGTGCCGCGAATCGAGCGTGGCCGAGAAGCCCCGCGTCGCCGCACTAGCCGAGCGCCCGGCTCGTCGAACTCCGGGTTCCGGCCTCCCTCGCCGCCGCTCCCCTCGCCGAGTCCACGCCCAGCCTCTTCGTCCGCCGCACTAGCACTCGAGACCCCGCGGCCACCATCAGCTCCGCCGCCTCTCCGTACCCGACCGCAGGTCGCCGAGACCGCACGGGGAAGCCGCCTCCTCCGCGGGCATGCGCCACCCTCCGCCGACGTCGGCAGTCGCTTCTGCAGCTCCGTCGTATCTCGTCGGCGAGCGCCTCTACCAAAACCCCTCTCTCTGCCTCTCCATCACCGCCGGGACAGTCGGAGCTGCACCGCTCAAAATCGCCGATGCGGCAGACAAAGCCCCTCGTGACTTCCCCCTTTTAACCCTCTTTCTTCTCTATTGGGGAGGGGGAGTTGTATTGGTATTTATCCTTTGTTTTTATTTTATTTTTATTTTTTTTGAAAAGAGCTGCTGTAGCAGCAGATATTTCCTATTATTATTATTATTATTATTATTATTATTATTATTATTATAAATACTGTATAATTGGGAAGAAATAAAAAAAAGATTTTATTATTAAATATTTTAAAGGCAGTAGGTTTATCTACAGGAATTATTATAATTCAATTATTTTTATTTTATGGGAAAATATATATTTTCTAAAAGTTTTGGTAACAAATTTATTTCTAGGAAAAGGATGGTTAGAAGAAATTTTTATCTATAGTTGTCAACCTAAAATTTATTTGGCAAGTATCTACTTTTTCCTAAAAACACTACTCTAGATTTTATATTTACAAAATATCTAGTCTTTTTCAATTACTATTTTTTACTCAGGAAAATTTAGCTTTCTGCCTAACAACTGTACTTTGATAAACTTAAAATTTTTGCCTAAAAGACTTTTGATTTTTCAACTATTTTCCTTATATTTTTTTGTAATTTTTTACCTAACACTATTTTGGATAATAAAGTATAATTTCAAAAGATTATAAACAGTTTTTATCTAAATCGTATACATAATATTTTCCCAATTTCCTTTCGATTACCCTTTGACCGTGACTAATATCCTTTATCCTATTTCCCTCGCCAATCATGTACTACCTCATGTCCACCCTAACTAAATTGACCAGCCTGGACCCGATGGACCAGTCTGTGCCATCAATAGAGGCTCCCTTGCGTAGTTGTAACACCAAAGTCGATCTTGTGCCACCTTTATTGTACCACACCAGGCAGCTCATCAGGCGACCCATCAGACAAGTATACCTTGCTAATTAAACTGTCATATTATTTATTTTTTATATTATTTACTTTGTTTCATATTTGTTATTTTTAATTGTTATAAACTGCGCGTCCAAGCCACACTTGGGTGCAAGCGACTCTATTAGTTGTTTTACTTTTATTTTATGCATGACTTAGTTTTAGGGGACTACCTTCTTGTTGGGGGATATCCTTATATCTCCTTGGGCCATGACACTCACACTACACGGTTTGAGACATTTTGTTAGGGGTATAATTTATGGATTGGCCATCTTTATTGTCGTGTGAACTTGGAAAGATCATCTTTGTTTAGTAGAGTTCTCCTACAAAATTAGTTACCAGGCAAGTATACAGATGGCACCGTTTGAAGCAATATATGGAAGGAAATGCAGGCCCCTCTGGCATGGGACGATATGGGAGAACGAAAATTATTGGGACCAGAGATGATCACGCAGACCGTGGAAACAGTCAAGTTGATCAGAGAGCGGCTTCGAGTTGCGCAGGACAGACACCGACACTGGACAGATCAGCATCGTAGGCCTCTAGAGTTTGGTGTTGGCGACCAAGTGTTTCTGCAAATGTAGTGCCCCGTCCCTACATCGTGCCCCATTTCCGTCCACGGGGTGCGCGAGAAAAGAGCACTGTCGCTATCGATTCGGTCGGGACCGATAGGTCAGAATCGGCCAAGTCGATCGAACAGGAACTGTTGAATTAAGATCCATTCCATGTTATGGAGTGGCTTCTTCGGAACCAAGTCCCATATTCAGCGGGTTGTGCCTCAAGGATTGGCTTTGCGGCTGAGTCGGGAGAGACCTCCCGTTGCTCTGGTTTTCATGCCGCACTTGATTTGGCTTTGGCTTTAGTTTTCGTGAATGCATTTTTCGTGAATATTTCTGATGGTTTTCCGTGACTTGCATTTTCGAGCTTCGCATTTATATCGAAATGCCTTGAATTACATAGTGTTCTAATCAGTTGCTCATGCGATTGCAGGTGATCGCGTAGGCGACGTAAGCGCAGCCAACCGGTCGCTCGCTTGAAGCAAGTCTAAGGCGAGTGGCTGACCTCCTTCACCTCGTCCCTCTACTTCAAAATCAATATGAAGTAAATGAATGCTTGTCATAATAGTGTAGAATCAAAGAAATCGTGGCACGGTTCTTCACGAAATACTTGCTATCAAACTATCGGTATTGAAATAGAAAATATGCTTCCTTATGCAATTCCACTTAGCCTATGCAAAACAATGAATGAATCGATTAACGTTTATCGCAACGATATGGCTAAGTGAGTAAATCGACTAAGTTCATAACAAAGGCTAAGTTTCGCACATAAAAGAGAAAGGATAATGTTCTAGAAAAGAGATAGCATATTTCAAGACTCTGCAAAATGGTCATTGGATAACTTGTCGACAAGGTGTAGTTTCCTCGAACGGTTGCCTAGGACAAGGGACCGATTCGGCCCTGGAGGAACGAGTATAAAAAGCGCCAGTGTTACATCGGCGTGGGTTATTCGGGAACTTTCGCACAGGGCTCGCTACCCGTCGCGAAATGGTCGTCGTCTAACCCAGCTATAGTCCGTGATGGCTTGACATTGCCCGTGGACTTTACACCCCTTTTACTGCTTAACAAATCCACGTGACACGGGATAAATATGATAGCTGCTTAATGTTATACAATTTCATATGCTTGCCTTGAAACATGTTAACATACAAATTGATCAGGATGGTTAGAAAGATCACAGAAATAGCTAGCCAAAATGTTTATAAGACTGCTTGAATCAAATGCAGAGCTTAGATTTTAATTAGCCATTCGTCAGTACATGTGATTGTACTGATCCTTGCTCTTTGCAGGTCTCGCGAATCAGGAAGGACACGCCAACTAGCTCGACGATGTTCTTGATTTTGAAGCTTCGGCCGTGCGTCGAAGACTTGTCCTGTAACTCCACTTTTGAAGACTCTCAACTGTCCAAGGAAGATGGCTCAGCGTCCCCCATTCCAAGTCACTGGAGCACTTTGTTGTATATTGAGGGATGTGTGCAATGTATGGAACGACTATCTCATCGGCACTCTTTTATAATTGAGTCATGTTGTAGCCCCTGTGGTACGAGTCCTGTATTGGAGTCTGTAAATGATGTTCATTATCAATAAAGATCAAAGTTTTCTTTACTTAATGTGTGATTAAAGTTGTCTGTGTAGTCTCTTAGATCTCGTATCTCAGATTACCTTATGACTATGCCTTGTGCGATCGTAAACTAGGTTCGTACGACATCACGCCCGGAGGACGACTATCGATTCGACAGAATCGGGGCGTGACATAATGGTATCAGAGCACGACTTTACGTCCTTGACCTCCAGTGTCAAGTTTCTAGTCTCAAACCGTTGACCTCGTGTCGATGAGATGAGTTGTTCCATACGCTGAACCCGTGATATTTTCTGAAACTAACGAGAGTTGTCTTTCTTTTTCCTGTAGTTACGGGAGCTCGGGCAGAGGACGAGATGAGCGCTTCCAGCGGCTCGATTACTTCTAGACCCGAGCATTCTGTCAACCCAACGAAAATGACGCCTACCGTAGTCGGACCTTCCGGTGACCCGATGCAACGGATGCTGCAGATGCTCGAAATATAGCAACGTCAAAATGAGCTCCATCGTCAGCAGGCAGAGACTCGTCAGACCCAATTCGAGAATCGGTTCATGGCTCAATTCAAGCTGCAGCAGTAGTAGTTGAATACACTCAAACAAATCGTACAATCGATCGTGGCCAACAATAATTCAATGATGATGCCTGCCATGACCGAGCCTGCGGTTCGATCCAATGAAGCTGAACCGGAGGCACCCGTGCTCTCACCTACGGCACCGAGAATTTCTAACTTCGACGTGTCAAAATTTACAAAAAGCTGCCGTACTTCCTTCAACGGCACAGAAGATCCCTCCGTGGCGATCGACTGGTTGGAGGAGCTGGAAGACAAGTTCGAGTTTCTGGGTGTCGAAGACTCGAAAAAAGTCGCACGTGCTCAACTTTTACTTTGAATGAACGAGCACGATTGGTGGGCCATGTAGAAGCGGGCAATTCGACGTGAAGACGGGACGGCGACGATCTCATGGGCCACATTCAGAAATGCGTTTGAGACTGAATAGCTTTCTGCAGCCGTGCGACAGAAAAAAGAAAACAAATTTACGCAGTTGAGGCAAGGAAATATGACTGTACGACAGTATGCGGCCGAATTCAATAAATTGGCCAAATTTGCTGGAACCTATCTACCTACCACTGCAAGTCGAGCTCGACGATTCGAAGTGGGCCTGCGTTCCTCTATCCGCGCTCACGTTTCGGTGCCCGAATACAAAATCATGGGCGAGGCACTCAACCATGCCCTTCGTCTAGAGTCTGAGTATCCTCCTGCTACTACTGGCGCTGTTCACTTTAAAAACAAATGCCATAGTAATGCAGGAGGTAACAACTCACACAAGTGTCAAAATTGCGGCAACGGAGGCGGCAACCAGACGAATGATCGAATATTCTACAATTTCTGCCACAAAGAGGGGCACATGGCCAACGAGTGTCGATTGAAGAATGGAGCATGCTTTAGGTGCGGCCGAATGGACCACATTGTACGCAACTGTCCGAAGAAGCCAAACCAGCTCCCCCAACAACATCATCAGAACCGAGGCCAAGCACCTCGTACTCCACCGACCGTACAACAGAATGGCCAAGACCGTCGCCCTAATGCTCAAGGCCGCGTTTACGCCATGACTCGAGACGAAGCGTTCACATCTGACACAGTCGTGTTAGGTATACTGCAATTCAATAATAAACCTGCTCGTGTATTGTTTGATTCAGGTGCCACGCATAGTTTTATATCGGCGGACTTCACCGTCGAGCACAAATTTTCCCTGACACCGCTGGGTCTTGATCTTACTGTTAACGTACCGTCGGGCATGCCACTACTTACAAACTTAGTCTGCGGAGACTAAATCATCTGTATAGGTGGTCAAAAGATCAGTCTTGATGCGATAGTTCTATATATTAAGGACTACGACATCATTCTGGGGATGGATTGGCTCGGTCCGTACAACGCAACCATAGACTATGCTGAAAAGAGGGTCACGTTTTGCATACCCGGAGTGCCTGAATTCTGCTATTCGTATGGTAGTGTCGCCGACCTGCATGGTGATCTTCGTAATATCTGTTCGACGGATGCTGTATTCCGGGTGCGAAGGCTATCTAGCGTCCGTTCGAGATATGCGACAAGATGGTGCAAACGCGGGTCAGACCGATGTTGTGGCAGAATTTTCAGATGTGTTCCCGGACGAACTACCCGGCATGCCGCCCGATCGAGAGATTGAGTTCACTATCGATACACTCCCCAATGCCCGATCGATCTCGAAAGCCCCATACAGAATGGCCCCTGCAGAGCTTAAAGAACTCAAATTACAGTTGCAAGAGTTGCTCGATAAAGGATTCATTCGACCCAGTGTCTCGTCATGGGGAGCGCCCGTGCTGTTTGTCAAGAAAAAAGGATGGCTCAATGCATCTTTGTATCGACTACTACGAGCTGAATAAGGCCACCGTCCGGAACAAATATCTCCTGTCCCGCATAGACGATATGTTTGATCAGCTGCAAGGAGCTACGATGTTCTCTAAAATTGATCTGCGCTCGGGTTACCATCAATGCAAGATCAAGCTGGACGATGTGCCGAAGTCTGCCTTTCGCACTCGATACGGCCATTACGAATTCCTGGTAATACCGTTTGGCCTAACGAACGCCCCTGCCGCTTTCATGAATTTGATGAATCGGGTGTTCCGACCATTCCTCGACAAGTTCGTAGTAGTCTTTATCGACGATATACTCGTCTACTCGAAGAATAGACAACAACACACTGAGCATCTACGGACCGTGCTCCAGACCCTTCGAGAAAATCAGTTATATGCGAAGCGAAGCAAATATGAATTATGGATGAGCAGCGTCGCATTCCTCGGACACATTATTTCAGCTGAAGGTGTTGCAGTCGCTCCAAAAAAAAGTTGAAGCCGTTGTCGATTGGAAACGGTCAACGTCCGTCGGTGAGATTCGAAGTTTCCTTGGTTTAGCGGAATACTACCGACGCTTCGTGAAAGACTTCACAAAGATCGTATCGCCTCTGACTCGCCTCACCCAGAAAGGAGTCGTATTTGAATGGTCAGACGACTGTGAAGCTTCATTCCAAGAGTTAAAGCAACGGCTCGTCTCGTCCCCGATACTCGCACTTCCAGAAGGGACTGAGGGTTTCCAGATATTCAGCGACGCGTCCGGTCAAGACTTAGGGTGTGTGCTGATGCAGCGGAAAAATGTGATATCTTTTGCTTCTCGACAGCTAAAGCCGCACGAGAAGAACTACCCTACTCATGACCTGGAGTTAGCGGTAATTGTGTTCACGTTGAAATTATGGCGTCACTATCTTTATGGCGTGGCATGTACAATCTATACCGATCACAAAAGCCTCAAGTATCTATTCACGCAGAAGGAACTGAACTTGCGGCAAAGGCGTTGGCATGAACTGATCAAGGATTTCGACTTGACTATTGACTATACGCCGGGAAAGGGAAATGTTGTGGCGGACGCTCTGAGTCAAAAATATATTGCCTCGCTATCCATTGACCACAGACTACTACGTTACCTAGAAGAGATGGGCATCGAACTCCGAGTCCGATTTCGGAACGTACAGTTGGCAAAGTTGCAGTTAGAGTCGAGCTTGCAAGAAAAGATCAAGACCGCTCAGAAGGACGATTCGTACCTGAAGAAAATACGAGAGCTAATCTCGACGGATAGGACGACCGACTTTACGAAAGACGAAACTGGCATGCTTCGATTGAAGGGTAGGTTATGCGTTCCGGACGATTCAGAACTTATAAAGGAGATATTATCGGAGGCATACTATGCAAAGTACACCTTGCATCCCGGTAGCACGAAGATATACAAGGACCTCCGCACAAACTTCTGGTGGTACGGGATGAAAAAAGATGTGGCACTTTTTGTGTCGTAATGCATGGCCCGTCAACAGGTGAAAGCTGAGCGCCAGAGACCGAACGGAGAGATGCAGAATCTGGCAATTCTGGAATAGAAGTGGCAGCACGTTTGCATGGACTTTATTGTTGGTCTGCCGAAGACGCCGCAGAAAAATAATGCCATCTGGGTCATCGTCGATCGACTAACCAAGTCAGCGCACTTCATTGCCATTAAAGTTGCTTGGAGCATTGATCGCCTGACGCAGATTTATCTTGATAAGATAGTATGGCTGCACGGAGTTCCAGTATCCATCGTCTCTGATCGGGATTCACGGTTTATGTCGCAATTCTGGAGTAGCCTTCAGTCGGCTCTGGGTACCAAATTACGGTTCAGCTCAGCTTACCATCCTCAGACCAACGGCCAAACGGAGCCCGTCAATCAGATTTTCAAAGACATGTTACGACTCTGCGTAATTGACTTCAAATCAAGCTGGGATGTTCATCTACCTCTGGCTGAATTTGTATACAAAAATAGCTATCAATCCAGCATTCAAATAGCGCCGTATGGAGCCCTGTACGGACGAAAGTACCGATCACCCATTTACTGGGACGAAGTCGGAGAGCGGCAGATTCTCGGCCCGGAGCTGGTGGAACAGACTGTACAAAAAGTTCGGATCATTCGAGAAAGATTAAAGACCACACAGAGTCATCAGAAAAGTTATGCGGATGTTCATCGTCGACCCCTCGAGTTTCAAGAAGGCGATCACGTATTTCTCAAAGTGTCGCCCATGTGAGGAGTTGCTCGGTTCGGCACGAAGGGAAAGTTGAGTCCGAGATTCATTGGGCCGTTCGAAATACTCGAGCAGGTCGCCCCAGTGGCCTATAAAATTAACCTACTGCCGACGCTAGAAGGTGTACACAATGTCTTCCACGTCTCTCAGTTGCGGAAGTACGTGCACGACCCTAGCCACATGGTAGATTTTGGCCAGCTGGAGCTAAAGTCCGACTTATCCTACGTTGAAGAGCCAGTTTATATCATAGAACGCAAGGATAAGCTGCTGCGAAATCGAGCGATCCCTCTCGTCCGCATCCTCTGGAGGAACCATTCGGTCGAAGAGTCGACGTGGGAGCTTAAATCAGAAATGAAGGAGAAATTTTCTTCATTATTCTCGTAGAGGTAGGTTCTATCCTTAAGTTTCAAGGACGAAACTTTTTATTAGTTGGTTATGATGTAGTGCCCCGTCCCTACATCATGCCCCGTTTCCGTCCACGGGGTACGCGAGAAAGGAACACTGTCGCTATCGATTCGGTCGGGACCAATAGGTCAGAATCGGCCGAGTCGATCGAACGGGAACGGTTGAATTAAGATCCATTCTACGTTATGGAATGGCTTCTTGGGAACCAAGTTTCATATTCAGCGGGTTGCGCCTCAAGGATTGGCTCTGCAGCTGAGTCGGAAGGGACCTCCCGTTGCTCTGGTTTTCATGCCATACTTGATTTGGCTTTGGCTTTGGTTTTCGTGAATACATTTTTTGTGAATGTTTCCGATGGGTTTTCGTGACTTGTGTTTTCGAGCTTCGCATTCATATCGAAATTCCTTGAATTATACAGTGTTCTAATCAGTTGCTCATACGATTGCAGGTGATCGCGTAGGTGAAGTCAGCGCAGCCAATCGGTCGCTCGCTTGAAGCAAGTCTAAAGCGAGTGGCTGACCTCATTCGCCTCGTCCCTCTACTTTAAAATCAATATGAAGTAAATGAATGCTTTTCATAATAGTGTAGAATCAAAGAAGTCATGGCACGATTCTTCACGAAACACTTGCTATCAAACTGCCGGTATTGAAATAGAAAACATGCTTCTTTATGCAATTCCACTTAGCCAATGCAAAATAATGAATGAATCGATTAACGTTTATCGCAACGATATGGCGAAGTGAGTAAATCGACTAAGTTTATAACAAAGGCTAAGTTTCGCACATTAAAGAGAAAGGATAAGGTTCTAGAAAAGAGATAACATATTTCAAGACTCTACAAAACGGGTGGACAACTTGTCGACAAGGTATAGTTTTCTCGAACGGTTGCCTAGACCAAGGGACCGATTCGGCCCGGAAGGAACGAGTATAGCAAGCGCCAGTCTTACATCGGTGTGGATTATTCAGAAACTTTCGCACATGGCTCGCTACCCGCCGCGAAAGGGTCACCGTCTAAACCAGCTATAGTCCGTGATGGCTTGACATTGCCAGTGGCCTTCACACTCCTTTCACTGCTTAACAAATACACGTGACACGAGATAAATATGATAGTTGTTTAATGTTATACAATTTTATATGCTTGTCTTGAAACATGTTAACATGCAAATTGATCAGGATGGTTAGAAAGATCACATAAATAGCTAGCTAACATGTTTATAAAACTGCTTGAATCAAATACAGAGCTTGGATTTTAATTAGCCATTCGCCAGTACATATGATTGTACTGATCCTCGCTCTTTGCAGGTCCCGTGAATCAGGAAGGACGTGCCAACTAGCTCGACGACGTTCGTGATTTTGAAGCTTCGACCGTGCGTCGAAGACTTGTCCCGTAACTCCACTTTTGAAGACTCTCAACTGTCCAAGGAAGATGGCTCAGCGTCCCTCCATTCCAGGTCACTGGAGCACTTTGTTGTATATTGAGGGATGTGTGCAATGTATGGAACGACTATCTCATCGGCACTCTTTTGTAATTGAGTCATATTGTAGCCCACGCGGTACGAGTCTTGTACTGGAGTCTGTAAATGATGTTCATTATCAATAAATATCAAAGTTTTCTTTACTTAATGTGTGATTCAATTTGTCTGCGTACTCTCTTAGATCTCGTGTCTCGTATTACCTTATGACTATGCCTTGTGCGATCGCAAACTAGTTTCGCACGGCATCACGTCCGGGGGACGACTATCGATTCGACAGAATTGGGGTGTGACAACAAATTTTGCCTACTCGGGGTATCATCAGATTTGGAACCCGAGGAAAGCTTAGTCCGAGATACATTGGTCCGTTTGATATTCTCGCTCGGGTAGACGATGTTGCTTATCGTCTTGCCCTTCTGCCTTCGTTACGTGATGTACATAATGTGTTTCATGTATCTCAGTTGCGTAGGTATGTCCCGGATCCGAGTCACATCCTCGATCATTCTGAGCTGGTCGTCGGTACCGACCTGACTTACGAGGAGCAACCCGTATCTATTTTGGATCGGCAAGAGAAGGTGCTCAAGAACCGGACTATTAATCTTGTCCGCATCGCTTGGGGCCATCACTCACCAGAAGTGTCGACATGGGAGCGAGATGACGAGATTAGATCTCGATATCCGCACTTGTTCAACTCAGAAGGTATATTTATTCTTATGCCTTCGAAACATGTTTCCATGCTTGAATTTCACCCGTTAGGGTGGATGATTGTTTTCTAATACCTGCTAGAATTGACGGAATTGCATGTGTAGTTAGTCTTGTAATTAGTATCTTGCTTGCCTTGATTTCTCTATCTTATCTTAGCAAAAATTTTGAGGACATAATTTTTCTAAGGAGGGTAGAGATGTCACTCCCCGATCCCGACATACGTATTTTTATTTTTGATTCCTATGTACAGTATTTGTACATGTGCACCTTTAATTTATTGTTTTACTAATTGTTGCATACAACATTTAAACATGTCATTAGTGTAATGGTTAGAGCATGTTTAGAGACTAGGGTTTGGTGGAGCCAACCCTCACCCACTATAAATAATCTCTTCCACACTCTCTTTCCTCATTCACTCTCTCATTCAATTCCCTAACTACCACCATTAGGCAAGTACAACTTGCTCAGAAGTGGAGATTTGTGCATTTTTCATCCTTGATTTTTTTTTCTTTGATATTTTTTGTCTATATTGTTCTTCTCATCATCCTCTACTAGTATAGTACTTGATATTTTCGGTTTGATGGATGGATTCTTGTAGATCTAAGTTTATGTTATTTTTGATTTTTCTTGGTTTTGATCTATTAAACCTGCTTGTTTTCAAAATCTAGTTGTTCCATGTGGTAGAGCATTTCATTTTACCCAAATTTGATCTTTGAAATGTTATATTTTGTTTTGTTTTGGCCGAGTTGTGCAAGTTTGAAGTTCATGGGTTCCATGGCCATCTTTCTCGGATTTTTGGAGAAGATGAGCAGTCTGGCCGCATGAGTCTTTGGCCGCATGCAGCTTGGACGCATGAGTCTGGCCGCATGAGTCTTTGGCCGCATGCAGCTTGGCCGCATGAGTCTGGCCGTATGAACCCTCGGCCGCATGCAGCTTGGCCGTATGAGTCTTTGGCCGCATACAGCTAGGCTGCATGAGTCCGATCGCATGAGTCTTTGGCCCCATGAGTCTGGCCGCATGAACCCTCGACCGTATGCGTCCTTGTGTCTTGGTCCTCATTCTTGATCTGACTACCTATGCGAGTGCTGGATAAACCTATGTGTGTACTAAGGTACAATCTATGTGAGCACCGAGGTGCTATCCTATGTGCTAAGTGTTCCTAGGTGATACCTGCCAGTACATCCAAGAGTCCAGCATTTACATAGCGAATGGTCGGTAACAATGACGTGGTATGTGTTGTGTGTTACATTACACCAAGAAGGGGTACATACGTATGACTCTACGAGCCAGTACGAATCCCTTCTTGGGGTACTCGTACATTGTACGACATCTAAGGGAGTGAGCATGTGACCATGACATATGAACTCCGAGGATATCCTAGGGATTAACTAGGCAACTAACTTGGTAGATGCATTGGGTGAGAAGAATCCCGAGATCGTGCCATACTAGTCACCCCAGGTCCAGTCCTGACGTATCGGGTTGGCCGCTATGGATATGGTTTCATTCGCCTTTAGCAGATGACTATATCCGACTTCTACGAGCTATGTGTTATATGTTTTAGCGCGGTAGCCCTCCGGGGGACAGGTGCATAATCAATGTGCTATATGTCTAATGGTTTGGCTAGCCCTGCTGGGTTGACACGATCTGAGGATTCCTTTTAATTAGTATCGCGGGGATAACTCCGCCAAATATAGAAAGCCGCAGGAGTGAATGGCCCCTTAAAAAATGACTTGACTGTGCCTCGTACCTTCCGTTAGTAGCCGAGGGACATGGACTGTCATGGTGCGTGGTCCAACCCATGTCCTTGTTTGGTTGTTGGGTTGGTCTATCGTGCTAAGACAGGCTGTGGACTGAGGTTACGACCGGAAGCCCTTACTAGTATTATTATTTTATGCTTGGGTTTTATCTCACTCTTTTGTGCCCCCTTGTGGTACTTGCTATTCGGGGCTGACCCCGCTGGTTTTGTTTGGCCAGATCACGTAGCAGAGCCTGAGGATCCGACCTTCCTCCCTGACGTGAATGGTGCATACTAGGAGCATGGCTGACGGGGGACTTGAGTGGGTTTCTTCTCCACCACTCTAGTTTTCATCACTTATGTTCTGGCGTTTAATCACCGGCACCTGTTTAGCCGATTAATCTGGATATTTTGTGTTTTGCATAATTGTAATTAAATCAGACTGCAGCTGAATATAATTATGTACCTATGACTCTCTGGGCTAGCTAACTTATAAAGCTAGATCCCCATGATCATTTTGATGAAGCGTCGGGGATGCCTTACTGCTTTATCTCATATGCTCATTAATTGATGTTTTTTTGATTTGAATGATTGAGACATAGATGCTCTGTGAGACCATAAAAGACTTGATTGTAGCATGCACCCCCTTGTCTCTTGATAGCCACGATCGCCGTATGACGTTTGCATACCACATATGGAGTAGCTGGCCTAGTCCATCTCCGTATTCCGGTACTGGGACGTGACACCCATGATATAGTAGAAGATTTAGGGGACGTTTGGTATGCGGAATACTATATAGTCGGAAATCTATATTTTCGGAAATCAAATTCCAAGTAATTAAATCCTCTGAAAAATTAGATTTCTAGTTTGGTGACTATATAAATATTCCCAAGGAAAAAAGACAGAAGACAAAAAAAAGACAAACAATGACAAAACTAAACTAAAAAATGACAAAAAAACGACAAAAAACCCCAAAAAACGACAAAATTATAAAAAAAACGACGAAAAGGAAAAAAAGAAGAAGACAAAAACGATAATAAATTACCAAAAACAACAAAAACAACAAAAGGAACAAAAAAAAGATAAAAAACTACTAAAAAGAACAACAAGAACAAAAAAAAACGACAAAAAGTGACAAAACAACAAAAAAAATAAAAAAATGACAACAAAAACAAAAAAGCGAAAAAGGGTAAAAAAAGACAAAAGACGGCAAAGAACTCCAAAAAATTGGCAAAAAATTACGAGAAAGACGAAAAAGACAAAAAGAGAAAAAATGACAAAAAATGATAAAAAGCGGCAAAAAAAAAAAAAAAAAAAGCAAAAGACGACAAAAACTGACAAAACCGACAAACAACTACTACAAAAACGACAAAAAGATTAAAAAAGACCAAAAATTGTCCGAAAAAGCGGCAAAAAACGATAAAAACGACAAAAGATAACAAAAAAAGTCCAAAAATGACAAAAATGGCAAAAAAATACAAAAAACGACAACAAGGACAAAAGAACCAAAAATGACAAAAGCGACAAAAAGATAAAAAATGACCAAAAGCAGCAAGAAATGATAAAAAAAAGACAAAAAAACAATAAAAACAGGAAAAAAAAAGGATAAAACGTAAATAATGTTTAAAAATGATCCAAAAATAGAAAAAAATTAAGTAATTTTATTTTGTCCGGGCAAAATAATATACCCACCTATTTTTAAGGGATATGATTTCCATGTTTTACGGTAAACTATTTATCCGCATATTTTTATTTCTCCGGAATAATTTTTTTATAGCCAAAACAAATATGATAATAGAGTCTATCCTAAATTTTTTCAGGAATAAAAAAAACACCTTACCCCTATAATATATTCTTTTAATGTCTACAATATAGACACCCAATTATCATCTCTTTTATTATCTTAAACCGTTATACTGAATTTTTTATTCATATCTTCTTTCAATAACACACATATAATCTTTCAAAATTAATCTGGGAAGATAGGGTAATCTTGCTCGTACTCGGATAGTCTCCTCTGGGACTAGAGGTGAGCATTATTCGGTTTTGGACCGAAAACCTAACCGAACCGAATAAGAGATTCGGTTCGGTTTAAAAAAAATTCGGTTCGGTTTCGGTTTAAGAAAATCAGTAATTCGGTTTTCGGTTTCGGTTTAGGTTATCGGGTTCGGTTTAAAACCGAAAACCGAATTAGCTATGTGAAATTACGATAATACCCTCCCTCATTTAACCTAAGTATAAAACAACTTTTTCTTTCTCTCTCTCTCTCTTCATTCTTTAGTTCTCAATCTCATCCATTCTCATTTCTCAGCACTCAAGAGAAGAGAGCGGCTGCCTGCTGCTCTTCTCCGAGTTCTCTCCCCCCTCTCTAAAAAACCAAAACCCTAACATCTCTCTCTTTCTCTCACCGATCACCACCTCTGCGGCTCCGCCTTCGCCTCTAGTCTCACCGTTATCTCCTCACCGACTCTCGGATCTCTGAGTAACTCCTCTCGGATCTCTGAGTAACCTCACTCTCGGATCTCTGAGTAGCTCCTCACCATAGCTTTGTAAGTATTTTTAATTTTTGTTCCTTTTAATTTTCGTTATATTTTCTTTCTGACTTTACATCTTATTTTTTTTTTCATTTTTTTCTTGGAAGCCAACGAAATGTGTGTGCAAACCTCATATCTACTTTCTAACTTTACATTTTTTTAATTTTTTGGTTATATTTTTCTACTCTTTTAATTTTTTTTTTTCATTTTTTTCTTGGAAGCCAACGAAATGTGTGTGCAAACCTCAGATCTACTTTCTAACTTTACATTTTTTAATTTTTTGGTTATATTTTTCTACTCTTTTATTTTTTTTTTCATTTTTTTCTTGGAAGCCAACGAAATGTGTGTGCAAACCTCAGATCTACTTTCTAACTTTACATTTTTTAATTTTTTTGGTTATATTTTTCTACTCTTTTAATTTTTTTTTTTTCATTTTTTTCTTGGAAGCCAACGAAATGTGTGTGCAAACCTCAGATCTACTTTCTAACTTTACATTTTTTTTCTTTTTCTTTTTTTGGTTATATTTTTCTACTCTTTTAAATTTTTTTCATTATTTTCCTGGAAGCCAGCGAAATATGTGGGTGCAAAACTCAGATCTGAACCGAATCTCTTAATTTTTTTCGTTAGTATTTTTTTCTAATTTTTCCGTCCCTGTAGTGATCAGATTTTTTCGTTAGTATTTTTTAATTTTTTCGTTAGTATTTTTTCTAATTTGCGTCCCTGTAATGATCTGAACCGAATTCGTTAGTATTTTTTCTAATTTGCGTCCCTGTGTGGAAATCTCAGATCTCCTAACTTACATTTTGTAATTTTTTCCCCCCTATTTTCGTCATATTTTTTCTAATTATTTTGTTTAAACTTTAAGTATATCATTTCCTGTTATAAATGTATATTTCCTTGCATTCTCATTTGTTAATACCATCATTTGTTATTTTAATTTCTGTTATAGTTAGTATACTAGGAATATATTTATTGCCCTTTGCTCATACCAACCTCATTTGTTAATTATGCAGGTATTTTGCGATTGGATTCTTTGCTTGGATTTGTCTCCAATCGCTGTAAGAATCACTCTCTCTGTCTTTTGTCTGGGAATTGGAATGGAATGGAATTGTGCAGGGAATATTCAATATATGGCTGTGGCTAGAAATTAAAATGGAATATGTGTGCAGGGCCAGTTTGCATAAATATTGCATTGCGCAATGGCCAGTTTGCCAAAAGCATTATTTGATTTTTGTTTGCAGGGCAGTTCTCGGAATGGAAGTTTGCCAAAAGCCTTGAATTGTTGATTGCTTGACTTTTTTTTGATGAATAATTTGGTTTTTTTTGACTTACAAGTGAAATATGCAATGGATATATGTCTACATGATTTTGCCTACATGATTTTATGCCTACATGATTTTTGACTTACTAGTTAAAAAATTGATTTTCTGATTTTGCTTTACAAGTAATACTTTATCTTGTATGATATTTAAAAATTAATAGGTCATTTATTGCGTCAAATAATTCAAGTTCATGGCATCAACATCATACTCGTGCAATGTGCGTTTTCTTATCTTTATTTTGATTTTCTGATTTTGTTTTAGAATTGAAATGTTTTGCTGCTTTTATGTTTATTTTAGATGTCAAATGAAGCGGAGCCTATTGACCTTGAGGTCGGAGTTGTGGGTGGCACAAGTTCCCATGCCACAAATGACCCTGTCACAACTAATTCTAAACTTAAGGCCAAAAATAAGCGTATTGGTAAACGAAGAGCTCCTTATTGGAGTGACTTTAAAGAATTTCTTGAGAATGGGCACCCAAAGGTGGCATGTAATTTCTGTAAAAAAGAATACTATTGTCACCCCGTAAAGAATACTATAAGCTGTCCCAATATCTACAGTAGCTTCGGAAAGTGCATTTAGCACCGGTGGTCAGGTGCTTGATGTATTTATGAGCTCTTTGACACCCAAAATTGCTCAAAGTCTTATTTGTTCTCAAGATTGGTTTAAGACTGGTTCCGATCGATCTATTGTTACTAATCTTGAAGAAAACTTGGAATCACTAGATAAACTTGAAAGAGGTATAATTTTAGTTAATAAACTTTATCACATTATGTTGTTTTTAAGTTCTACTTCATTATTTGTATTTATTTTTTGTTCTCGTGTTATTTTTTATACTTGTATAGATTTAAGTCAACTGACTACGAGGGGCTCAACCTCCAGCGATGTTTGAAGATTTGGTTTATGGATTGACTGGTTTGGGTTATGTAATTATTAAACAATCTATCACTGAACTGTGCAGTTTGTGCACTCTATAGTCTGTAGTGTCATGTGCAGTGTGCACTGCAGAATTCATTTTGGGATTTTGGATTCTCTGGACCTAATGTTTCAGTTTGGATTAAGGTTCGGTTGTAACTGTTAAATTATTAATTGTTGTACTTGTGTATTACGTTTACATTTACTTGTTTTATTTCCTTATAAGTTACTAACAAATATGTAAAGGATGTGGCGATGATGATTTGGCAATAAACACCATACAGATACTACAATGTATCTATTTATGATGTAGAAATTGCCATGCTGAGCTTTCAAAGTTCAAATCCACTTGCTTATCTATGCAGATTTTGAACATGCACATTTTTGAACATCGGATAGATGGAAATCCATAGAAAGGTGATAAAGGTTTGTGTTCTTCATTTTGTGTCTATCATTTACTTGTTTTACTTGCTAACAAATATGTGAAGAAAAGGTGATAAAGGTGTGTGTTCTTCATTTCAATTTTAGTGTCAGATTCACTACTTACTGTTTCTGTTATCTGAAGTTTTGACCAGTGGCTCTTCTTGGTCCAATGATTTGGTGAAAATATCACCCCCTTCCATGCTTCATTGATAAAGCAACTCATGGGCATTTGCAGTTTGATTACAAGTTGATGAATTAGTTTGTAATGCTACAATATTTTTTGCAAATTGTATTGCTGAATATTTTTTTTGCAAGTTGTATTGCTGCAATTATTAGTTATCATTTGTGTATGTAATTATGAGCAGTGTGACTGCAACTAGGGCTTGGATTTACAAGCAGCATTTTGGACTTGGATTACAAGCAGTTTGTATATTGTGTTAGATTACAAGCAGTTTGTATAGTCTAGTTATGAGCAATGTGACTTCAACAAGGGCTTGGATTTACAAGCAGTTTTTTTTGTACAAGCTGTTTTTGGACTTGGATTACAAGCAGTTTGTATGTTGTGTTAGAGATTACAAGCAGTTTGTATGTTGTGTAATTATGAGCAATGTGACTTCAACTAGCAGTTTGTATGTTGTGTAATTATGAACAGTTTTTTGGGTGCAATTTTGTATAGTTATCTGGACTTGGATTACAAGCAGTTTATATGTTGTGTAATTATGAGCAATGTGACTTCAACTAGAACTTGGATTTATAAGCAGGTTTTTTGGGTGCAATTTTGTATATTGTGTTAAAAAAATTTATTTAAAGCCCATAAACCGAGTGTGGGGCTCGGCCCAACTATTTTTGTGTTTATACTGTGTATAACTGTAAGCACTTTTTTTGGGGTGCAATTTTGGATATTTTGTGTTACATTTTTTTTAAAGCCCACAAAACAAACTTTTGGCCCGGACCATTATTCAAAATGGCCCAACCGAAAAACCGATTAAACCGAACCTATTATTTCGGTTCGGTTTAAATCGGTTCTCCCTCAATTCGGTTCGGTTTCGGTTGTATTTTTCCTGAAATCGGTTCATTCGGTTTATAAAATTTCGGTTCGGTTGAAACCGATTAGACCGAATACTCACCCCTATCTGGGACCCCTTGATTCATTGTGAGAGTTACCTACTAATCTACTATCCATGGATCAAGGTGTGACTTCGGCCGGGCGGCCCTGTCCCCGGCTCAGGTCCGGCCCGGTCAACAGCCCGGATCAGCCCAACCCACTAACCCAATGGGTCTGGGCTGGGTTGCATCGTCGGACCTGCAAGTCCGGACCGGTCCGTCCGGTTTGACCACTGGTCCGGGCCGATCAAATCCGCAGAACCCGACCGGGCCAGTCCGGTTCAGACCCGGACCGGCCGATTTTTTGATTTTTTTAACCTTTGGGAGGGCCAAAAGACCGTTTTACCCTCATTTTATGGCTGTTTTTGAATGTTTTAAGGATATTTTGGTCATTTTGCTGAAAATGACCTAAAATATCCTTATAACAACTATATTTTAAGGATAAAATAGATCATTTTGTACAAAAAAAAACTATAAATATGTCATAAATTTTTAAAATTAATCACACCAACAATTTCTTTCCTCTTATCATTTTTACAAGCAACCTAGTATGAAGAGACGATTTATATCATGGATAATGATCAACTACCACATCAACCACAAAATCAGCAACTGCAACCTGCACCGCAACACGTACTGCAAACAAAAGCTTGAATCATGATCAAAATTTTGGCATCATTTTAGCGGAGTTTACATTGAACGTGCAAGTGAAGATACCGAAAGAAGATATTCTACTAAAATTCTTGTTGAATGTTTGCATTGTAAGAAACGATTCAAATGGGACCATAACTATGGTACAGGGAAGCTACGCGGACATTTAAAATGCTACATGGATATCTATAATCTTGTATGAGTCATTAATTGCAGTTTATGTACTACTTACTAATCTTGTATTAGTCATTAATTTTTAAATTATGCAAATCTTGTATTAGTCACTCAATTCATGTTTCATTTAGCAAATTAATTGTGCAAATTTTTAAATTTTATTTTACATGTACATGTTTTTTATAGAAAATTTCTAAACATTAATAAAAATATTTTTAAATTATACTAATTTAAATTGTACTAGTTTTTATTTTTTAAATTTATTACATTTTTTTAGTCGTACTATACCAATTTAGTTTTTTGAAATTATACAATTTTAAATTATACTAATTTTAAAAAAAAATAGAAAACTTTTTAGAAAACGTTTTTTTTAGAATTTTTTTTTCGTTTTTTAAGTGTTTTTTTAAACATATAAAAAATGGTTTTCTTAAACCAAATCGGACCGGCCGGTCCAACCCTGAACCGGCCTGGTCCAGGTCCGATTCAGCCCGACATGATAAACACTGGGCCATGTGTTCGGACTGGATTTGTGGTTCATCGAACCGGACTACCCGGACCGGTCCGCCCGCCCAATCCGGACTGAGCTTGACCCAGCCCAGATACGATCAAACTCGGTCAAAACCGGGTCCGGGCAGCCCAGGTCGGCCCAAGTGACACCATGATCCATGGATTTGATATATTGGCTTTCACATTTTCCTAATGAAGAATAGCATGGGCCCTTCAGCTCAGATTTGCATTGGCAGATTGGTTCCACTAATGTCGAGTTTGTACCGTGATCCTTGTTAGCGATCACCCGAATAAAACTCGTATTATATGCGAATTATTTTATATCTTTCAGAAACATATAATACTTGTACTTTTGAAATATTCGAACTATTATACAAATTTTTAGTATGTGAAGTTTTAACCGTATGTATTCCGTATAAATTATTGAAAAAATTGGCACAAGAAACACATGGTGGGAACATATTTAATTAACTAATTTTAACAATATATTTAAGCATATGAAGTTTCTAATCTCAATATTTTTATTTGACGAATATTTGACCGATTTTTTAAGGTATTTTACTTGTACTATTTCGATTTATACTCCGAATATTTGCCATTCCAAATTTTTTCCGTTTGCCATTCCCAACCAGAGATACTTAAGGGGAGAAGCAACTTGAAGTTCTTCCTTAGAGGTGTTCCAGTGTATTGGTTGCTTGCTATGCCATGAACCCCTTGTCCATTGGGCAAGGCTTTGAATATCAATACCCCTTTTCTTCCCTTTGGTTGGTTAAACTAGTAAATTTATCGACTCAACCAAGTATAAGTTCTTTGAAGACTATTCCCCTTTCTGAACTCCGAAGCTACTACTGCAGCCCATCTAGCATAGTTTGCAATATCGGTCGATACCGATCCGATACAGCTAATACCAATACGATTTGGCATGTCCCAATTCAATACCAACCGATACTGAACGATACCAACATCGGAGATCTCTTTTTCAGTCAATTTGGCAAGAAAATTGAACGAAAAAGACCAAACAACAATGTGTAAAAGCACAATAAAATTGTAAAAGAAGAAAATTTATCTATGGCAGGTAAACCAATCAGCAATGCTACAGTTATTTTATTTACTTCCAAAATTGTTAAGAAACAACACAGAAAATGCTTAAAATTATGCCTAAATATGTAAAATATTTTTTTCCCTAAATTTGTAATAATTTATTAATAATTATTTGTTTTCCGATACTCCGATCCGAAACTGTCGATACTGTCAATCCCGATACTCATAGGAAGGGTCCGATACCGATAGTGGGAACCTTGGTTTTTAGGACCATATACTGGTTAGGAAGGAGGGAGAGTGCGTGAAGCATCACTGTTAGGCCTCAGGAGTGTTACTGTTTCTGTAAAGCACGGTTGCCTAACCTTCATCCTGGATTTCAATTCCTCAAAGAGAAAATTGTAGGTATTGAGAGGCACTCGATCTCTTGCTATCATCAAACACGGCTGTAAAATATTTATATACGATGGTTAGCCTCCCGGATCTTGAATGTGAAAGATGATTTAAGTTATTATATCATTTTTTTGTGTTTGATTCTTGTTTTTTCAGTTGCTTGTAGCTTCTAGTTTTAATGCTTGTGGACTTTAAATTTGAAGGCCAGTACCCAACTTGTAGACATATATACCATGTTTTTTGTAGAACCAGAATGGGCACTCATGCACGCACCTGTTCCTCGTTGTGTGCCAACATCTACAAATTCGCTCCCCCTTTTGATGTCTACGTATAACCAATAATCTTGGACTTCATGGGTTATATAATTTGTGTCGTCTTGATTTAAGTTTTTCATTTTTTTTGTCAAAAATACTTATTGATGCCTGATTGTAATACAGCTTTGTTCATCTTTATAATGATTATTTTGTAAAAGGGTACCCAGGTTTAGTTCTAATTAGGACTTTGGGTACTGTATATGCGGGTTTGGGTACTCGAATTTTTTTAGTAACGAAATTGGAGATTGGACTTTTAGTAACGTAATGACCAATGTTGGTCACTAAAAAATTTCGATCATCCAAACCCATCAATAAATAAATCCAGTACCCAAAGTCTAATTACGTTCTCAACATGGTACCCTTGTACAAAATAATCCTCATTATAATACATTACCCTTTTTCCTCCAGATCCAAGGGCTCAACGATATAGAAGTCCTCGAAGGAGGAGATACTAAGGAGGCTGTCTACTCTCCTGAAGAAAATGTCAGACAGAAACTTGTCCATGATCATTTTTCACTTGGAACATATATATAGAATTGGATTTTCATATGTACGGAAATCCAATTTCTGATTTCTTGGGTTTATTTCTGCTGTACCCAACATCTCCATCATCAGAGACAGATTTCAGGGCGTTGAGGCTTGATTTACTTGGCTTCATTTCGGTGTCTTGATACCACAAATGCTGACTCGACGAAAGAAAACATCTCTGGCTTTCTCTAGTTATCACTGCCTGTATCTTTATATCGTACTTTCCTTATTCGAGTTCTGTATGAATCTCATATGCAAACATTAATGTACGGCAATCATTTCTTCTACACCAGTTTTTTTTTTTTTTCTTTTTGGAAGTGGAATTGTTGTCCGTTGTGAATGCAATTGCTTAATTGTTTGTTGACCTGTGACTTGCTTTAAAACAAATTTCCAATGTTCTATGTATTCTGAAACCGGAGTTGTTGATTAAGTCATGTTTTACATGTATCCACTCATCTTGAGATCTTCATAGTATGCCCATATTTTTTTCGTCGATCGGATGAATTGAATCAACGAGATTATGGATGTAACATACAACACCCGAGATTTTATTTTCTTGAAATGTAGCTGACCTGATCTTGATCTGTAATCTTGTCACACTGCTTCGGTGAGGATCATTAATGCTCTCTCTTCCTGTAATTTCTGTAGATTATAGTGTAATTCTTGCAATATACAGATGTCATCCCATTTTACTACATCTATCGTATTAACGTACATTCTTTTAACAAGGAGGAGTTGTCAAGAACTCCTTTTGCAAGAGATCATTCAATCAAAACTGTGACCATATATATATATATAGATGATAGATCAAGAACCTACACTCCAACACGGGATCTGCTGTACGAGCTACTGCTCGATCCGTTCCTGCAGGAAGCCGCGGGATGCAGCGCCACCGTCTGCCGGTCCGAGTACTTCCTCCTCTTCGCCTCCGGGATCTCGGCCTTCTCGAGGTCGCTGACGCTCTTCGCGTCGTTCAGGCACGTGAAGGATCTCGACTTCCCGGAGAAGTACTTCGACAGCCCTTTCCTCCTGCGAAGAACCAAACACAATGGCAATCAAAAAAGCGCTGGCGGCACAGCTTGTTGTCCGCTTGTCATCTATTTCCGTGTAATCTTTCTCTCTTAAAATACATTTATTTTTGGTTTTCCAAACCACCCCCCCAAAAAAAAATGGCAAAAAAAAAAATTCTTGATGGATGCCTCACAATGTCGAAGATCAACATACTTTTGCGGCAGGTGGGCAGAGAGGGATCCCATGTCGAACGTCGTGGCGCTTGGTGTTTCCAATTCCTCAGCCTTGTTGTTGTCGTTGTTGTTGTTGATCATTTCCATGATGGTGAGGGCTGTTGCAAGTGAGGAACTCCTTCTCCTTCTCTCTCTCTATATATAGATGAGCGAGGAATGTTGGTAACGGTCAAATGTGGCTCATGGCAAGGACGAGTTATGTCCATACGTGGATGGATTTGAGTGAGGAACGGCTCTATAAAGATGGGCTGAACGTAGGCCTCACAAAGCAAAATGTACTCAGCAGCACATCCTCAGTGGTGGTCCTCTTGCGCACAACATTGGCACCCTTATCTCTTTCTCTGGTTTGGCATCCATCCATCCACATATATATTTCCTTTTTCTTTCCTCTACAACATCATCCTCGGCTATGCTCTTCCATTGTTATGTGGCAATTATACTTATATTCATTCCTGACATTGACATCTTTGCCGAAATTGAATCCTTGCAGAATACACGTTCGTGTTGACATCGACATCTTGCTATGCTAGATCGACGGAACTCGCAATGAAATCTCTACTCTAGGTATACATTTCATTGATCCAATAGGGATCTTGGGTATACCTTACTGCATTAATGTTGGATTAAACCTACTTCTGCCTTGTGCATGTATTAGGATATACAACTCTCTTGTGCTTTAAATTCAATATGTTTATGTTTGCAGTACTGGCCGATACCGATCCGATATGGTCGATACCTGTACGATTTGGCATGTTTCGATCTGATACCGACCGCAACCGATACTGACCTATGCCGATGTTTGGGGTCTACTTTACAATCAATTTGTGGTAGAGAACGCATGTTTTGCCTGCAACGTTTCTTCTCAAATGAACAAAAACATGAAGGAAACGAGGCAAAGACGCTAGCTTGTGGTTCATGGACTTAGTTTGAATGCACCTCAATATCTTGAATTATCCTTCATCATTTGTTACTATATCTAATCAAGTTAACCGAGATCAAGAACTTTCCTCGGTGTGCATTATAACTTTTGAACTTTCATGTATCTACTACAGTTCTACCAATATTTGGTTGGTTAATCTTTTCTACTTATGTTTTAAGCTAAATTACAACATGATACTATTAACTATTCAAGTTTTTCAACTTGATACGCTTAACTTTAATAAGTACTAAATAATAATACCTGATATTCCCGAAACAGATCTTTGATGAAAATTTCGATCTCTTAGTGAGACACGGAGATGAATACTCGTTCTCTTTATGAGATAAGAGGTTTATGACTCGGTCTCTTTGTGAGAACTAGAGTTGAAGAATCGGTCTCTTTGTGAGATCCGAAGTTGACGAAGACAACTTTGCTGGAGTGATGAAGATCACTGTTGTTCAAAGCAAGATTCGTCCTACTGCGACCTGCTCCCAGGAACCAGCAAGTTCGAAATAACTTATGGAACGCTCGATGTCATCTCCTTTCACGAACTCGCTGAACTCCATAGACTCTAATGGCAGCGGCTGCGCAACTCTCTTCGTCCATTAATTTCTGAGTTAGTTCTCAATGAAGGCACGAAGAGAATATTTATAGAGTTGGGCGAAAACCCTAATCTCTAATGCTGGCCGTAACTAATAGCGAAAAGATATGATTGAATAATGGAAAGATTTGAATGAATTAAATTCAAATCCCACAAAAGATGGATCTGAATAATTGACTCAATCTTTCCATAACCGCTCAAGTCTTCCAATCATCAACATCATCCGTCACCTTCGCCCCTGCACCCACTCAGTCCGTCATCCGGTGCGCCTGCACGTTGCTGTGCAGCAGCACAAATGCGCAGCACCACAAGCTCGCAGCAGCACAACAATGTAGCAACGCAGCAGTGCAGCAGCACATGTGCGCATACGTGTAAACGCACATAGCTGCGCTTCGCCCGCGCATGCCCCTGCTCATGCTCCTACCTATGTGCCTGTCGCGCATAATACGAGCGCATCAATAGTGCACAAAGCGCCATGCGCCGATGCTGACGTGCTAAGTGCAAAGTGTGCCAACAAAGTGCCACTTTGTGCCCTTGAGCCCGAGTCCGAGCCCGAATCCGAGTTCGAGTCAGCTCCATAGGGAAATAATCCCATTGTAAACCCTCTTCCCAAAAAATTTAATTTTTTTTACTATTTATTTGAATTAAATGATAATTTTTGAAATTTTATAAATATTTAATTGTTTAATTGTTATTATTGAAGGCCTTAGTCATGGTTAAGTTCTGGAGTGCAAGATGACCAAAAATTATGGCACGGATAGTGTAGTGGTGTGCTTTGACTAATGTATTAGCCATGATAGGGAATGCCGAGCCGTAAGTGTGTCCCAACTAGAAAAACCAGACTAAGTTGCGACTTAACCCCTATAGACGATTTATTAATTATTAATTAGATTATTGAACTTTTAGGAGACACGGTTGTACCGAACTAGTCCGAACTGGACCCGACCCAAACCCAGGTCCATGTAGGCATGTAGTGTGTCCAAAGACGTCAGCATCGATATATTACATGTGTATATATCGTATGTTATCTTAATGTCCTACAATGTATACATTTATATATATATATATATATATATATATATATATATATATATATATATATATATATATATATATATATATATATATCAAATATCATTTGATGTTAAGATATTATTTAAAGGATAAAAACTTTTCTTAGTTATTTTCGTGCATTTTGGAGAATTTTAGACTATACCTACATTGGTATTTACACCTATTATCGATTGTTCTTATTTTGATATCTTTATAAATGTTATTAATATTATTATTATAAATATTACAAGGAAATATATTTATTTTGTTATCTTGTGTTCTTGGAAAATAGTATGTACATATTTTCTATATAAAATTCCTACACCAGAAAATGTGTTATTAAGATTTTATTAGGCTTTTGGTATATATATATATATATATATATATATATATATATATATATATATATATATATATATATATATATATATATATATATATATATAAGTATAAAGAAAAAGTAAAAGTAAATAAAATAAAATATAAAAAATAAACCCAGTCGATCCTAGGGACTCAGCCAGACCTGTAACGCCCCACAACCAGAATACTGGAGAGCGGGGGCATACATAGCCATCTACGTATAATGAAATAGAATCCACCTCACTATACGGTCACGGCTGTCTAGATATATCAGGGTTTAACTACAATCCATCAGTCTTTTATGGTCATGAACAAGCCTAGTGTCTCAATCACAAGCAAGCAAGTAAGTTACAAGATGTAAGATCACCAAATATACAATAGTAAGGCGTCCCAAACATTACATATTTAGCTGATCATGAAGCTAGTCATTACAAAATGTGAGAACTAGCAAGAGTTTTAGTCATACATGATCAACCCTAGGATTTGTCAATCATGTTACAGTCCGTAGGCAGACAGTAAATAAAAGGTGCAATACGAGCTAACAAGTGCTCGTCGGCTAAATGCCTCAAAAGAATAATTTTACAATAAAGTGGGAGGACAAAATAACCCACTCGTTGCCCTAGTTATGCCTGGTGGTTACTATCGGGCTGGAAGGTCGGTACATCCTCTAGAGCTGCTCCAAAATCTGGTCATACAAAACCAGCTGGGTCAGATCCCAGAAAGAGCAAGTGCCACAAAGGAGGCTTCACTTAGGAACTAAAACCAGCAATTAGCACAAGAGTATAAATAAACAATAAGAACTGGAAATGTGAAAAATACCAGGATTTATACGACAAGATAACCATGAAACTATTCAGATAACCAGGTTACAACCCGTAAACCAAACAAAGACCGAGGTTGTAACCCTTTATCTGAACGGAACTTGGTTTCCCACCATTTATCGGCAAGATAATATAAAAAAATCAGGACATGTAACAATCTTGTACAAGATCAAGACAAACTAGACTGGTTATGCCTCATCCAACAATCACGACCAAGCAATAAGTACGGCTTGATACTTTAACTAACTAGGGTTATCACAAGCCTTAGTTATTAGCTCATTGTTCCTCCAGCCACAAGCCCTGCAGCTAATCCAGGTTATCCATGCGACTTGGATTCATGTAAGTAATGCCTCGTTATTTCCATAAATCAGTGAATCTAGACTTGTGCCCTACTCGTCGGCAGGCTGCAAGTCCAACAATGGTGGCCGGGATAACGGGATCGCCTGTAACTGAGAAAATCTCTCATGACTACTGAATTATTCTAGTTATTAGCCTTAGTCGATTTCAGTAGGTACCCCTGACCGTGGTACTCAGGGTCCCTGTCCTAGACATGATGCAAGACAAGACGGGTTCATTTGTACAAGCACAATCATCCACGGTGTCCAGGCCATTCAATCTTGTCATGTCAAGTTAGCTGTCGCAACAACATATCGAGATATACCATGTCAGGTTTATCATGTCAAGTTTATCATGTCAAGTTTACTTGTCAGGAGTACGCCACGACGGGCCACTATCATGTCATGTTATTTGTCAAAAGTGCACCACAACGGGTCACCATCGTGTTAGGGAACACACTTAAAATTAATATGGCACAATCATACAAGTAGTAATTAAATATCAACAGGGGCAAAGGCTGTGGAGGACTCATGCAGCTCAGAAAAAATTTTATGTGGCCAGCAAGTCACTTGCCATATGCGGCTCAAGCAAGTTGCATGCAAGCAGCTAATTAAAGGGCCATGCAGCCAACAATAAATAATGTTGCCATTGTACAAGAATTAAATAATTGCATACACTAAAACAAATAAGGTATTGAGCCTATGCGGCAAGCAAATACATGCGGCTAAGCAATTAATTGTGGCCAACCAATAAATGGCCATGCAATTAATGGAGGAGGGGAGCATATGCGGCCAAAATATTTCCTTATGCGGCCAGCAAATATTTAAGGCCATATACGGCTCACAAATAGCCAATGGCCTTATGCGGCCAAAATTGAATAAAAGACCATGCGGCCAAAATGTACTTGGCCATGCGGCCAGGATTATAAATGTCCATGCGGCCATGCAAATATGGCTAAAGGTCATATGCGGCCAAGCCATAGTGCATGCGGCTACAACAACAAAAATGGCCAATGTCCATAATGCATGTGGCTTCAAAAAATTAAATAGCCAATGGCCATAATGCATGCAGCTACAACAAATAATCCCATGGCCAACAAATAATCCCATGCTTGCTAAATACATAACGTGGCATTTGTCATATGCGACTCATTAATATAATAAGCATGCAAGCTGATGCATGCATGCATGCATGTATTAAATATATCGTGGCATTTGCCATATGCGGCTCATATATATATAATAGGCCATATGCAGCTCATATATATAAGCATGCAACTAAAGCATGCAATGCATGCAAATATAATTTCCTACGTAAGCAAAATACATGCGGCCCATTAGTTGCATGCGGCCAGAAATATACAATTGCCATATGCAGCTCAAGCAAAAGAATGGCCATGCGGTCAATGTAGGAGCGTAAAAAGTGCTTCATAAGAATGAGTCAAAGAGATGGATCATTCCATTCAAATTGATCCACTTTACGCCAAAGAGAGGCTAATCACTTTACGCCTGAAGCAGGCTAATCACTTTACGCCCGGGTCAAAGCTAATGGTTTTACGCCTAAGACAGGCTAGCCACTTTTACGCTGGACAAAGCTGTCAAGTCTTGCATTTAATGCAAAGTCTGACATGAAGATTTAATGATGACATATATCACAGAATTCAAAGAGATTTGTTTTACACAGAGACCAATTTGTCGTTTAGTATGTGGACTGAGCTATTTTTACGCTCATAATATGGCTTCTTTTACGCACGAAGACTATACGAGTTTTTATGCTCAAAAGTTGACGTGTGCGTAAGGTTTATTTGGGCTACTTTTACGCTCAAGGTTATTTAACAACCACTTTACGCGAGAAGTCCATGTCAGGGCTATTTTACGCCTAGTCTACTACTTTACGCTCAGGGTATATTTGGGTTGTTTTTACGTCCTATTCTTCTTCACTAATTCAGAACGTGGTTTGCCTACATGGCTTTCATGCCACATATCTCGAAGAACGTGTGTACGTGCATCCTATTCTTACTGAAATGATGGGACACGTATCAACGTATGCAGAGGATGACTCCAATCATGGGTGGCAGTTGTTAGCGTAAAGACGGAACTTCTGCTGAGTTTTTACGCACAAGAAGCCAAGTCTATAAATAGACTAATTTTTCTCATATAACACAGAGACAGAAAGAAAGGAGAGAATACATAGAGATCAGAGCCCAGAGACTTTAATTTTTCGGAGTATTCTTCTTTAACTTTTCTTCCATAACAGAGTGAAGCAAAGCAGGAAAGCATTCGACCTCGCCATCAGTGCCCAAGTGCGTCGATACCTTTCTGGTGACTTAGTTCTTCCAATTGTTCATCTTCTAGCAGTGATCTTCATCATCATCGTATGGTCCAAGGAACAAAGTGATCATTTATAGATCAGACTTCCATAGCAATACTTTCCAGAATCAAATTTGTACTTCTTATACTTTTTCTCGTTTTATTTTCAAAATCCGATTTCCAGGCATTTTGTTAAGTGAAACAAAAATGGCGACTCTGCTAGGGACGACCTTCTCCTCTGACGAGGAGGCAATTGCTCAATACGATGATGTGTCGATTGGATCGACAAAGAAGACTCTGGTTGTACACTTCGACCAGACTGCTTATGAAGAGATGCTCCGAACTGGGGGTGGTTCTCGCCGCTCAAATGTTCAAAAATCTCACAAAGCACGAAAAGTTTGGATTCCTAAATCCAAAATAGCTTCTGATCTCTCTGTTGCTTCTGAGGGCAAGGGAATTCTTCCCACTCCTGTCGTAGGGGCTCCCGTTCGTAACGAGGCAGTCCTTACTTCAGCGTTGCACTCTAAGTGTGGCAAGTTATCTCCCGTCTGTGACGGTGAAGATAATCAGGTTTTATGCCCAGTGGGTAAAAACCAAATTTTACGCTCAGTGCATAAGAACGAGTCTCCCATTTGTAATGAAGCAGACTCTAATGCTTGTGTTTCTAAGTGTAAAAATAAGTCTCCCGTCTGTGACGTGGTAGACACACAAAAATTACGCTCTTCGCGTAAAGGAAAATCTCCCGTCTGTGACGTGGTAGATAATCAATTTTTACGCTCTACGCGTAAAGGTAATTCTCCTGTCTGTGACAGTGTAGATAAAACTCGTAACGATGTTTTTACATCTAATATGAATGTACCCAAATGCATACAGCATAAAATGTTGTTGGTAAAGCTTCAGTTCTACACCAACAACCTTCTCATACTGCTCTACGCAAAGTACCAAACCTACAAATCACAGGCAATGAAAATGGAGTCCTTCGTGCTCAAAAATCTCAAGATTTGCGCACACAACTCCAAACGCGTAGAAATGTAAAGTTTGGTTTTGCGAATGCAGCCAGTAATCTTTTTTATACACAAGGGACTAAACGTTTTGCTACCCCAAATATAATAAAGGAGACTACTCCTTATACTCCTTCTGATTTACGTGAATTGCTAATGCAAAAGCGTAAAAATAGACAATCTTTCGTGATACTCCCCCAAGAAAATCATCACTGTGAGTGTCACCAGATTGTGATCAAATGTTGTTGCTCGGCTTCCAGACGGTCAGTTTTTGATCGATTGAATTTTAATGCACCCCAACAACAAGCTGATGAGTTGTCATATGCATCAGTCAACATGGCATCTCACACTAACAGAGGACGACGTCCTAGATGGAACACGTCCCAAACCCCAGGTCAACAACAATTCTACAGACTTCTTGATTCTTTTGAAGGAGTGTATCAGAATACTCGATCAAGAAGACAAAGACAATTGCAGACTTCTGATTCTGAAGCTGGGGGTACTCAATCTCTTGAGTCCGAAACTGATAGTGTTGATTCATACTTCTATACTAATCCTTCTGTATCTTCAAGAGAGGTTGAATCCTACGCTATTGGAGACGAACTAGAGACGTCATCTGTTAATACAGAACAACGTCTCACTGCCGTTGAGCAATCATTGAAAGACATGCTTAACATGATGCAAAGCATGCACCAGATAATAACGGCTCAGCAAACTACTCAACCAGCAATTGTAACACCGGTTCAGGCAGCAACGCCAACTCAAGATAGCCAAGGGGTTGATATACCTTTGAATATCCAAGAGCCTGCTGTTAACCAAAATTCTGTATCTCCAGATCCCATCATTCCAGAAGATGTACCATCTCCGGTGGAGATTACAGTACAACCAACAACTTTACAATCAAATATGCTTCCACAAACCAACGAAGCCATTCAAGAAGTGCGTGAGATCAAAGCACAGTTTGAAGTTTTGAAGCAAAAGGATCAACTCCAAAGGTTAGGGATTAAATAACCTTATCTTCCTCATTGGAATGATGTACCCTTTCCACCGAAATTCAAGCCACAATCAATGGTATTGTTTGATGGAAAGGTTTCTCCTAGTTAATATATCAATTACTTTGATATTATGACTGTACATTTACAGAAAAATAATGCTCTTCTCACTAGAGTATTCATTGGATGCTTGACGGGTTCAGCTTACGACTGGTATCGTAGTTTACCCGACAATTGTATTTCATCTTTTGACGAATTTAAGGCAATGTTTCTCTTCCGTTTCTATGAAGGAGGTATGGACATGAACATGTCCTCCTTAATAGAAATTAAGCAAAAGGAGAAGGAAGATACTCGGACGTTCATTGAACGTTTTCGACAGGCGACTTTAAAGATGCCCCCGAGTATGCCAGATTCAGCGCTGATTGATACATGTAAGATAAATCTGCGGCCATCCATCGCTGTCTTCACAGGTTTCCAATTCACAGATTGGGCTTCGTTTATCATAGCAGCAGTTTCTGTCGAGACCAATGGTAGGTTGGCTCGTGAACATGGGATGATTTTTGCCTCTGAGGATAAAGAAAAGAAAAGTAATCCTGGTAATAATTTCGGCAATCGTAATATGAAAGGAAAAGACACTCTTATGGTCAATCTTTCCAAGAATAAAACGACGTCGAATAATCAGGAATCTTCAGGCCAAAAGAAGAATACTCTTTTGACGAAAGTAATATCCCAGGGATATTCTAATGTCTGGTGAAGAGTGGCAAACTCTAGATTTCGTAGCCAAAGAGGCCTAATGAGGTAAATCTGACTGACAATCCTAAATATTGTATCTATCATAGATACATTAATCATTCTACCAGTGCTTGCTATGTTTTGAAGAAGAAAATCCAAGAGCTGATAAATGGTGGTGCTATTGCTTTAACCAATGATGACCATACGGTTACAACCAATATGGTTTCTCTTCAATTTGGAGATTTTCCTCCACAACAAGTACCAGATGGAATTGTCCCAATTTCGAGGGCGACGATGAAGATTTTGAATATCCCACCTGCCAGGGAGGAAAATGAAGGATTGTTGCCTTTTACATTAAAGAATGGTAAAATTATGTGGGTACATCCTGACTTAGTATCTGAAATAGAAGATGAAGGTAAAACTTCAAAATCCAAGAAAGGTAAGAATGTCAAAACCTGCAACATAATTTCTCATGTTATTCCAGATCCTGATGATTTGGATCATCTATGGGATGGAATTCCTTGGGAAGATAGACTGAGAGAATTGAACATATGTCCTCCAAGTCTGGCTCCTCCTGCCAAGCTCAAGCTTACTCATCAGCAGTGGCTAGCCATGAATAGTATTCCTTTATACAGGGCACAACAAGTCTTCGCTGCTTATGAAAAGGCTCCTACAGGGATTTTTCCTCGTATCCCGAATCCTTTTCCTCCCGTAGCTGCAGAGACGGTTATTCCTCATTCTCTTTTAGTCACAGAGATCTCTTCTTCTTCCTCTATGGGACCACCTGTTAAAAGTCCACTGCCTACTCACTTGTACAGTCAGCAATCTATCTTTCTCATGAAGAAGATGGGTTATGACTTTCAAAAGGCAGAAGGTTTGAATTATGATAAAGGGATACGACTTCCTTTACAAATTCAAAGTCAAAAATCTACTGTTGGATTGGGTTCTGAGGTTCCTCATAACGATCCTCACAAGAAGAAGGCTAAGGAAAGGAAGATTAAATCCTGCAATATGGTACTTCCTTTTTCTGAGTCTGAAGAAGAAACTTTTGCTGGTACAAGATCTGGAAAAGAGTACCACAAAGATTATGAGGGATCCTCCAAAGAAGCTAAGAATGTCGAAACACCATCAATTCAACCGTCTTTTACTCCTGCTGTAGTTGAAAAGGGGAAGCAAAAAGCGGTACGCTTCGATATCCCGTTGAAGTCTACTTCCAGTCAGGGGGTAGTGATGAAACCCTATAAATTTGATATTCTAGCCCAGTTAGCTAATACTCCGGCTAGATTATCTATCTTCGAGTTGCTTCGCATTTCTAAAGAAAGTCGCAAAACTTTGAGTGAAGCTTTGCTGCAAGCTGATTCATGTTTAGCTCAACTCAAGACTCCTGACAATATACCAGTATCATGCCCACAATGTCATAGTGTGATGGAAGCAATTCCTAATATCACCTTTACACAAGAAGATATGTTGTTGAAGCATAACAAGCATGATAGGCCTTTGTGTTACACTGGGTATATTGAATCCATTGAAGTTGACAGAATTTACATTGATCCTGGGTCTTCCATTAGCATAATTCTTCAAAGTATGCTGAGACCATTGAGGATTCCTACTAGTGATCTGACTTACACTAGTACCACTATAGTTGGTTTCAACTCTGGAAAAAATAAACCACTGGGGAAGATTCGTCTGAAGATTCAGATTGGTGATCTTCGAACTATGGCAACATTTTATGTTATTAACTCAGACGTATCCTACAATATTCTTCTTGGAAGACCATGGTTACATGAGCATAACATCGTGCCTTCGACTCTCCACCAATGTTTCAAGTATGTGGATCTCCAAGGGGTTGTAAAGACTAAGTTTGCTGATATCAACCCTTTCAAGGGTGTTGAAGCCTATTTTTCTGACTCAAGGCTTTACAAACAAGAGCATGTGAAAGAGATATCAGATATGGCTGAAGATCAATCATCTGCTGAAGATCAGTCTATTAACGAGGATCCGCCAGAAGAGCAACCTTTGAATATCAAAGTCAAAGGGCGAATCCAACCACAACCTGTCAACAATCAACCTTTGATGATCAAGATTAAAGGAAGAACTCAAGCTTCATTTGAGGAATCAGTGAATGTTCTTGCTAAAAGCCAAGTTCAACCTCTTGTGATCAAAGTCAAAGGGCGTACGTTTCATACGAATGATCCAGAACCTCATTTGATTGTCAATCTTGGCAAATCTATGCAGAAGACGGATGATAGTCCACTAGTGATTAATCCGAAGCGTAGCAGTCAAATTGTAAATGATGTAAATATTGATCATTCTGTTCTCTTTGATATCAATGAAGATTTCTTTTTCGAGTATATGGCTGTCAAGTTTATTGAAAGAATGACTTTATCTTCTGATAATCAAAGTCATCAATATAAAGACGACATAGACATAGAGGAAACCTTATACATTGACAATAAGGAAAATTCTTTTCCTCCTCATGTCGATGTTGGACCTTATGCTCGAAGGTTCCTAACATCTTCTCCCTATCTTCTTTCTGTAGCTGCTTTATCGCAAGCTTGTGTAACTTATAGACGTCATAAAGAATCTTATTTCGTGGTTCCATCTGATAAGAAAAATAAGCGCCAAATTATTTTTGGCTTGGCTAGAAATATCCATGTTGCTCAGACAGATGATTTAAGAGATAAAGATAAAGGAAGAATCCGAATTGACAGATATAGTCAACAATCTCTCAAGATTATCCAGAACATGGGATATGATTTGAAGACTATGCAAGGTCTCAATCAAGGCAAAGGTAGACGACTACCATTATGTGATGATCCGTTTACCAGAAAACTCGTCATGGATTGGGATATGATCCATCCCATATGTTTAATAACGATATTCAAGAAGAATTCTCTTCTAGCTCTTCACAATCATCAGATTCAGAAGAAGTCCAATTCATCGAATCCGATATTTTTCACTCTTCGTGTGTTAAAGGAGACTATTATGATAAATTTGAGCAAATATTTTCAGCTTACATGGTTCAAATTGATGGTGAATCTGAGCCATTTGAGAATGATCCTTGGGCGTAACAGATAGACACTCAATGGGAACTTTGTTTTGAACAACGACAACCACCTACAGAGGACGAGATTGTCCAGATTGACGTTGGAGATGGAACTACGCCCAAACCAATATTCATCAGTAAGAATCTTTCTGAAGATGAAAAGGAAGAATTGATAAAACTAATCAAAGAATATATTGATATTTTTGCATAGAGTTATGAGGATATGCCAGGTCTAGATCCCAAAGTTGCTACTCATAAACTCAATATTCTTCCTAATGCTAAGCCTGTAAAACAACAGCAACGACATTTTCGGCCAGATATGATGGATGCAATTGAAGCAGAAGTCAAAAAGCTGATCACGTGTGGTTTTGTTCGTGAAGAACAACACCCTGATTGGGTTGCCAACATTGTTCCTGTTATAAAGAAGAACGAAAAAGTCCGAGTTTGCATAGACTTTCGAGATCTTAATGCAGCTTGTCCAAAAGACGAATTTCTACTTCCAATTACTGATGTCATGATAGACAATACATGTGGTTTTGAACGCATGTCTTTTATGGACGGATTCTCAGGATATAGTCAAATTAAGATGCATCCAGAAGATGAGAAGCATACTGCTTTTCGTACACCCCTTGGGATTTATTGCTATACGGTGATGCCGTTTGGTCTTAAAAATACCGGTGCCACATATCAACGGGCCATGAGCAACATCTTTCAAGAACATCTACGAAAGACAGTAGAATGTTATGTAGATGACATTACTGTTAAGAGTCGATCAAAAGATGATCACATTTAAGACTTGAAGACAGTATTTGAACTGATGCGCCAACATCAATTGAAAATGAACCCTACTAAGTCTTTCTTAGGGGTTTCCAGTGGCAAGTTTTTAGGATTTGTCATTACTTCTCAGGGTATCCATGTTGATCCTGATAAGGTTAAAGCAATTCTTGAAATGCGTCCTCCACGCAATCTAAAAGAACTCCGTGGCTTCCAAGGTCGCATTGCATATATCAGGAGATTCATATCCAATCTCTCTGGAAGATGCCAGCATTTTTTCCGTCTATTAAAGAAGGGTGTATCATTTGTTTGGGATGAAGCATGTCAGAAAGCCTTCAATGACATCAAGCAATAACTTACAAATCCCCCTGTTTTGGTACCTCCAGTGATAGGAAGACCATTTTTGCTATATGTTCGAGCTTTGGATCATTCACTTGGTGCTCTTTTTGCACAAAAAAGTGATATAGGGCATGAACAAGCGATTTATTATCTTAGCCGAATGATGGTCGGAGCAGAACACAGGTATACTCCTGTAGAAAAGGAATGTCTGGCCTTGGTTTTTGTTGTCCAAAAGATAAGACATTATGTGACAGACAGACTATCCATGTCATATCCAGAATAAATCCCATTCGGGTATTGATGAGAAAACCGAGCATTCTTAACTCTAGGTTAGCTACCTAGGCGATGTTGCTCACTCCTTATGACATGGTTTATATACCTCAAAAATCAGTGAAGGGTCAAGCATTAGCTGATTTCTTAGCTACTCATCCTATACCTGAAACATCAAAGTTACATGAGGACATTCCAGATGAAGTCGTAGATTGCAATATGACTTTGAAAAATGACATTTGGCAATTATATTTTGACGGAGCATCACGGGTTGGACCTAAAGGTAATATTGTCTCTGGGGTAGGAATTGTCTTGGTCTCTCCTGACAAAATGGTCATATACCGTGCCTATTCTCTCAATGAACCATGCTCCAATAATGTAGCAGAATATAATGCTCTATTGATTGGTCTCCAAGTCGCAAAACAATTGAATATTGAATTCCTGGAAGCCTATGGAGATTCTCAGCTGATTGTTAATCAGGTTAGAGGGACTTATCAAGTCAGAAATCCTGATCTCATCCCTTATCATCAAGTGGTAGTTGGATTGGTCCTTTCATTCAAAGGATTCTTTATTAAATTCGTACCACGTTCTCAGAATATGGAGGCTGATGCTCTTGCTAGCCTAGCTGCAGACTTGGCTGTTCCAATCCGAAGACAAAATACAATTACTTTGTTGGACCGAGATTTATTCTGTGTCAAGAATAATTTGTGTATTGAACAGAGTTATACTACAGAATCAAGCTCTCAGCAAAGGGATTGGACAACTCCATTTATTGATTATGCGGTTCATAGGATTTTACCTGAAGATCCAAAAGAAGCTGCATCAATTAAAAGACGATCATTTCGATTCTATTATGATTCATCTTTACATATGTTATATCGTCGCTCATATGATGGACTCTTGCTGCGCTGTCTCTCAGAAAGTAAAGCTAAACTGATACTTCGTGAGGTTCATGATGGCGTCTGTGGTGTTCATCAACCATGTCCGAAATTACAGGACCACATTCGAAGAATGGGGTACTATTGGCCTTCCATGATAGCAGATGCTGTGGATTACGCCAGAAGGTGTAAAGCATGTCAGATTCATGCTAATTTTATTCACCAACCATCTGAATTTCTACATCCTACAGCAGCTTCTTGGCCCTTCGAAGCTTGGGGTATGGATGTCATTGGTCCTATTAACCCTCCTTCTGTTAAAGGACTTCGGTTCATATTAGCTATAACCGATTACTTTTCTAAGTGGGCAGAAGCAGTCCCCCTTACTGAAGTGAAGACATCTAATGTGATCAGCTTCATCAAACATCATGTCATTTATCTCTTCGGGATTCCTCGACGAATAATTCATGATAATGGTCCACAATTTGCCAGTCAGGCATTTTATCGGTTCTGTGATAAGAACCAAATTCAAAATCTGGCTTCTACGGCTTATAATCTAGCTGCTAACGGTTTAGCCGAAGCCTTCAATAAGACGATCATTAAACTTCTCAAAAAGTTTGTCTCTTCTAAAAAACGTGATTGGAATGAAAAACTTGGAGAATATTTATGGGCTTATCGAACAACAGTCCGGACTCCTACTGGTTTTATACCATTTTTATTGGTTTATGGATGCGAGGCTGTTCTCCCCTTGGAAATCCAGATTCCATCTCTTCGAATAGCTATTGCTAATGAGCTAACTATAGAGAATAATGATCGCTTACGACTCTAAGAACTTGAAGGATTGGACGAGAAGCGTCTTCAAGCACAACAACATATTGAACTATATCAAGCCCGTATATCTCGAACTTTCAATCGTAAAGTTAAAGAGAGGGTATTCAAGATTGGCGAGTTGGTATTAGCCGTTCGAAGACCGATGATTATGACTCACAAAAACAAGGGAACATTCCAAGCGAAATGGGAAGGTCCTTATGTAATTGAGACCGTGTTTTCTAATGGCGCCTATCGGTTATCAAAGCCTAATGGAGATTTACTCATGATGCCAATCAATGGCAAATTTCTTAAGAAGTACCATGTATAAAAAAAAGGAAAGGAATGAAAATAAATTTTTTTTATTATTATTTTTGTTCTGAACAAAGGATTAAGGACGAGGACTACTGCCTTCCTTATTAAATACATAGTCGGCCAATGCATCGAAGGCATCGTTGCCTGAGTTCATACAAAATTTGCAGGCAGTCATCCTCAGTGCTTCTTCTTCAGGAGTTTTTCCTGGGTCTACTAAGAAAGCAAGGATGTCTTGTGGTGGCTTCGGCGTAGAAGATCTTTCGCCTACTTCGGTTGGACCTGATACAATTAGTTCAATGGGGCACGTCTCAATGATCTCCTCAACTCTCTTGGAGACTTCATTCTTTTGCTGCATATCCTTGGAAAACATTTCCAATAGAGGAGTGGAAATAAGAATGAAAAGTTACAAAGATTTCTCACCTATTTAATAGGAGAGATCTATTAATGAACCGGTCTTTGAAATTAAAAATAATCTTTCATTCCCGGAAAGGCCTGTCCGTTCATTACATCAGATTCATTCATTTACTTATGGAATTAAATTTTTCTTTCTTTTCTCGAAAGTTATGTCGGTTCATTCCATATTGGCATATATCCTCAATGACATCTGTCCTCTTAATCCCCAGCTACCAAGGTTTGGTTAAGCTGATTACTCATCTCTTTGGAGAGAAATTTTGATCTTCTATCTTACCCGTTGGTATAGAAAATTGGATTTATTATTTATCACGTTCTTATAACCTCTGAATAAATATTAAATCTGCTTGCTTTTCTTATCTATCAAATCCATTTGACCTCTGCATAGATATTAATCTACTTTTCTTTGAGTTCTTACATGCTATCATGTCCATAATACCTTTGATAGTATTGTATACTCTAAACAGAAAACAAGACTTTATTATCTATCATGTCCAAATTACTTCTGAATAGATACAAATCATTGAGCATAGAAGATTCATTATTTCCATTCTTATTTCATCATAAAAGTCTATTACATTTCTTAGACTTTCTTACAAATCATAATGGAAATCTATTACATCTTGAATTTTCATTCTATACAACAACAATGACCTAATCGAGATCTATTTCTTCTTTGGATCTTCTTCATCGGATTCGTTGTTGGTGTCAATTCCTTATTGTCTGAGCCTCAATGGCGACCAGAACAGAAGGAATCAAACTCTGATCTTCTCTCTCAGACGAGAGGAGAATCCCAGAGTTTGGCAGCCCGAAGACGTGTTGCTGCCAATACAATTGGTGGAGAAGTGGCGGCCTTTCGGAGGAGATAGAAATGGATCCAGCATTGGGATACAATTCCTAGTCCTGCCATGAAAGGAACTCTGCTACCCAATTTCTCGGGATAGAGTTGACTCCACCATCCAACTTTCCATGTATAAAGGCTCTTCCTACCATCTGAGGAAGACCCTTTTATCCCACGAAAAGTTCTGAGTTGTCTGATTTGCGCGTCAAAAGCGCATGAGCTCCCTGATGCTGATGTCAGAAGAATACTCCTCACAGCGTCAAAGTCGCCAATACCGGTTCTGGAAAAGTTCTTCAGCCAAGCTTCTGCAGAAAATAATAGAGAAATTTTTTTCAACAGAAGTATCATCAGCCACTTACTGATCGATTAAAGACTGATGCTTGCGCACTTTACTCAACAAGGTTTTTACGCCCGTGTCTCATGTGTATCCTATTCAACAAGGCTTTTTACGCCATTATTTCATATGCACCTCATTCAACAAGGCTTTTACGCCAATGTTTCATGAGCATATTATTCAACAAGGCTTTTACGCCCGTGCATCTTACCTATAAGATTCTACGTCTATCAAGGATTTACACTCATGGGCATCTGTTTTCGACAAAAAAGTTCAAAGACAGACGATTGTTCTACGAATTAAACTTACCATTGAGGTCAGATGATTCGGCTCTGAGAATTGTTGAATCAACGTCTGTCGACCGAGCGTACAGAAGAACAACATCGGAAAGCATCATCTTTTGTTGAAGAATGAAATCTTGCAAAGAGCTACCGGGCGTACAGAGAGACAGCATCGGAAAGCATCATTATTTGCTAGAGAATGAAATGATGCAAAAAGCTATCTTCGAAAGAATGAGAATGAGAATGTATAAAACATTCTTTAACTCAGCTATTTATAAGGGTTGAGGAAACGGTTGGCATGGGTCTATTTCGGGAAAGATCCTACTAAAAAGGTGCTCGTGACCACAAAACAGATGACACATGTTGTTTTGTTTCTCTTAGGAATAAACAACCATAAATGCAGTTAAAGAAGTGTTGAACAATTCTATGTACCAACAGATGAGATCAATATTAAGATTTTATTTATAAAAAGGGGGAAGTGGACCCCTACAGATAAAAGAGTCGCAATACATAGACGACACTTCTATATTATTTTTTCTCTCCTTCGTTGGGCTGACGAAGGGAGGCACCTAACTCGTGCATGTTGCGAATCCCGGAGCGATGCATCAGATTAAGAAATGCTTCTGCATCTCCTGATCCCTCATACGCAGTGGAGGGACCACCATCGATACGATTAAAGACTGCTGGAGTCAGTCAAAGTACTCTACAAAGTTGCGTGCCCGCTCAAAATTAACCCTTGAGCTCGGAGCCTCTTCCTTGTTAAATTCTTTCTTTGGTGCCATGGTAGTATAAGGATGAAAAGCAAGGATGAAGAATTTCTCCTTATTTATACAATCAAATCAACTTTTCATATTCCTTATGGGAAATTGCTCATTATTAATGCAAGCTCGGGAAGATGAAGAAGCATTCAAAAGTTTCGAGAAGAAAATTCATTATGACGGTTAAGTATTGACCGACACCATTTCTTGATTTTACGCCGACTGTTGGATATCCCCACTTTTACGCGGATGACTGTTGAGTATCCCGAATTTTACGCTGATTGGTCAAATCTCGACTTTTACGCTTCTGTTCAAAGTGTTTCAAATTTTGAGGATATTTAAAAACTTTGAAGGGGGTCTTGTAGGAGCGTAAAAAGTGCTTCATAAGAATGAGTCAAAGAGATGGATCATTCCATTCAAATTGATCCACTTTACGCCAAAGAGAGGCTAATCACTTTACGCCTGAAGCAGGCTAATCACTTTACGCCCGGGTCAAAGCTAATGGTTTTACGCCTAAGACAGGCTAGCCACTTTTACGCTGGACAAATCTGTCAAGTCTTACATTTAATGCAAAGTCTGACATACAAATTTAATGATGACATATATCACAGAATTCAAAGAGATTATTTTTACACAGAGACCAATTTGTCGTTTAGTATGTGGACTGAGCTATTTTTACGCTCATAATTGTAGAATCATGGGATTTTAAAACCAGAAAATCTATGCGCCAGACTACATGCGCCAAAGCTTGGACAAAGTACTTTACAGCAAAAAGCAACAAATATATAGACATTGAAAGAGGACTATTTATTTAACATATAAAAGTCTATTACATGTATAAGAAAGACTTTACAAAGGAGAATTTCTATAAAGAAAAGATCCTAAGTCTACAACTAGCAATCAACATGCGCCCTCAGCCAGGCGCATCCCAACATGCACCCTCAGCCAGGCGCATCCCAACATGCGCCCTCAGCCAGGCGCATCCCAACATGCGCCCGCAGCCAGGCGCATCCCAACATGCGCCCTCAGCCAGGCGCATCCCACCATGCTCCCTCAGCAAGGCACATCCTTTTCAGCAGCTCAGTTATGTGCATCCTCAGTTATGTGCATCCCTTGGGCAGCTCAGTTATGTGCATCCCTTTAGCAGCCCAGTTATGTGCCATCCTTCCAGCCAGGCTCACCTGGCCGAGCAGGACGAGGGTGGCAATTAACCCCCCCATCCAGAGAAAGAGCCTCAAAAGCCAAAGGAAGATCGTGATCGAAACTGCGGCTAAAGGAGCAGCTTTCAACACAACCAGAATGGACGACATCCATTTTGAAGGAAGAAAGAGCCACCAAAGCTGTAGCGCCGCAATCCCGATCTACGGCTCTTCCTGCACAACGAAGACGAGGCTCGAGCATCCCTATCTTTGGATGCAACAGGCACCTTCTGCCTGCCTCGGAAGCCCTCGACTCCGACTTTTGGATGTAACAGTTACCTTCAAGTGCATCAGCAAAGACACTGCGTCGCATCTTCACTCTCGGGAGCATCTCGTCAACAGAATGCATTCGAGTACACAAGTTCATGTCGGAAAGACGTGAGAGAACAAGAAGCAAACCTTCTCTCCATGCCACTATTTATAGGCCGGGCAAATCAAACCCATGCGTCAAGTGGATGGTTCTCCGAATTCCGTGCAATGAATTTGCATTTAATGGATGAACCGGACGCTTCGAATTCAGCCAAGTCAAAATGACTATTTAAAGTACTCGAAGAACGCGACAGTTGCACCATCAAAGACGTCTCACGAAGCGGATGCGCCGGCCAAACCGCGCATCACACAGACGTGCCCTTCAACATCAAGCGCATCATACAGACGCACCTCTCAACACCAAGCGCATCACAGGGGATGCGCCCCCATGCGCCTAGTGGAACGCCAACCGACGCGCCCACTCAGCTGTCCATCAAATGTCACAAACATTAAATGCTGAATTGACAGAGTTGGCAGCACGCCTCTCAAAGTCTGAACAGTCGGCAGCTTTTTCAGAAGACGAAGCATCACCAACATCAGCATCATCATTACTTCCCTCCGACGGCTACTGCCACGTGGCCACCCAACCATCTCGCATGCGCTTTCGCGGCCATGCGCCCAAATCTGCATACGCCTCAAAAGCTGTGCGCCTCAGGCTTTTCACTGATCCCTAAAGACAGAAGGAAAGTCATTGTCACAACTCTGCATGCGCCTCAAAAGCCATGCGCCCCAGACTTCTTCCTGATCCCAAAAGACAGGAGTAAAGTCACTACTGAAGCTCTGCATGCGTCTCAAAAGCCATGCGCCCAGAATGGTTCGTGACTCCTAAAGGTTACGAGCCAAAGTCTCCTTATGCGCCCAATCATAGGCGCATCCTACCAGATCATTCTCCACCAAATCCGAGATCTCCGAGCCATGGGTTGATGACACGTGTCCTTTGACTCAACTCATCCAAGATCTCAGCAACAGAAAGATCTTCTTCTCTGCTACGTGTCGGCTCACAACAGCAACATGAGAAAGTCAACCCCTCGATCAGGACGCATCGTCCATGCGCCTCCATCAACAATCAACACGTGGCGTCCCCGCGTACAGACGCATCCTACATGCGCGCATGAGCAGCCAACCTGCAAAACTATAAATAGAGGGATCATTTCCTTCTTCTATACACGGACCAACCTACGTGCACACATATCAACCTCTACAACGAACAGACAGAGACTTCGCACCACCAGAGAGGCAGATACAGACACTCAACGTCTTCCTCCTCTCAGCAAGCTCCGACACCCAGAGCAATCCAGACCTTCAGAGAATCGATAACCGTCGTCAGATCGTCAACGGAGTCAACGCATTACCACTCACTCCATTAGCACAAGGAACCCAGATTAAACAAAAGTGTACTCCTAGGACTACATCTAAGTCCTATATTGTAACACTGTTCTATTTGTATTGAAATTTGCAATCAAAGAATTTTAATGGCAAACAAGATGGCGACTCTGCTAGGGACCTCTTTCTCCTCCACCGAGAAAGTTGTGTCACAATCCGACGACATGAAGGTGGGCTCCTCCCACAAGATGCTGGTCGTACGCCTCAATCAACAGGCGTATGAGGAGTTCATCTCTGAAGGAAGTACGAGTCCTTCGAAGCGGCTGCCGAAGCCGAAGAAGACCCGCCGAGTCTGGGCGCGCAAGGTCGACGCCTCGGGCACCACCACCGAAGGGGATGCGCCAATCCAGCCTTCCCTTCCTGCTGACGTCCTCAGCTACCAAGATGCGCCCGCTGGTGCAGCGCATCTCTCGGGGAAACATGCGACTAACCACGTTCCCCAGCCATCTCCCTCTCAGGCGAGGAAGATGCGTCGATGGAGCAGGGGCGCAGCCAATGCCTCGCGCATCACCTCTGATACGCCACATAAGATCTCTGTCTTTGACAGACTCACTCGCTGTAGTGGCGAGGAGAATTTGGATTCTGAGTACTACGCTCCCCAGCGGCCTGGTACGAAGAAGTCCAAGGCAGCACGGACCATGCGTCCCAAACGTGCTATGCCAGCAACAAGCCAGAAGCATGCGCTCACAATCATGCGCGCTGCTGATGGTAAGTTGTACAAGGTCGACTCGAGTGCTGCGGTACCGAGAACGAGCCGACCTTCAAAGTCCTTGTCTCACTTGGGCGCATCTACTGCGTGCACAACCAAGTCGAGCAAGGCAAATCCAGTGGTCTTGAACTCCCGTGCCTCCTCCGGTTGTGCGTTTGAGGTCCGTTCAAGTCACTTCAAATGCTGTGGTTCCTCCACTACTGATCGGGATGCCTGCTTGGTATTAGATCAGGGGGCACAGCACTCACTTGACCACCCCGACGCTTGGCCTTGCCATGCACCTGAAGGGGGTGCAAAGGTGGCACTCTCCTCCAACGATCTACGTAACGTGATTACTCATAAGCGCCGACCAGGAGAGTTGACTGACAAGCACGATGCGCCTCTCACGGGGCATACTTGTGCTGTGGTCACCATCAACTGCTGTTACAAAGCGGCGGTCCCACCAAGGCAGTCGGTGTTCCAGCAGCTGCAATCATCAACAACCCTCCGACATCGCCTCGGAAAGAAGGTGTCAACAGAAGAGGAACCAATGGTTGCTTCATGTAACGTGATCTCCAACTCCTCGTCAGTCCGAAAGGCGACTGGTAGTTTCTCTTCCTCGTCCAAAAGCCAGCCGAGGAAAACCAAGACAGCTGTCTCGTCCTCCGGAGTGTTCGAAGGCACTCGAGCGAGGAAGAAGATCTTGGAGGAAGCTGGGGGCAGCCAGACCCTTGTCAAGCCTTCTTCCGAAGACGAGTGTGTCCAAAGCACACTTGGGGCAGATCCTCGAGGCGAAGTCAGCCTCCTAGAAGCCCCTGAAGACGAAAACATCCCCCAGAACATAGCTGGGGGTAGTCTAGCATCTTTGGACCCGAGTTCTGGAGACGAAGAGGCCCTTCAAGACGGTGAGGGTAATCAGGCCCTTGCAGATGCGCCCGTGATGAATGTTCTCCTGAACATAATCGGGGGTAGCCAAGACGAAGCTCCAGGAAAGGCGACTCCCCTGCAAGAGAGTGAGGCCGAGAGTGAAGCCTCGACCCATTTATCCACTCCCGGCCGCGTCATGACAGTAAACATGTCTGGGGCTCATGTCGAGTCTGATGCACCGCAAACAAACCTCGTCCAGCGCATAGATGCCCTGGAGGGAGGACTCAAAACCCTCTCTGCCTCCATACAAACGCTGTCTCAAGCAGTGCTTGAAATACGGTCAGCTTTGACCAGGACACCTTCTACCGGTCCCGATCCAGGGGCCAATGGAGAGTCGAGTGTACCCCTTCAACGGGTATCCTCGGACGCAGATCGCCGAGAAGCACCTCGAACGTCAGAGCCCTCAAATGCTCAACATCCGGTGGTACCACCTTCCCCGACTCCCAGCTCCACGAAAAACATGGTCGAGATGATCAGGGACCTGCACGAGCGCTTTGAGTCCAAGACGAGACAAGAGGAGCGCCAGAAAATGGGCATCCCCCAGACTTATCCCCTCGAGTGGAACTAGGTGGTTTATCCTCCAAAGTATAAACCACAAATACTGACGCCATACGACGGAAAGGACTCTCCGCGTCGCTACCTGACGTACTTTCAGTCTCAGACGGGACATCTTCCGAAGGAGGACGCGCTACTTACCAGCATATTTGTTGGGACACTGAAAGGAGTGGCGTACGACTGGTACTGTAGCCTCTCCGACAATTCAATATCTTTCTTCGACGACCTGACGCGCCTCTTTTTCGACCGTTTCTACGACGGCGGGAAGGACATGACAATGGCGTCCCTTATAGAGATAGGCCAGAAAGAGAAGAAAACAGTTCGAGTGTTCATCGAACGCTTCCAACAGGCCTGCTTCAGACTGCCCCCGGGCATGCCAGAACATGCGCTTCTCTCCTCCTGCAGCATGAACATGATGCCTACAGCAAGCTCTGGCTCAACTCTACTCCTTCTCCCGACTGGAGCTCCTTGATCATTGAAGCAGAAGCCGCGGAGAAGAAGGCAGCCAACGCTCGTCTTCTGGGAGTCAGTTTTCCTGCCTTCGAGGACTAGGGAAAATGGCCTGCAACCAATAACCCCGGACGAGAAACAAAGGGGAAGCAGGCATTAACTGTCAATGCCTCAAAAGGTGCATCAGCACCTACTCAGAAGCCTCCACTTGCACCAAGGTCGAAGGAGGTTTATTCGTTCAACGACGAAGACACCCTGCAGCTCTTTGAGATACTGAAGCAGGGTGACAAGATCAAGCTTCTGGACCCCAAGCGTCCCGATAAGGTTGGGAAAGTGGACAACCCGAGGTACTGTCACTACCATCGGTTTGTCGGACACCCAACCAAGGACTGCTATGTCCTCAAGAATTACATCCAGCGCATGTTCAATGCGGATGTAATCTCCGTCGACTACGAAGAGAAGACGGTGTCAGCCAACGTGGTGTCACTCTAGTTTGGCACCCTACCGCCGACTACAACACAAGATGGCGTCGTCCCCATCCCTAAGGCGACAATGGAGGTGGTTAGCTTACCACCAACCCGTGACAATGTGAGTGGACTCATCCCACTCACCACATCTCGGGGAGAGATCTTGTGGGTTCACCCTGATCTCGTCTCCGAGGTGACCCAACCGGAGGTACGCTCTACCTCCAACTCCAAAGGCAGGAAGATCAAGTCTTGCCGCATGGTCTCTTCTTCAGCGCAAGAGGCACTTCCTGTGCAGATGCGTTCACAACAGAACGCCCAACCCGACGAAGCTGCCGTCGAGATGGTGCCTCCTGGCACCGTCCCTGATGTCCAGGACGAGGGCCCGTCTAAGCCCTCAGTAGCCAATAAACAGAAGCAGATAGAGGCCCGCTTCGATAGACCTCTGCGAAAAGAGAATGCTTCGGGGCTAGCCAAGCCCCACAACTTCGACATACTGGCGCAACTCGCCAGTACTCCTGCCCGCCTATCTCTGTTCGTGCTCCTCCGTCTTTCCAAAGACTCCCGAGAAGCTCTCTGTGAAGCTCTGAAGGATGCTGAATCCTTTCTTAGTCAGGTCAAGCAGCCGGAAGATCTCCTGACTGTGTGCAAGCACTGTCACTGTGCGGAGGAGGTTATCCCCAATATAACCTTCACCCAACAGGACATGTTGCTCAAACACAATCGACACAACAGGCCGCTGTATTACACAGGGTACATTGGTTCAGTCAAGGTGAAGCGGATTCAGATTGATCCGGGGTCTTCCCTCAGCATCATCCCGAAGACGCTGCTCTCAACACTGGGTATCCCAATGTACCGACTGGCGCCCTCCAACACAACAATCAGTGGTTTCAACGCCAGCAAAAGCGAACTACTGGGCAAAATACGACTAAAGTGCCACATCGGTAACCTCAGAACCGAGGTCACCTGTTATGTCATGGACGCTAAAGTCAACTACAACATTCTGTTGGGTCGTCCATGGCTGCACGAGTACATGGTGGTGCCATCCACGCTCCACCAATGTATGAAGTACGTGTCCACCAACAACGTCATCCGTACGGAGTTCGCGAACATCGAACCTTTCAAAGGGATTGAAGCCTACTTTACCGATGCCGACTTATACAAGTCACCTGACGAGGAGGAGGCCAATGATGCTGACGACGAAGCAGAAACGGCAGCAGAGCCGGACATAGAGCCTGAGGTCACTCCCGATGCTCCTTTGAAGATCCGACTCAAAGGCAAACCGCCTCAGAAGTTACCCCCCATGAGCATTAAGCTACCCGGGAAGGCACCAGCTGCTCCTGAAGCTCTCCTGAAGATACGGCTCAAGGGAATGCCGCCTCAAACATCGGCTCCCCTTGTGGCAAAAATACAGGGGAAGGCGTCAACCACCGGAAGCACAGCGGAAGCACCTCTGAAGGTGCGTCTCAAGGGCAAGCCGCCACCATCCCAGCCGCCAGAGAAGGTCCAGGTAGTCCTCTCGGACTCCCAGATCAGCGCTGTGGTGGACCCTCCCGATCCTACTCCAGTGCTTACAGATGAAGAGCTGGGGGAATATATCTCGGCCGATGTAGATGCCCCATCTCTCGATAATGTAATCCCACGGGATAAAATCTCACATTTTATCAATAATAGAGTGTCTTTTAATTATTCTAGTCTTCCACATTGGAATGCCATGTATACATTAGATAACGCTCTACGGTCGTTGCAAACACAAATAACGACCGTCCATCATGTAAATCGAGTAGTCCCGTCCCAAGGGGTCTGTTACATAGTCCCACCACAGAGTCGAGACGAAGAATCCATTATCTTTGGCAAGGTCGAGCGTCATCAAGACCTTCCGCCACTCGAGCCAGAACCAGACGCCGGCATAATTCAACTCTATCGGTACACGGACAAGGCAAAGTACCTCATCCAAAAGATGGGTTACGACCTAAAAAGCGACAAAGACCTGAACTATGGCAAAGGTCGACGTCTCCCTCTCCGGCTTCCAACACCTAAAGGAAAGCCGCAGGACTACTACAATAAAACTCGACGGAGGGTAGGCTATATTATGCCACCGTCAACGCCAGAGAGTTCAGACGCAGAGGAAGTTGAACATTCTCACTCGTCTGAAGCATCAACGTGGGATTCCGATACCAGTATCGGATCTGTCTTCAAGAGAGTGCTGTTAGCCAACATGACATCTGCACAATCTCAAGAAGAAGAAGGCGAAGACCAAGCGCCGGAATTCTTCGAAGAAGAAGCCTGGGCTCAACGCCTGGGACAACAATGGGAGTCTCGTTTTGAATTACGCGAACCTTCCACCGAAGACGAAGTCGAGCAGATCGACCTTGGGGATGGATCTTCTTCCAAACCCATCTTCGTCAACAAAAGCCTAAAAGGAGAAGACCGAGAATCTTTAATCCAGCTGGCTAAAGAGTATATCGACGTTTTCGCCTGGAGCTACGAAGATATGTCGGGACTTGATCCCCAAATCGCGATGCATAGGCTGAACATTTTACCTGATGCTAAGCCTATCAAACAACAACAGCGGCGCTTCCGTCCGGACATCATGAATGCCATCGATCAGGAGGTAGACAAACTCTTGACCAGCGGCTTCATCCGTGAAGAGCAACACCCAGATTGGGTAGCCAACGTCGTTTCCGTCACCAAGAAGAATGGGAAGATACGAGTCTGTATCGACTACAGAGACCTCAACTCTGCTTGTCCGAAGGACGAATTCTCGCTTCCAATCACCGACGTGATGATCGACAACACATGTGGCTTCGAGCGCATGTCTTTCATGGACGGGTATTCGGGCTACAACCAGATCAAGATGTTCCCTGACGACACAAAACACACGTCATTCAGGACTCCAAAGGGCATTTTCTGCTACACAGTGATGCCCTTCGGCTTGAAGAACGCTGGTGCGACATATCAACGTGCTATGAGCACCATTTTCCGTCAACACCTTTGCAAGACAGTCAAATTCTATGTTGACAACATCGCAGTCAAGAGCCGTCTCAAAGGAGATCACCTGCAAGACCTCAAGACAGTCTTCGATCTCATGCGGGCGCACCAACTCAAGATGAACCCCGCTAAATCCTTCCTTGGGGTTTCGAGCAAAAAATTCTTGGGCTTCATCATCACGGCGAAAGGCATTCATGTCGATCCCGAGAAGACCAAAGCTATCCTTGATATGGACCCTTCGAAGAATCTTCGAGAACTGCGAGGCCTACAGGGACATCTGGCATACATCCGGAGGTTCATAGCAAACCTTTCCGGCAAATGTCAACCCTTCACCCAGCTCATGAAGAAGGGAGTCTCTTACATCTGGACAGAGGAATGCCAAAAGGCTTTCGACGACATCAAAGCCTACCTGACGAGCCCTCCAGTCCTGGTGGCACCCGTCGCCGGCAAACCATTTCTACTTTACGTCCGTGCCATGGATCATTCCCTCGGCGCCCTGCTAGCTCAGAACAGTGACACAGGCTATGAGCAAGCAATCTACTACCTCAGTCGAACTCTGATCGGGGCCGAACACCGGTACAACCCCGTTGAAAAGGAGTGCTTGGCTCAGGTATTTGACATCCAAAAGACTCGTCATTATGTCTCGGGCCAGACAATTCATGTCATTTCCTGAGTCAATCCGCTCAGGGTCCTCATGACGAAGCCAGGATCACTGAACTCCCGGTAGGGGTGCAACTCGGGCGGGCTAAACCCGAACCCGATCGGATAAACCCGTTAATGGGTTAGGTTAGGGTTGAAGATATTCGGGTTCGGGCTTGGGCTCGGGTTAAAATATTTGAACCCGATCAAAAATCGGGTTGAGCTTGGGTTCATGTGTTGGGTAACCCGAAGAACCCGAAACCCGACATATATATAATTTATATATATATATTGTTTCATACTACTTAAATAAAAAAGTTTAAACTATAATTTTTTTCACCCAAACTCTTCAATTCCTTGTCCTAAATCTCATTTCAGCTTTATTTTGTAATGATTAAGGCTTTATTGCTATTTGATTATGCATTTAATATTACTCTTGTTTAAAATTATTTCAAATATCATATTAGAGTCCGATAAACCCGATGGACCCGACCCAACCCGAGCCCAACCCGATCCTCCGGGCTTGGTCTTGGGCTTCATATGTTGAACCCGAAGTCGGGTCGGGCTTGGGCTTGGGCTAGACTTATGATCTATCGGGTTGGGCTCGGGTTGACCTCAAACCCGACCCAACCCGCCCGAGTTGCACCCCTAACTCCCGGCTAGCCACATGGGCGATCTTGCTAACACCATACAACATGGTGTTCGTTCCACAGAAGGCTGTTAAGGGTCAAGCTTTGGCCGACTTTTTAGCGGCACACCCCATCCCAGAGTCCTCAAGACTCTATGAAGACATCCCGGATGAGGTCCAAGAATCAAATGTCACCGAAGAAGGCTCCGTCTGGTGGATGTTTTTTTATGGCGCTTCAAGAACAGGCCCCAAAGGCCAAATCGTCACAGGAGTGGGGGTGGTATTAGTCTCCCCCGATCAGCTGGTCATCCAGCGTGCTTACTTCCTTTCAAAGCCGTACTCCAACAATGTTGCTGAATACAACGCGCTCATTATGGGACTCCAGCTGGCACAACAGCTGGGGGTGAATCATCTGGAAGCCTACGGCGACTCAAAGCTCGTCGTAAACCAGATCAGAGGGCAATACGAGGTTCACCATGAAGATCTGATCCCCTACCATGAAGTTGTATTGAACATCATTTCAACCTTCACCGGGTTCTTCATCGAACACGTACCTCGTCTACAAAATCTAGAGGCTGATGCTCTGGCTGGCCTCGCAGCCTCTTTGGCGGCACCCCTCGGGACTCAACACTACGTCACGGTAGTGGGTCGAGACTTGGTCTGCTCTAAAAACAACCTGCGCTCACAAGTGGCTTAAGCCATGTCAACGGGTGCCGGTATTAATGTCCGAGATTGGAGATTTCCGTTCATCGACTTTGCTGTCTACGAAATTCTTTCGGAGGACCCGAAAGAAGTCGTCTCAGTCAGGAGGCGCTCTCTTCGGTTCTACTACGATACATCCACTAAAATGCTGTACCGACGCTCCTACGATGGACTTCTCCTTCGATGTTTGTCCAACGAAGAAGTAGCCGAAGCACTTCGAGAAGCTCACGATGGAACCTGCGGGGCCCATCAACCTGGTCCTAAGCTGCAGATCGACTGCGACGTATGGGCTACTACTGGCCAACCATGGCTGCTGACGCTGTCGAATATGCTAAGAAGTACCATGCATGCCAGCTTCACGCAGACTTTATTCATACACCGTCCGAACCACTACATCCTACAGTCGCCTCCTGGCCCTTCGAAGCTTGGGGAATGGACATTATGGGACCGATCACCCCTCCTTCATCGAGAGGACACCGCTTCATCCTAGCAATCACCAACTACTTCTCCAAATAGGCAGAAGCAGTTCCACTGGCAGAAGTAAAAAGCTCCAGGGTGATCAGCTTCACCAAGCACCACGTCATCTACCGTTTCGGAGTACCCCGAAGGATCATCCACGATAATGGTCCTCAGTTCATCAGCCATGTTTTCAGCCGATTCTGTGACAAGAATCGTATTCAAAATGTGGCATCAACCACCTACAATCCGGCAGCAAACAGATTAGCAGAGACGTTCAACAAAACTATCGTCAGGCTACTCAAAAAGGTCGTGTCATCTAACAAACGCGACTGGGATGAAAAGCTCGGCGAATGCCTTTGGGCCTACCGCACAACGGTACGGACCCTGACAGGCAACACACCATTCTCCTTGGTCTATGGGAGTGAAGCGGTACTGCCTCTCGAGATTCAGATACCCTCACTCCGCGTAGCAATCACAAACCAACTCACAGAAGAAGACAATCAACGTCGTCGTCTGCGGAAACTGGAGGTACTTGACGAAAAGCGTCTTCTAGCTCAACAACGTATCGAACTCTACCAAGCCCGTATATCACAGGTTTTCAACAAGAAGGTCAAGCAGAGGACTTTCCAAGTTGGTGACCTGGTTCTGTCAGTCAGGAGGCCGATGGTGTTGACTCACAAAACACCAGGAAAGTTCGAGCCCAAATGGGAAGGACCTTTCATCATCGAGACGGTATACTCAAACGGTGCTTACCGTATCGCCAAACCCAATGGGGACTTGTTCAGGATGTCCATCAACGACAAGTTCCTAAAGAAGTACTACTCTTGACATCTTTCAGACATGTGCTTCCACTAGGGATCTGTGGACCCAATCATCAGGGCTCACAGACAATTCCCTTCCACAAAATCATACGCTTCCGGAACCCAGCTGTTCTGTGGCATCCTCCAGTAGAAGAACAACCATGTCCACATCACCTCTGAGTTGTTCCCCTACGCCCTATAAGGCGAAATCTTACACCCCGTAAGATTACACTATCCTTCATGTTTACCACGTCCACATTACCTCTGAGTAAACTTCCCGTACAGACAACCCCCGCGTTGCCGTACATCGATCGCAGAACTTCTACATCCACATTACCTCTGAGTAGTTCCGTGTATCCCCCAGAGTAATTCCTACCACGTCCATAACACCTCTGAGTAGGAAGATTCTATCATTTGAACCCCATATTTGCCACATCCATATTACCTCTGAGCAAATACATTGGGTCCTTCAAACTTATTATCTGTATCTAAAACCAAGGTACGCAAAAGTTAATAGGTCCACACAAATTATCAAAGTTCATAACAAGCAAAAATGAACACATCACAGAAAATGGTATACTTCTTTATTTAGGAGAGTAAAGGATTACACTATCCCCAGCAAGAGTTGCAAAAATACAAAAAGCAGAGACTACAAGCCCTAAATATCCCCAGGGTTGGTGGAAAGCTCTGCGATTCGACGTTTCAAATCTACCGCCCGAGTCTCCACAGTCGCCAAGACTCGACGTTCAGCTTCTTGACGCATTGCTTCAACAGCCTCAGCAGAAGTTTCATTCTCGTGCTTCTCATCAAGCTGCTGTCTCTGCAGAGCCAAGGTAAGAGCTCGGAGAGTGAAAGCTGCTTCCTCCTTCTTAAATGCTACGTGTTCAGCCTGGACACGTTCGACGTCCAATTGGAGTCGGGCCCGCTGGTCCTCAAGGTGGCGTATCTGCGCGTCAATCTCCGCGATATTAGCATCCAACGCAGCTCGCGTCTCTACTGTCTCCCGTATAGACTGAGATAACCGCTCTACTGCAGCTTCAGTCTCAGCCACTTCGCGTTCCCAGACACTCACTTTGGACTGGTAGGAAGACTCAGTCTCGGCGAGCAGCTTCTCTTTCTTTGCATCTATCTGGACGGAGAGGTCATTTCGTTGGATGCGCTCTAATTCGGAAAGCCACTGGTCCAACTCAGCCACCGTGGCTTCCAGAATGATGGCCAGGTGATCATGGCCCTGGTGAACACGGATCAGGTTGATATGAGGCAATGCCAGAGTTCTTGCCGTCGCAAAGCTCCCCTTGGCGTCCATCACTGCCGACACCCCCCTCTGCAGCATTTTGTATACTGCCTCAACGATGAATTTCACATATTCATCTACGTCCGCCAGCACCTGCGGCGTCATAGCAAGGGTTGGAGGAGCTACTCCAGTCGACGGACCGGAAGAAGACCCGCCGACCTCAACCTGCGAGGCTGGAGCCTCGGTATTAGTAGGCTCTTTATCAACAGGGGCCGGACTACTAGCCCGGGGAGCCAAGGGAACAGAAGAAGCCGGGACAGGCATCGAGATCGTACCCCAAGTGGAAGGTACACCAGAGGGTTCCTTCACACCCTTACCCTTCCCAAACTCGGAAGTACCACCGACGTCAGTGGCCACCTCTCCAATACCCAACGTGCTATCACCAGCCAATACTTCCCCTGGCAGAACGGGGAGATCAACACTTACCTCCTGACTCGTCCCTGAAGTCAGGACCGCCAGACGGGTCTCTTCATCAAATCCCTCTACAGGGACAGGATCTGTCGCTACCTCCTGATTGGTAGCCACCTCAGCTTCCGCCGCTGAGTCTGGGGTAGGGCTCGACAATGATACAGCCGACCTCTCCTCATCATAAAAAGGAGGGGAATCAATCCCCTCCTCTGTTCCGACCATCTCTGTTGCCCCCGCAACAGGCTCTTGCAACCCTGGAGTGGCGTCATCTGAAGACGACAAACTCCACCCCACTTCATCACCGGGAAGCCTCGCATCTGCTGGACCCTCGGCATCCAAGGCCCCCGCCGTGGCCTTTATCACCTCGGAAGCTACTGCATCCTCAGCTTCCCTTCTGACATAATCCGGGGACGCTAGAATCTCCACGACAACAACATCCTCCGGATTCTCCTTCATAGGAGACATCATAGTCGGCGGGATGCACACTTCAGACGAGCCCGCCATCTCCTTTGGCCTGCACCCACCAGATTTTGGAGTACGAGGCCTTCTTTTTAGCGGCTCCTATAAAAAGGGGAAGCATTGATTCCATGAAATATTGAACCCAAATCAGACTATGTGGGACATCCTTACCTCTGCAGATGCTGAATCTGATGACACCGTCAGTAACGATGTCTGCTTCAGCTTCTTTGATACAGGAGATCCGGCCCCTATATCTGCACGTCATTTTGGTTGGTCAACCGAAGGTTCAGTCTGACCCCCTAGGGATGCGATAGGGGCACCGTGATGACCCACCCCTGGTGGACGGTGTGATCGAACCCTAGCCGATACATGCCCAGTCACCGCTAACGGGGTGCCTGCAACGAGACTCGTCTCCCTATCATACCCGGAAGGTGCGGCAGCCATAACGCAGTAAAACTTGGTGGCCGAGTAAAGAATGGGCGACCGCGGATCCTGGGCAAACATCGTAAAGCGAGCTCCGATACATCCAGCATTATAGTAATGCCAAGCTCGTGCGCCATCCAACAAACTTCGAGCATACCCCAGGGTGATACTGGGATTGTCCAACATCAGCTGCGCATAATCGAATTGTCGTACAAAGCGGCTCGGTAAATACGGTTCCAGGAAACACTGATTTCTATTCCGGTACACCAGGTGGGATGGCCGAATACTTTACAACCAGCGGAATCCCTACGGAGGCAGAGCGGTGGCATCTTCACCCGAATCCCTTAAGTCTTCGTTGGCCTCAAAACCCAAGAAGATCGGACAAACTTTGGTGATCTCCCATCCCTGAAGATGGGATAAAACCCTTCTGCAAACAGGGACACCAGTGTACGACCAACTCCTCTGGTGGAAACGGTGGAGGAATGCATCTCCGGCCCTGTAGTCTTCTTCTGAACCCAGACTCATTACATTGGGATGGTGCAAAATTAACCACCCCATCAAATAGTAAAACGATAGCTCAGCGCGCGAGAAGTTATTCTTTCGACCTCGGTCATGAATCACATTTCCCGCGAACTCGCGTAAACCTCGCAGCAAGTTACATACCATTGCTGGGAGTAGAGCCAAGCGCCGGCCAAAGACCAACTTCACAGCTGGCAGGATCAAGTGCCGGGTCACTCTCTCAACAGAGCCGGATCCGCCCGGGAAGACGTAATCCCGAAGCCAAACCATAAGATACGCGACCAATACTGCTTTCGACGACATCCGATGAGCAAGATGCCAGAAACAGCTGTAGGAGCGTTCATCAGACTGCTGGTCCTCATTCTCCCAGGGATTCTTCTCATCTAACCTGCTCATCTCAGAGAGCACTTCGCTACGAGAGAGCGCTGGTAGAGTGGAGAACTGCGAGGGATCCCCCTTGTCTTGCATAAAGACGTAATCTCTCCAAGCGGTCACATGAGGCTGTGACCCGCTCTTATCCCTTCTCTGCATATAGTAATGATGACTCGCCACTTCCTTAAAGACGGCCGTCATCTCCTCAGCCTTGTCCTCCAGGACTTGAAACTCTTCGTTGGTCGGAAAGTACTCTTCATAGGGTTCCGATCCCCAAGGGAGCTTTGATACCTCATACATCTCATGAAGTGCGAGCCCTAACTCCTCCACTGGAGTAAAAAAGGTCCCGGTATGGATATCAAACATCTCTAAGAGTACGAGGAACATATGCCTGTTAATGTCAACACCTGCCTGGGTAGCACGAATCGCGGCAGTCAGCCCAATCTCTCGGAGCTCAGTCCGAAACCGCGACAAAACCCAGAGTGTCAGTTTATCCCATTTGGAAACGTAATGACACCAACCCTCTACCCGAAACTATCCTTTCGGGTATGAGCGTTCCATCAACAGCATGCGATGTGCAAAAGTTAAGGCACTATAAGCAAATGTATCGAGGGGAACATCACTGTAAATGCTCCTAGGACGTAGAGTCCGCCAGATGAAAGAAGACCCAGACCGCACTGCGGTCAAAGTATCTCTCTGATCGGAGGTAGAATCAATTTTGATGATGCCAATCACCGCTCCCCCCTGAGAGGGAGTAAGATCCCAAGACATCCTCCTCTTGGAAGCAAGACGATAGAAGGCCGTCAAAGGCCATTGACGTTCAAGTTGCTTAACGGTCATATGCACTCCTTTTGCTGTAAAAAACCAGTCTTCCTTGACCTTCAACACTTTTGCTTTAGTAGAAGTAAGGCGGTCTCCAAACAGGAACTCAGGCTTCAAGAAGGTCACTTTATCAGATGTGGCAGACTTCAAAACACCACGCTCCATCATCCATTTGAGGAACCCATACTGCTGTTCCCGGATTTGAGTCATTCTCTCGGGATGCTGGTCCAGCATAATAGCGGCTTGAGCAGGGTTTATCACTTCCTCGTTATAATCTACTCCCGTCTGGCAGATGGCAGCATCCAGAAGCACTTCATTCAAGAGTGGGATAGGCATCGACACTAGCAAAGATTCGAAAAAATGTTAGAAATAACAAAAGAATTTGAGTCTCATCAAAGGTGCGTAGCGCGACTGAAAAAGAAGCTTCGGCGCATCATCAGGGTGTAAACCCATGCGCATCAGCAGCGGAGCTTCGGCACGTCATCTGGGTGTGAACCCATGCGCGTCAGCAGTGCCTTGGCGCATCATCAGGGTCTAAACCCATGCGCGTCAGCGGTAGTACTTCGGCGCATCATCAGGGTCTAAACCCATGCGCGTCAACAGTAGTGCCTCGGCGCATCTTCAGGGCTTAAACCCATGCGCGTCGGCGATAAAAACCTCGGCACATCATCAAAAGACTCAAGGTCTATGTGCGTTGGTGTATGTAAAATGAAACTTACCAACCACCTCCGGCCGAACTTCGACAGGCCGACGGGGAACATCGACCGCTGCAGCTTTGACAGGTTCTTTTCTTTTGTCCTTGCCAGCACCGCCGCGAGGAGTCTTGGGAGCCATTTCTTTGAGAGAAGAAAAGTTAGGGTTTTTTGAAGAAGAAGAACTCTAAAGAAAGCAAAAGCAAGGAGAAGAAGAACTCTCTCTCTCCATCTCTCGCCTATTTATAGGGCTTGGTCGCACGCGTGAACCGATGATGTGTGATCTCAGCCGTCGCCTTGGGTTAACCACAAATAAAACCAAAAAAGATCATCATTAATCTTTTTTTAGGTTACCGAGGTGTCATCATTTGCACTAACTGAGCGGAGCATGCGCCCCATCACTGACGCGCAGAGTATCTATGTGCCCCGACGGTCATGCGCCCCCACTACCATGCTTCTTATTCAAAGTATTCCAAAACTTATCCAAAAGTTTTGAAAACTTTGAAGGGGGTCTTGTAGAAGCATGGAATTTTAGAACCAGAAAATCTATGCGCCAGACTACATGCGCCAAAGCTTGGACAAAGTACTTCACAGCAAAAAGCAACAAATATGTAGACATTGAAAGAGGATTATTTATTTAACATATAAAAGTCTATTACATGTCTAAAAAAGACTGTACAAAGGAGAATTTCTACAAAGAAAAGATTCTAAGTCTACAACCAGCAATCAATATGCGCCCTCAGCCAGGCGCATCCCAACATGCGCCCTCAGCCAGGCGCATCCCAACATGTGCCCTCAGCCAGGCGCATCACAACATGCGCCCTCAGCCAGGCACATCCCACCATGCGCCCTCAGCAAGGCGCATCCTTTTTAGCAGCTCAGTTATGTGCATCCTCAGTTATGTGCATCCCTTGGACAGCTCAGTTATGTGCATCCCTTTGGCAGCCCAGTTATGTGCCATCCTTCCAGCCAGGCTCGAGGGTGGCAATTAACCCCCCATCCAGGGAAAGAGCCTCAAAAGCCAAAGGAAGACCGTGATCGAAACCGCGGCTAAAGGAGCAGCTTTCAACACAACCAGAATGTGCGACATCCATTTTGAAGGAAGAAAGAGCCACCAAAGCCGTAGCGCCGCAATCCCGATCTACGGCTCTTCCTGCACAACGAAGACGAGGCTCGAGCATCCCTATCTTTGGATGCAACAGGCACCTTTCGCCTGCCTCGGAAGCCCTCGACTCCGACTTTTGGATGTAACAGTCACCTTCAAGTGCATCAGCAAAGACACTGTGTCGCATCTTCACTCTCGGAAGCATCTCGTCAACAGAATGCATTCGAGTACACAAGTTCATGTCAGAAAGATGTGAGAGAACGAGAAGCAAACCTTCTCTCCATGCCACTATTTATAGGCCGGGTAAATCAAACCCATGCGCCAAGTGGATGGCTCTCCTAACTCTGTGCAATGAATCTGCATTTAATGGATGAACCGGACGCTTCGAATTCAGCCAAGTCAAAACGGCTATTTAAAGCACTCGAAGAATGTGACAGTTGCACCATCAAAGACGTCTCACAAAGCGGATGCGTCGGCCAAACCGTGCATCACACAGACGTATCCTTCAACATCAAGCGCATCATACAGACGCGCCTTTCAACACCAAGCGCATCACAGGGGATGCGCCCCCATGCGTCCCCATGTGCCTAGTGGAACGCCAACCGACGTGCCCACTCAGCTGTCCATCAAATGTCATAAACATTAAATGCTGAACTGACAGAGTTGGCAGCACGCCTCCTAAAGTCTGAACAGTCGACAGCTTTTTTAGAAGACGAAGCATCGCCAAGGTCAGCATCATCATTACTTCCCTCCGATGGCTACTGCCACGTGGCCACCCAACCATCTCGCATGCGTCTCCGCGGCCATGCGCCCAAATCTGTATACGCCTCAAAAGCTGTGTACCTCAGGCTTTTCACTGGTCCCTAAAGACAGAAGGAAAGTCATTGTCATAACTCTACATGCGCCTCAAAAGCCATGCGCCCCAGACTTCTCCCTGATCCCAAAAGACAGGAGTAAAGTCACTACTGAAGCTCTGCATGCGCCTCAAAAGCCATGCGCCCAGAATGGTTCGTGACTCCTAAAGGTTACGAGCCAAAGTCTCCTTATGCGCCCAATCCTAGGCGCATCCTACCAGATCATTCCCCACCAAATTCGAGATCTCCGAGCCATGGGTCGATGACACGTGTCCTTTGACTCAACACATCCAAGATCTCAGCAACAGAAAGATCTTCTTCTCTGCTACGTGCCGACTCACAACAGCAACATGAAGAAGTCAACCCCTCGATCAGGGCGCATCGTCCACGCGCCTCCATCAGCAATCAACACGTAGCGTCCCCGCGTACAGGCGCATCCTACATGCGCGCATGAGCAGCCAACCCGCAAAACTATAAATAGAGGGATCATTTTCTTCTTCTATACACGGACCAACCTATGTGCACACATATCAACCTCTACAACGAACAGACAGAGACTTCGCACCACCAGAGAGGCAGATACAGACACTCAACGTCTTCCTCCTCTCAGCAAGCTCCGCCACCCAGAGCAATCCAGACCTTCAGAGAACCGATGACCGTCGTCAGATCGTCAACGGAGTCAACGCATTACCACTCACTCCATTGGAACAAGGAACCCAGATTAAACAAAAGTGTACCCCTAGGACTACATCTAAGTCCTATATTGTAACACTGTTCTGTTTGTATTGAAATTTGCAATCAAAGAATTTTAATGGCAAACAATAATATGGCTTCTTTTACGCACGGAGACTATACGAGTTTTTACGCTCAAAAGTTGACGTGTGCGTAAGATTTATTTGGGCTACTTTTACGCTCAAGGTTATTTAACAACCACTTTATGCGAGAAGTCCATGTCCGGGCTATTTTACGCCTAGTCTTCTACTTTACGCTCAGGGTATATTTGGGTTATTTTTATGTCCTATTCTTCTTCACCAATTCAGAACGTGGTTTGCCTACATGGCTTTCATACCACATATCTCGAAGAACGTGTGTACGTGCATCCTATTCTTACTGAAATGATGGGACACGTGTCAACGTATGCAGAGGATGACTCCAATCATGGGTTGCAGTTGTTAGCGTAAAGACGGAACTTCTGCTGAGTTTTTACGCACAAGAAGCCAAGTCTATAAATAGACTGATTTTTCTCATATAACACAGAGACAGAGAGAAATGAGAGAATACATAGAGATCAGAGCCCAGAGACTTTGATTTTTCGGAGCATTCTTCTTCAACTTTTCTTCCAGAACAGAGTGAAGCAAAGCAGGAAAGCATTCAGCCTCGCCATCAGTGCCCAAGTGCGTCGATACCTTTCTGGTGACTTAGTTCTTCCAATTGTTCATCTTTTAGCAGTGATCTTCATCATCATCGTATGGTCCAAAGAACAAAGTGATCATTTACAGATCAGACTTCCATAGCAATACTTCCCAGAATAAAATTTGTACTTCTTGTACTTTTTCTCGTTTTATTTTTAAAATCTGATTTCCAGGCATTTTTTTAAGTGAAACAGTCAAGAATGGCATTAGCCATATGCGGCCAGGAAAATTTCTCTTGGCCATATGCGGCTAGGAATTTCTCTTGGCCATATGCGACAATGCATGCAGATGCTTGCATTTAATTAATTAAAGGGCCATGCGGCCAGATGCATGCAATTAATTAAAAAGGCCATGCGGCCAACAAGTGAATGCTCATACGGCCAAGCAATTTGTTCATGTGGCCAGAAGTGAAATTAATGGCTCCCACAGAGAACATGTCCATAGAAAATACAATGGCCTCCATGGTCCACCAAACAATAATATGAACCCAAATCCAGATTTCCATAGGTCAAATTTGGGTAAATATAATTCTCTACAACATGGAACCAACAACTAGCAAAAATATGCAGGTTTGATAGATCAAAACTCATGAAAACCGAAAATACCACAAAGCTAGATCTACAAGAAATTAACCATGGAAATAAAAAATGCTAAGTACTAAAGTGGGTTAGAAACACATGAGAAAGACAATGGAACAATAAAAATGGACTTCCTTGATGAATCAAGATGCACTTGCCTAAGCTCTCCCTCTCTCTCTCAGGTAGGTGAGGAGTAATGGTGGAGAAGAAAAAGAATAAATGAGGAGAGAGAAAAGAGTGGGGGTTAATAAATGGTGATGGTGGTGGTAGGTAGGTAGGTTGGTTCTCCAACAAAACTGAACCAAGCCAACAAGCCGAACCGAACCAAGATGAACCAAGCAAAAAAAATGCCCAATTAAACCAAGTAAGTAGACATGCAATACGAGTCAAAATACGTATACGTATACCGAGATACGTTATACAAACCACAGGCATTACAACTCTACCCACCTTAAAGAATTCTGTCCTCGAAATTTAATCAAGAGGCTAGAGATGTAAGAAAAAGCTATACTAAGCAATCAATCAAACAATCAATCATGCAAGCAAGGAATTTGAAGACAAGAGGAAGAGGGAAGACATCCTGCTAGGAACCTCTCTGCCGGCTCTGAATCTGAGCTGGGGTCAAGGCATACTGCTGGGGTCTCTGCTGCTGGAAGACTTGTGTCTGAGGCGGCAATGGCCTCGGAGGCTGGTACTGCTGTTGCTGCTGCACTGGTGCTGGTCCCCTTACCAAGGGACTAGTCTGGGCCGATGATGAACTGGCCCTATTCGGACAGGACCCTATCTTGTGGTCCGGTACCCCATAAGCGAAACATAATCCCTGTGCTCTGCGACACTCCGAAACAACGTATCCTGGCTTCCCACAATGAGTGCAGTCCTTTGCGGAAGACTGCTTCTGCTTCTGTTGCTGAGGGGACGTCGGAGTCGAATACTGAACCGACGTAACCGAATTCGCCCTTTGGGGAAATCCAATAGTCAATGCCCTAGCTGCCGGGGCTGGTACTGAAGACTGGGTCATCTGGCCGTGAGACCGCTTTCGACCTCCGGTCCTGTCCACGATCCTCTGGGAGGTATACTCATGCCTCCTAGCTGCTCTCAATACTGCATCAAAAGTCTGATGCTCAAACTGCTCCACTGCTAATAAAATCTCTAGATGAAGCCCTTGTTGAAACCGCTGGGCTCTATCGAACTCGGTCGCCACCAAGGTGTGAGCAAACCGACTAAGCCTGGAAAACTCGATCGCATACCCATCGACTGTCCTGCCCATCTGCTTCAAATTGGTGAACTTGGTCTGTAGATCGTACCGAGCCACAGCATCGAAGTACTTGGTCCGAAATCTCTCACGGAATACTATCCAGGCAATAGGCGCCACTAGTCTAACGGCCTGCACCGCCCACCAGCTGCTGGCTAGATCTAATAATTGTAGGCGTACCACGGCTACCTTCTCATCTTCTGGGGTCTTTGCGGCCTCCAATATCACCTCTGTGTCCTGAAGCCACGCATAAACAGCGATAGCATCTTCGCTGCCATCGAAGAATGGAGGGTTCAGGCGTTTGAAACTGTTCGGTGTACTATTTCCATGATGTCCACCTCTGTCCAGAGCATCTGCCACTGCCTGATGCAAGGCATCTCCTCGACGATCCTACGATGCAAGCAACTCCCTGATAAGTCCAACCAAGGCTCCATTATCCTGTCTTGCGGGCTGGGCTGGCTGTACCGGGGGTTCTGAATCTCCGTGAGGCATGACCCAGGAGGCTGCTCCTGAGTGCTGGGTCTGATCTTCTGGTTGTTGCTGGTCCGTGGAAGGTGCTCCGCCTTGCTGATCGGCAGATCCAGGAACAATACCGCTGAAGAAGACGACATAGGAAATAATAAGGAAGGACCAGGACAGATCAACGATTATAAACATGTGATCAGGACAAGAATTTTAGGGATTTAGAGGATACGAACAGAGATCAAGGACGAGTGCTGATTGAGACATCTATTCGATAAACCCTCATATATCTTGATTTACAAGACCTACATGGGCTACCACTTAAACCATATAACACCCTACAACCAGAATACTGGAGAACGGGGGCATACATAACCAGCTACGTATAATGAAATAGAATCCACCTCACTATACGGTCACGGCTGTCTAGATATATGAGGGTTTAACTACAATCCATCAGTCTTTTATGGTCATGAACAAGCCTAGTGTCTCAATCACAAGCAAGCAGATAAGTTACAAGATGTAAAATCACCAAATATATAATAGTAAGACGTCCCAAATATTACATATTCAGCTGATCATGAAGCTAGTCATTACAAAATGTGAGGACCAGCAAGAGTTTTAGTCATACATGATCAACTACAGGATTTGCCAATCATGTTACAGCCCATAGGCAGACAGTAAATAAAAGGTACAATATGAGCTAATAGGTGCTCGTCGGCTAAACGTCTCAAAAGAATAATTTTACAATAAAATGGAAGGACAAAATAACCCACTCGTTGCCCTGGTTACGCCTGGTGGTTACCATCGGGTTGGAAGGTCGGTAGATCCTCTAGAGCTGCTCTAAAATCTGGCCATACAAAACTAGCTGGGTCAGATCCCAAAAAGAGCAAGTGCCACAAAGGAGGCTTCACTTAGGAACTAAAACCAGCAATTAGCACAAGAGTATAAATAAACAATAAGAACTGGAAATGTGAAAAATACCAGGATGATATACGACGAGATAACCATGAAACCATTCAGATAACCAGGTTACAATCCATAAACCAAATAAGGACCGGGGTTGTAACCCTTCATCTGAACGGAACTTGGTTTCCCACCATTTATCGGCAAGATAATATAAGAAAATCAGTACATATAACAATCTTGTACAGGATCAAGACAAGACTAGACTGGTTATGCCTCATCCAACAATCACGGCCAAGCAATAAGTACGGCTTGATACTTTAACTAACTAGGGTTATTATAAGCCTTAGTTACTAGCAATATGCAATGAGATGTTCCTCCAGCCAGAAGCCCTGCATCTAATCCAGGTTATCCAGGCGACTTGGATTCATGTAAGTAATGCCTCGTTATTTTCCACATATCAGTGAATCTAGACTTGTGCCCTACTCGTCGGCAGGCTGCAAGTCCAACAATGGTGGCCGGGATAACGGAATCGCCTGTAACTGAGGAAATCTCTGATGACTACTGAATTATTCTAGTTATTAGCTTTAGTTAATTTTCTCTAGGTACCCCTGACCGTGGTACTCAGGGGTCCCTGTCCTAGACATGATGCAAGACAAGACAGGTTTATTTGTACAAGCACAATCATCCATGGTGTCTAGGCCATTCAATCTTGTCATGTCAAGTTAGCCATCGCAACAGCATATCGAGATATACCATGTCAGGTTTATCATGTCAAGTTTATCATGTCAAGTTTACTTGTTAGGAGTGCGCCACGACGGGCCACTATCATGTCATATCATTTGTCAAAAGTGTACCACAACAGGTCACCATCGTGTTGGGGAACACACTTAAAATTAATATGGCACAAGCATACAAGTAGTAATTAAATATCAGCAGGGGCAAAGGATGTGGAGGACTCATGCGGCTCAGAAAAATTTTATACGGCCAGCAAGTCACTTGCCATATGCGGCTCAGGCAAGTTGCATGCAAGCAGTTAATTAAAGGGCCATGCGACCAACAATAAATAATGTTGCCACTGTACAAGAATTAAATAATTGCATACACTAAAGCAAATAAGGTATTGAGGCTATGCGACAAGCAAATGCATGCGGCTAAGCAATTAATTATGGCCAAGCATAAATGGCCATGCAATTAATGGAGGGGGAGAGCATATGCGGCCAGCAATGGTTGGGCCATATACAGCCAGCTATGAGTGCGTATGCGGCCAAAATATTTTCTTATGCGGCCAACAAATATTTAAGGCCATATGCGGCTCACAAATGGCCAATGGCCTTATGCGGCCAAAATTGAATAAAAGGCCATGCGGCCAAAATGTACTTGGCCATGCGGCCAGGATTATAAATGTCTATGCGGCCAGGAATTGGTGGCCATGCAAATATGGCTAAAGGCCATATGCGGCCAAGCCATAGTGCATGCGGCTACAACAACAAAAATGGCCAATGGCCATAATGCATACGGCTTCAACAAATTAAATAGCCAATGGCCATAATGCATGCAGCTACAACAAATAATCCCATGACCAACAAATAATCTCATGCTTGCTAAATGCATAATGTGGCATTTGCCATATGCGGCTCATTAATATAATAAGCAAGCAAGCTGATGCTTGCATGCATGCATGTATTAAATATATCGTGGCATTTGCCATATACGGCTCATATATATAATAGGCCATATGCGGCTCATATATATAAGCATGCAACTAAAGCATACAATGCATGCAAATGCAATTTCCTACGTAAGAAAATTGCATGCGGCCCATTAGTTGCATGCGGCCAGAAATATACAATTGCCATATGCGGCTCAAGCAAAAGAATGGCCATGCGGTTAAGAATGGCATTAGCCATATGCGGCCAGAAAAATTTCTCGTGGCCATATGCGGCTAGGAATTTCTCTTGGCCATATGCGGCAATGCATGCAGATGCTTGCATTTAATTAATTAAAGGGCCATGCGGCCAGATGCATGCAATTAATTAAAAAGGCCATGCGGCCAACAAATGAATGCTCATACGGCCAAGTAATTTACTCATACGGCCAGAAGTGAAATTAATGGCTCCCACAGAGAACATGTCCATGAAAAATATCATGGCCTCCATGCTCCACCAAACAACAATAGGAACCCAAATCCAGACTCCCATAGGTCAAATTTGGGTAAAATAAAATTTTCTACAACATGGAACCATCAACTAGCAAAAATATGCAGGTTTGATAGATCAAAACTCATGAAAACCGAAAATACCACAAAGCTAGATCTATAAGAAATTAACCATGGAAATAAAAAATGCTAAGTACTAAAGTGGGTTAGAAACACATGAGAAAGATAATGGAACAATAAAAATGGACTTCCACCATGAAGTAAGATGCACTTGTCTAAGCTCTCCCTCTCTCTCTCAGGTAGGTGAGGAGTAATGGTGCAGAAGAAGAAGAATAAATGAGGAGAGAGAAAAGAGTGGGGGTTAATAAATGGTGATGGTGGTGGTAGGTAGGTGGGTTGGTTCTCCAACAAAACCGAACCAAGCCAACAAGCCGAACCGAACCAAGATGAACCAAGCAAAAAAATGCCCAATTAAACCAAGTAAGGAGACATGCAATACGAGTCAAAATATGTACACGTATACCGAGATACGTAATACGAACCACAGGCATTATAAGACCCCCCAAACCGAGCCCCGCAGTAGCAGTATAACCCCCCAAACAACATACATATATGGAGATAGAACGAAAAAGAGAGAGGTATATCAAAGCAAACCCTAATACGAACCCTCAAACCCTCGATCCCGAAGCACCAATGACATCTCTGCGCACAGCCCGGCCACCTGCGTGCCGCCCTAGCCATCGCGGACCGCCAGAGGACCATCGGAGCAGGCTGCATGTGCGCATAGAATCAACACAGCCGCAGCAGCGCACCACGAGGTACCTAGTTTTCCACCCAATTTTCTCCTAGTGTGCTAAATCATTTCAAAACTTTTTGATCCTAAATGAAGACTAGTTAATCTAGTTTATAAACTGAAACCTAGGGTTGATAACTATGCCTAAATCGTCACAAAAAATCCCATAGAAAATAAAAAAAAATAGTCCAAACCGATCAGTACAAACTGACCACGCACCCTGTTTTGAAAGGCGGATTGCCGCAAATCTTGAGAGAAATTTAGAAATCCATTAAAACGGATTCAAAGACAACCTAATCAAGATGGAAACCCCATTACTAGTTTGATTTTTGGTTTTGTATCCAGTAAACGAAATCATAGGGAAAATCGAGAAAAACTGTATTAAACTATTTTCAAAAACTTAAAATCTTTCCCGATATGACGTGCGTACCGACAAATCGGGCGACTTGGTCGTGAACCATAAGCATCGAAAGGTGCGTATAGCTATTTTTGACGTGTGAGATTTTACGGAACTCGATTTTGTTGTGTGTGTGCGACAAAATTGAAGCGTATCCGTCAAGATATCCCGTATCGGTGCCTTTACAAACTAGTCAATTACTTCGTGCACGCTCGTCATCTCGAGACAAAACTTACGCCAACAGGACCGTATCATTTTTTTGGTCCTGTATGCTAAGTTTGGTCTGATTCTGAGAAGGTCGACTGGAACACTATTTTGGCGGGCCTGCGACCTGATCCAACAGTCGAATTTGTGCACGGCCCATCGTAATCCAACTTTGGACATACGGTTGGGTTTGTATCGTCAAACCAGACCCGTAGACATATAGTTTGGTGACTTTAGAGACCATAAACTCTGACATACTTTTTGGTGCAAAGCGGGTCTAACAGCAGACATTATTTTTGCCCAAAACTATTATTTTGCCCATGTGTCCAGAATTGAACTTATGGGTAGGCTATCATAGCTAATTTGACTATTTCGAATATGCTAGTAATATCTGTTTTAGCATCCATAGACTGTTGCGTGAGTTGACTTTCGTGGCTCATTTGAGTGGGTGGTAGTATCGATTTCATCAGCTAAGGGCCTCAGGCGAGTACATCTCTGATACTTTTCATATTTGATTATCTCTATGATTCATATATTTAGTAGTATTTTATATTGATATCATGTTGATTCTCGACATGATGATCACACGAGATAGTAGTTATCGATTATTTACATGTTGTTCGTGACCAGTATATTCTCATGTTCGTGACCTGTTTGGATCCATGAGTACTAGTCGAGCGGAGAAGTACATTATTATACATGTAAATATACCCAGAAACATCCTCTATGTCTTTCATGGAGACTAGCAGTCGCACACTTCACGTACGGGGTGCCGGATTTATTCCTAGCCGTTTACATGTCAAAAGTGTATTTCAACTCACTAGTTAGATGCAGTCTTGCTATACCATATTTTATGTTTCAGTCGTTAGTACAGTTAATTTCTTGTATTTATTTTCATGATCTCCTGCTTTTACTTATATGTTTTATACCATGATTTTTTGTTTATACAACCATCATGTATTTCAGTATTACTTACTATTTTATAGATTTTATCAAATTATTGGAACTGCTGTTAGAATGTATTCGTTCCATTCCTGACTAGAAACCAATATTTTTCAGGTTAGTCGCGACTTCTCTTAGCATTGGGGAGACACGGGTGAACTTGCAGGTCAAAACCTAGAGATTAGTAGTATAAAGATGTTGTAGTCATTTTCAATATCTGTAAAACATTGTACTCTTCTTTGAATATAAATCTTGTAAATATTATAATTAATTTAAAATATAAATGAGCAATAAAGTTATCATTTATGAGATTTTAAGCATCATGGCTAGACAGTGTTCTACTGCCGACACTGCGGTGTAGGCTGACTTGGACATACATTCGTATCCCGAAAAGTTGGTACGGATCTTGACACCCATGAGCATGACAAAAAGCATGAATGCTTCTTTTTTGGAGTTAGCCTTCTTTCCACTAGAAAAATACCCCCACATGGCACCCATATGGCACCCGTGTGCCTCTCCACACCTTATGTGATTCTCTCAACACAAGCAAAGCTTTATATAGAGATACAATCTATTTGGCCTAGGCAATGTGGGACTATCTTTCTAGTCTCTAAGGTAAAATACCAACAATCCCCCACATATCTTTATATATGGGCTGAGCATTCCCCACAGTGATCGTCCATCATGCATTGGGATAGATGTTGCTACGACTTAAATCTTCCTACATGGATTAAATAACAGCATGATACAAGAATGGACTAAGCCTTGAATTCTGCACCATAACTGTAATTCTTTCCACTCATATAATGACATCAACTGTGCTTCTGGCTGCACATAAAGGCCTTGTGCCAGCCTGGTTTCGATGTATGTATCTTGGGTGTCTTTAAGATTTTCCTTAAGAGACGGCCTGCATCTCTTTCCATACACTCTAGGTGAGTTCTTTTAAAGAGACTTTGGCATAAAGCCTTTTGCTTCTTTACTGTGCTACGCTGCTATTACATGGCCCAAAGCAGAGGCAATGTCTCATGTAGTGTCGTACCACTGTAGCATGAGGTCCAACCTCTTTGTAGTGCCAAAATATCCAGTATGAAATCTTTCGCTTGCAGTGTTACGCCGCTGTGACATGGCTTGCAAAACTGAGGTACTACCTCATGTGGTGTCATCTACTATAACATGAGGCCCAGCCTCTTTGTAGTGCTGCCTACCACTCTTTATTATACAATATTAGGCCATCTTGCCTATGTACGGTGATACGTCGTTGTGACTTGGCCTGAACCCGAGGCTTTACCCTCACTATGTACCTCATGTGATGTCACCCCACTGTAGCATGGAGTACTACGCTCCTTTATAGTGCTGTACTACTCGTACTTCCTATAAAGCATGCCGGACATCCCAAATGCCCGAGAACTCATTAAGGCTTCTAAGCCATCCTCCTACAGGACTTTGTTCTATACAAAGAACAAACAGTAGACAAATAGTGGTTCTGGATTCATAACCCTGCAACATCCCAAAGGATTGCCTAATTACAGTAGTTCTAGGTCTAAAACCCCACAATGTTCTAAAGGGATTGCCCACTAACAATGATTCAGGGTACGTGATCCTGCAATATCCAGAGGACTGCCCACTAACAGGTGTTCGAGGTCCGTAACCCTGCAGTATAGTAAAGGATTGCCCACTGCTCTTGATATTATTCCAGTTAAGGGTCCTTCTTCGAACTAAAAGCTAGATGCCTAGTAGATTTCTCTTTGAACTAATAGCATAAAACTTTATAGTAGAATTACAAAGACATATTATCAGAGTGTCTTCAAGCCTATTTTACATGTTGTGTCCTCGACCAGCTGGCGCTTGAGACCTTTGGTGAACGGATCTTCTATATTTTCCTGGCTTCGAACCACGACAATGACTCCTCTTTATATGATCATTTACCGTCCTGTGCCTTAGACGCACAGTTCTCTTCTTGCTATTGAAGAAGTCATTCGATGCCACTGTAGTCGCGTGGTTGTCGTAGAATATCGGTACTGTCGATATCTGCGCACCAACCATTGGAAGATCATACATGAGCTTCCGAAGCCATTCTGCTTCATCTACTGCAGCCGCCAGTGCATATAACTCAGATTTCATAGAAGAGTGTGACAACATAGTCTGCTTCTTTGACTTCCACGATATAGCAGCTCCACATAGGGAGAAGACATATCCTCTTGTGGACTTTTTACTCTCTACTTTTGAGCACCAACTTGTATCACTGAAGCCTTCTACTACTTTTAGATTTTTGTAGTAGTGTAGTACATACTTTTGAGTCCTCTTGAGGTATCTTATAACCCTCTTTACAGCTTTCCAGTGCTCCACACCTGGATTGCTCATGAACCGAATTAGCATTCCCATGGCAAAAGCTATGTTAGACCTTGTGGTAGTAGTCGCATACATTAAACTCCCGATGATGCTTAAATACTCCAACTGTCTGACACTTTCTCTTGGAATTGGTTCAGATTTTTGTCACACCTATATGGCATATCAATTCCTAGAAGATCTTGATACCCATAGCGTGTAAGCATCTTTTCAATATAATGAGACTGTGACAATGCCATTCCAGTTTCAGTCCGGATGATCTTTATCTCCAGGATAACATCAGCTTCCCCTATGTCATGACCCGTACCCGTTTTTCGGATGCGAGCTCGTGAGCAAGCCAGCTACGTATCGAGCGGACTCCAGCCCGACTCGAGTACGTATAAGCTGTCAAGGTCATGGTATCATATCTAATCTAAACTATATCTCAATCCACATGAATCATATAAACAAGAATGAACAAGTATGGGTCATGGTCTGCAGCCCATTAGCATATTGTTCGATTAGACTCCAAGAATGATATGAGTCTATAAATAAGCAGAGTATATCATGGTACATAATATAAAGCATGAAAAGATAATAAAGAAATAACACAAACAAATACCTGTATCATAGATCGTAATCCTCCACCATCCCACTCTACTAACTAACTCCATGCAATCGCTAAACCTGAAGAGATCATCAGGTCCTCAGAGGACTAGCAAGATACATAAAACATGCATATCTAACAGTTTAATCATGTAATAATATAGACATGGTATATACAGGAACTAGACAGGAAACTGACATATGGCTACTGACAGGTAACTATGAACACGGATACAGGATCAAGTATACATAAATAAACTGCTGATAGATCAATGGATACCAACCCTCGCCCCGATTGTGGACTCGCAGGTCAGTTTTCAAGACATGTCACCCTCGCCCCGATTGTGGACTCGCAGGTGCAAAGGACAGCCCTCGCCCCGATTGTGGACTCGCAGGTTGTTTCAAGACAAATCACCCTCGCCCCGTATGTGGACTCGCAGGTACAAAGGCAACCCTCCCCCCGTGTGTGGACTCGCAGGTCGTAGGAAAAACAAGGAATAGCAATTCACTCACATATACTTGCAGACACGACTCAGTCAAGACACAGGTGAAGACACGACACGACCCAATCACGATACACGAGAGAACCAATCCAATACGAACTACAAGGCTAACCATGTACATAGACTATATCTATACTAGCAAGCACGATATACGAATCACATGTAAATAACCAACTAGTAAAACTATATAATAATAGAAATATGCATGTAAATAAACTGTAGAGGGAGGCAAGGTATACTTGCCTGGATGTTGCACGCAGAATCCCACAAAATAGTCAACCGTCAAGCCATAGAGTCAAATCATCACAACTGTCTCCGAAAGCTGAAATAAACATTACCAATGCTCTCAGAATAGTCAAATTAGCTAGGATTGCCTGTCCTTAAGTCCAATTCTGGACACAGAGACAAAACGATAATTTCGGACAAAAACGATGTCCGCCGTTGGACCCGCTTTGCATCGAAAAACGTGCCAGAGTCAATGGTCTCTAAAATTATCAAACTACAAGTCTACGAATCCAGTTTTCTGAAATGAACCCAACCGTATGTCCAAAGTTGGATTCCGGCGGGCCGTGCACAAAATCGTCCGTCGAGTCCGACCGTGGGGCCCGCAAAACGGCAATTTTATCAACAGTCTCAGAATCGGACCAAACTTGGCATACAGGACCAAAAAAATGATACGGTCCTGCTGGCACAAGTTTTGTCTCGATCTGACGAGCGTGCACAAAGTAATTGAGAAATTTGCAAAGTGCACGATACGGTGAATTTCGACGGATACGCATCAAATTCGTCGCGCACACGCGACCAATTTGAATTCCGTCAAAGCCCACATGACCACGAAGCCATTACGCAGCTTTCGATGCCTTCGGTTCGTGACCACGTCGTCCGGTTTGGCGGGACGCACGTCGTGTGGAACAATTTTCTAGTTTTAAAAACAGATTTTTGGAAAACTTTGGGATTCGATTTCTCGACGCGTAGTCGATGATTTCTGAATCCACAAAAAGGATTATGAATCCCTATATGTTGTCTTAAAGTGTCTTTAAATAGTTTTTCTAATAAGGTACTGGATCGATCAGAATCGATCGTCAAACTGGGATGAATGGACTGATATATGTCCTGTTTTTGGGACAGATTTTTTTCCACGTTTGGAGCGATTTCTCGACAAATTTATTACTCATTATCGTAAACTAATTCATAGATTGGGAAGAGGGTTATGTTTTGCTCGAACCTATTCAGGTAGGTCGCAAATCGACTGCGCGACGGTGGAGAAACTTGCCCGCGAAGTGGGGTCGCTAGGCTGCTGTCGCTGTGTGTTCAGCTTCAATCCCGCGCGCGCGCGGCCGACTCCGGCTCTCGCACGGCGGCGCGTGGCTGCGAGGTTGGTCGCCAGGCGTCGGGGGACGACGGAGGGTTGCTAGGGCTCGAATAGTTTTAGGGTTTTGATATTCTTTCCGTTCTCTTTCTCGATCCTCCTCATATATATGTATATACATTCGCGGTTATGTATAGGGGGCTCGGGTTCAGAGCTGGGAAGAAAGTTTGGTCTGGGCCTTGTTAGGCTGGGCTTTATTATGGGATTGCTTGGGCCGGTCTATGATGGAATTAGTTGGGCTAGGGTTAAACTGCAATGGGGTTGGGAAAGGTTTTTGCTCTGCTTAAGCTGCTGGAATGAGCAAGTGGGCCAGGCTGGGAAGACATTGTATGGGCTTGATGCTTGCTGGGGTGGGCTTTGGGGGTTTAAGTAGTTAGGCTGTGTGTTGGCTGATTTGGCTTAATACAAAAACATGTATATATATATATATTTTTTTTACAAAAAAAAAACATGTATATATACAAAAACATGTATATACAAAAACATGTATATATATATATATATATATATATATATATATATATATATATATATATATATATATATATATATATATATATATATATATATATATATATATATATATATAGGCATATATACATATTGCCCTATATATATATAGATATCTATATATACGCGTATATATACACATATATATAACATGTATATATATAAAAAAAAAAATAACATGTATATATATAAACCTATTTATATAATATTAATATATACAAATATATATCTCACTTAATAAATAATAACCATTTAACTATTAGGAACACGAATTAAGTATATACACAAAATGATTAATAACTATATTTCCTTTAATAAATTAAACACACACAATATATATATATATATACCTACATATACCGTTCCAGTCAGGGTCCTATAAACCTAAATGACATTTCAAAAAACGTAGCATATTCAAAATTAACAAATATACGTAAAAATATAATTATAACCTTAATAGTAATAATATATTTTATTTAACCAATATTTATAATTAGTCATTGATCATTAAAATAAAATACCCCTATACATGCAGTATATTTATGTGGCCGTCTTGGTCGCACTAAGGGTCTACAAGGCTTGGGCTCGGTTCGAGTCTAGCTCGGACTAGCTGAGTACAACCGAGTTTTCTGCAAGTCAATAACTTAATTAATAAATAATTAAACTTCTAGAGAGGTTAAGTCGTAACTTGGCCTAGTTTTCCTGGTTAGGACACTCCTATGGCTTGGCATTCCCCTACCATGGCTAAACACTAGTCAAAGCACGCTACTGCACTATCCGTGCCATGATTCATAGTCATCTTGTACTACAAATCTCGACCATGGCTAAAGTCACCATCGTAATAATTTACTAAATAATTATTTACAAAAAATTCTAAAATTACCATTTAAATGAAATAAATAAAATAAAAAAATATTTCAAGGATTTTTCGGAAAGGGGAGCTACACCCTACGTCCTTCATGCTGAACTTAGACGAGAAGAACTTCTTTGTCTCAGTGATACTTGCTAGAACTTTACCCAAGATCAGTATGTCGTTTACGTACAGACAAACGATAACTCCTCTCCTGTTAGCAAACTTTGTGTACATACACTTGTTTGTCTCGCTGGCCCTGTAGCCGTTTGATCTTATAACTTTATCAAACTTCCCATGTCATATCTTGGGAGCTTGCTTCAGACCATACAGAGATTTTACCAACCTGCAGACTTTGTCTTCGAGGCCCTTGACGACGAATCCTTCGGGCTGTTGTATGTAAATCTTTTCGGTCAGTTTATCATTCAGGAAAGCGGTCTTAACATCCATCTGATGAATTACCAACTTATGAATTATGCTCAGAGCAATCAACATCCTGATGGTCGTCATCCATGCTACTGGAGCATATGTGTCGAAATAATTGATCCCTTACTTCTGAGAAAACCCCTTGGCAACTAATCTTCCCTTAAACTTGTCAACAGTTTCATTGGCCTTCATATTTTTTTTGAAGATCCATTTATATCTGATTAGTTTTGCTCCTTCAGGAAGATCGACCAATACCCATGTGTTGTTGGAGGTTATGGAGTCATACTCATCATTAATAGCCTCATTCCAGAAGACAACGTCTCTGGTTTCTATCGCCTCATTATAGGTAAGCGGATCTGCATCCACATGATATGCGACGAAGTCCTCTCCGAAGTACTTATGTTTCCTCACTCGCTTAGACACTGGTTCTGCGAGTTCTGGTTCAACAGTTATTTCTGCAACAACTTTTTCTTGGATTACATCTTCGTCAGGAACTTGAGCCTCATGTGCACTCACACCGTTCTTCGGAACATCCGCGAGAACAATGTTCTTGTTTCTTACAAATTTATTTTCAAAAATTCTGCATCGCGAGATTCAATGATATGATTTGACTCAATATCAAGGAACCACCAAGCATCACTCTTATCAGCATTACCTAGGAATATAGTCGTCGTATTTCTTGTTCCCAGCTTTTGAATCTTCAAATCTGGAAGCTTTACATACGCCAGACACCCCCACACTCGAATGATATTCAAGTTAGGTCCTTAAACTAGAGTTCATGAGGAGTGACTTCCGAAGTTGCATGCGGCACTATGTTCAATATGAACGTAGCCGTAAGCACTACTTCACCCCAGAAGCAATTTGGAAGACCCGTAGTCAACAACATTGAGTTTGTCATCTTCGTTAACGTTAACGTTCTGTTCTTCCTTTCTGCAACACCATTTGATTGAGGGGAGTACGGAGCAGTCATCTCGTTGACAATTCAATATTCTCTACCGAACGATGTGAATTTATAAGACCTATACTCTCCACCTTGATCACTTCTGAGTCTCTTGAGTTATTGTCCGGTTTGACGCTCGGCTTCAGCCTTGAAGTACTTCAATTTCTCAAACGCTTCATCTTTAGACTTGAGCAAATAAACGAACGCATACTTTAAGAAGTCGTCGATGAAAGTAATAAAATACTTCATCCCGACCTTTGTGGAGAACTATTTAAAGTCACATATATCTGAGTACACCAACTTTAGAAGATCTGTACATCGGTTTATCCGCTTAAACAGTTTTTTAGTGATCTTTGTCTGCGCACAGATCTCACACTTCTCAAAATCCATACCTCCATATTTGGAGATAAGCCCTAGACTAGACATCTTGTTTATTGTTTTACAATGAACATGTCCTAGTCTATTATTCCACAATTCACAAGAATAATCGATGAAGAGACTGCATTAATTATCTTCGTTGGAGTAACAAGAATAAGTTTGAACATTCCTTCTGTACAAAAGACATTTCAGAAGTATGCTCGTTTATAGGACATAATGACCTGACCAGTGTTAATGTCCATCCTCAGGCCTGCGTTGCAGAACAGACTTCCTGAGACCAAGTTCTTGGCTATAACAGGTACGTGCTTCACCTTCTGAAGCGTTAACGACTACCCCGAAGTCATTTACAGTACCACCGTCCCGATCCCAAGAACTTTAGCTTGTGTCTGGTTCGCCACCATAACCTTCTCAGAAATATGTTGGTAAGTGGTGAACCACTCATTCTTTGAGCAAACATGACACGATGCTCCAGTGTCTATCCACCAGTCCGTGTCAAAACCAGCTGAGTCAACCTATGCAATCATAGAAACAAAGTTAGCCTCACCTTGCTCTTTTTGTTTTGGTTTTTTCTTGCACTCTATCCTCCAGTGGCCTTAGTTGTCACAGTTGAAACAAGTCCCAGGTTCTTTGGACTTGGGCTTGAACTTTGCCGACTTCACCTTCAGATGGTGAACGTCTTTCTTCTTATGGTACGGAGCATTTTACTTCCCTCTAGAGTTTCCTTCTTGCACCATGTTGGCCTTAGCCATCTTCTTGGACAAGGTGTCCACTTTGAGTTAAGCCCTCAACTCGTCCTCAACATGTATCCAGTACAAGAGGCGTTCTAGATCCACTTTCATCTTCTTGTCGTGCATGTCCGTGATGAAATTTCTCCACCTAGGTGGGAGCTTGGCTACAATGCCCCCGACGACGGAAGCATCGACCGAGGGCATGCCATCATCCGCCAGCTTCTGACGTAACTTGAAGAACTCCTCGACTTTAGGTAACATGATTTTATCATCCTCAAATCGCATCCTCCAGACCTTTTCGGTCATGTAGATCTTGTTTTCGTTTGCATCTGCCTTGTAGAGATTTTTCTACAGATTCCCAGACGTCCTTTATTTTGACCGTCTTGCTGTATGACTCCGCCAGATAGTCCTCCATAGAGTTTAAGATCAACAACTTACAGAGGTTGTTATCTCGCCTCCACTTCGACTGCAAAGTCGTGGCTTCAACAATCCTTCGAGCAACTTTATCCTCTAGAATAAAAGGCTCAAGATCGGTCAACACGTAGTCGACGCTCACGAGTTGAAGATTGATGCTGACCTTTCTCTTCTAGACGTTGTGTAACTCCTCTTCCTGAAAATTTTGAAATATTTTTTATTATTATTTATTTGATTTAAATGGTGATTTTTAGATTTTGTAAATAATTATTTAGTTAATTATTACGATAGATAATTTTTGTCATGGTTAGGAATTGGAGTACAAGGTGACTAGAAATCATGGCACGGATAGTGCAGTGGCATGCTTTGACTAGTGTATTAGCCCTGGTAGGGAAGACCGAGCCATAGTAATGTCCTAACTAGAAAAACCATGCCAAGTTGCGACTTAACCACTATAGACGTTTTAATTATTTATTTTTAATATTATTTGACATTTAAGTGACCCGGTTGTACCAAACTGGTCCGGACTTGACCCGAACCAAACCCAGGCCCATGTAATATTGTAGAGCGACCAAAGACGTTCACGACAATAGATATGTTGTATGAATGTGCGTACTTCATAATTTATGTAGTGGTCTAGTAAATATTTTTATATATATAATAATTGCCATATAAAAATACCAATAATGTTTTATTTGACAATTATAGTGAATATTTCCTTAAACATGTATTTTTGGATTTGGGATTTATGTAAGCTATATAGGTATATACATGTGCATATATATATGATTATATTCCTAATATTAAATTTAGGCTTTATATATATATATATATATATATATATATATATATATATATATATATATATATATATATATATATATATATATATTTTATATATATATATATATATGTATATATATATATATATATATATATATATATATATATATATATATATATATATATATATATATATATATATATATATATGTAAAATATATATATATAAAAAAAAAAATATATATATATATATATATATATATATATTTTTTATATATATATATATATATATATATATATATATATATATATATATTATATATATATATATATATATATATATATATATATATATATATATATATATAAAAATATATATATATATATATATATGTATAACAAATCTAATTTCATATATAGCCTAGTATATAAATTAAGATTCCAGTATTGTAATTAAGGATTATACTTGAAATATTTAATTGTTATATTATGATTTACAATTTATACGCATATAACATCATATATGTATATATATATATATATATATATATATATATATATATATATATAAAAATATATATATATATATATATATATATATATATATATATAATAAAACAAAAGAAATCCTATCCCAAGCAAGCAGCCCACGCCCGACCCCAGCAGTCTCAAACACCCCTTTTCCCCTAGTATATATATACAACCGAGAAAGAGAACTTCGAAACCCTAAGATCGAACGCCACCCCCAGTCGTCCAGTCGACCACCCACCGCCGGGAGGGTGCTGTGTGGTCACCCCCCGCCAGGGCCACCGCTGCGCGTGCACCCAGGCAGCCGCGGCAGTGCCGGAACAGTGCTCAGGCACTTCGGTAGCGGCTTGGTGAAGCCGACTTCACGTGCGATTATCTCCATCGTCGTACAGTAATGTCATGAACTACTTAAACATGTTTGAACCTAACCTATACCCCTTCAATTCCCTCAGATAAGTTCGAATTTAGATATGCTAGAATGGCCAGAAGATCGACCCAAAGATGTCGAAAAAAGCTGTCGAAACAGGACAAAATTTCAAATCCTGGACCTTATTTTGGAAGGTGGATTCTTGCCGATCCAAAGGAAATTTTAGAAATATATTTAAGCAGAATTATAGATGATATAACAGGGATCAAAACCCATTATTAGATTTAATTCTAGCTAACTATCCATCGACATAATCATTAAGATACAGAGAAGAAAAACTAGAAAACTGTTTTGAAAAACTTTAGAAAACCTTCGATACGACGTGCGTCCTGCCAATCCGGGCGACGTGACCGCGAAACAAAAGCATCAAAAGGTACGTATCGGCTTCGTAGATGTGTGGGCTTTGATAGAATTTAAATTGGTTGCGTGTGCGCGACGAATTTGATGCGTATCCGTCGAAATTTACCGTATCTGCCTTTGTGCAAATTTCTCAATTACTTTGTGCACGTTCGTCAGATTGAGACAAAACTTGCGCCAACAGGACCGTATCATTTTTTTTTGTCCTGTATGACAAGTTTGGTCCGATTCGGAGACAGTTGATCGGATCGTCGTTTTGCGGGCCCCACGATCCGACTCAATGGGCGATTTCGTGCACAGCCCACCGGAATCAAAAATTGGACATACCTTTGGGTTCATATCTTCAAAACGAATTCATAGACATATATTTTGACGACTTTAGAGACCATAGACTTTGACACGCTTTTTGGTACAAAACGAGTCCAACGGCGGACACCGTTTTTGTAAAACCCCTATTTTTGTTTTTTTTTAAATTTTTTATTATTTTATTAGACTTAAAAATGAGTTTATACAATTTATGGTTTTATTTATTTTTTTTATGACCCGGTATGGCCAATTCAGTCCGAACAGGGCCCGAACAAAAGTAAGCCCATGTGAGCATGTGGGGTGACTAAGATGGCCATGTAGGAACATTTCATATGTGTACAAATATTTTTAAATAATTTTGAGACTTGTTGAATATTTATTGACTTTTGGCATAAAATTTATGTTTTATTAATAAAATAATATTTTACAAGATGGTACAATTTTCTGGACCCATACATGGGTGAGCGGTAAAGTACATCCATTGGGATGATTTTTATTATTTTATTATTACTAAAGTTATTTTGTGAAAATTTAATAGGCATTTTATTATTGTTAGTATTATTTGATATTAATGAGATATTATTATTGTTGCCTTTGTGGCAATTTAAATTTGTGTGTATATGTAAAAAAATATTTTTGGTGCATCATATATATAATTAGATTATATTAAATTTTTATTTTAAATTTTGGAGATTTAATAAACATGTTTAAACTGTTAAGATATTATTAATTTGATTTGATTTATTGTGAATTGAATTTATAAATACATGTAGATATGTTTAAATATATATATATATATATAAATATATATATATTCAAAATTTGGTTAAATAATATTTAAATTGTTAATTGGATTTTAAATAGATTTTGGTATATTTTTAGATATATACATATATAGATATAAATAGTTATGATTAAAAAGATTTTAAAAAGATTAAGTTTTGATTTGAAAAAAAAAAGAATAATAAGGCCATGGGTGGTCGGCCCCACCCGACCACCCACGCCACAAATAATAGCAGCATGCTGCTTGCCGCCCCCCCCTTTACAAATAGAACTAGCAACAGCACAAAGCTTGAGGCCGACCCTTATATATATGATATATATATCAACTAGATTGGATAAGTTTAAAGCAAAGGAGATATATATAAATATATATATTTATATAACCCATGCATTCCCTAACCCATAGCAGCAAGTGCTCGGCTTAAGGGAGGGGCCGACCCCACATCAGCAACATTATGTTGCAAATTTACCTAATCCTATATATAATCAGAAGCAACAGCAATAGCAATATTTAGTTGGCCGACCACATACATCTCCATATATATGTATATAGGGTTAAGCAAATCCAAACCCTAAATTTCTTTCTCCTCCATATTTTCTTCCACCTTTTTCCTCTCCTCATTCCTCCTACCCTCTCCTCGGCATGCTGTCCGCGAGCACAGCAGCACCCCGCGCCAACGGCAACGGAAACAACAACAACAACATCGGTTTCCCACTTTAAGGTATCCCACTCTCTCAATCGATTTCTCCTTCAATTCTAATCCGATTGTAGATCCGTAAATTCGTATAGATAGCCCACGTGACCCTCTTTCATCCCTACAAATAGTTTTATTTATTTCAGCAATAAATTTCAGTTTTTAATTAAATTAAATACCTCGAAAAATTAGTTTTTATAAAACCTTAAAAACCCCGTACGAGATACGTCCCGACAAACCGGGCGACCCCGTCGCAAACCGAAAGTACCAAAAGGTCGTATCGAATTTGTGGACGTGTGAGAATTGACGGAATTCAAATTGGTTGCGTGTGCGCGACGAATTTGGTCCGTATCCGTCGCACTTTTGCGTATCGGACATTTTCGGTATTTTTCAATTACTTTGTGCACACTCATCATATCGCGATGAAACTTGCGCCATTGGACTCGAAATATTTTTTTGGTCCTGTGAGCCAAGTTTGGTCCGATTCTGAGACCGTTGATCGGGACGCTATTTTGGCGGGCCCACAATCCCACTCAATGGGCGAATTTGTGTACAGCCCACCGGAATCCAAAATTGGACATATCGTTGGGTTCGTCTCATCAAAACAAACTCGTAGACATGTAGTTTGGCAACTTTAGAGATCGTAGGTTCTGGCGCACATTTCGGTGCAAAGCGGGTCCAACGGCGGACATCGTTTTAACCTGAAATTACAATTTTGCCCCTGTTCCAGAATTTAACTTTTGGACAGGCGTTTCCTAGGTTTATCTTATATTCCAAACTCGTTCGTGATGTTTGTTGCAGCATCCGGAGTCGTCTGTGGGATTTGGCTATTTCTGGCTTCGTTTACTTATTGGTTCCAGCTACTGGATTATTCTCTTTTGCACATAACCTCAGGCAAGACACCTTGCCTTTACTGTTTAAATTTTCTGCTCAATATCATGCATGTTTTTAGTTGTTTTCTTTTTAAATTATATGTAAATGTAAATTACTATATTTTATACAATTGGCTTAGAGTTAAGGGACTACCGTCAAATTTAGTGTGTCTCATTGACTTATCACGATTGTACACGAGTTGTGTGTGAGAGTTGTGAGTATCATATAGAGGTCACCTGCGTGTGGGCTGATCTCCCGTACGCATGCGTTAGAATATAACTGCGAATAGATTGTGTAGAAGACTTTGGTAGTTATTAAGGATTAAACAGTGTCGTGGAGTCGACACATGTATAGTATCATTGGGGGGAGGGGACAGTTATTAGCGTAGGGGCTACATTTATTTTTACACACATTTTGGGCCGAGGGTGGCTCTCATGAGCACTACCTTCTGCCCAGGTCGATAGCGTCTCGGATGAGCGCTACTTGCTGGCCACTTTCTATTACTTGCTTGCGTGAATCCGTTACAGCCCCTGCGTAGAACGTTGTCCTCAAAATGCATATCACATAGAATGGTTAGGACCCTTTACTCATGCATACTTTTCTGTTGAGCTTATTTATTCAGTTTATCGGCATGATATTATGTGTCTTGTTACGTCCCTCTGAGGACCTGGTTTTTCTCCAGGTGTGTGTTCATGTTTTCTGCAGGTGCTCTAGCTAAGGCCATTCCTTCCGTCGTGATGACTGCTTTTGGACTTGTCATTGCTTCGCTCGACCAATCACTTTCTTTGTATATTTCTTCTCTATTTAAATTAGTTGGTAGTGGACTTTGTCTCCGCCCAACGATTGTATCATAAATATTCAAGTTGATTTCTATATTATTAATCCTTTAATTGTGGATGAGATTTAGTTATCTTGGATTACTACATTTACAGCTTATATATACATACGAGGTCCATGTATTACGTATGTATACAGCTGGCATGTCTACGTACTTGGTCCTATGTATTTTGGGACTGGGACGTTACATGTTTTTGTGGTGGCCCATGCAGGTCGAGTTTGTCACTTCGGTTACGTAATTGTACCGATGTGAGCCTGCAACATAGGATTAGAATCTAGGAATCTCATTCATACAGCTTGACTTCTTCCCTTGGCTTCAAATTTCGAACTCTTGTTCGACCTCCTTGAACTGCATCTTGCTTGATTCCTTTCTACCGTCGATTCTTATTTTCGTGCTTAGTGTCAACTAAAAAGATGACTACACTAGTATATGCTCATAGGTCAAACACATGGCTAGAATGGTTATATTGGCAATTGGAATACATTCAAGACTCTAATTGAGTTAAAAATATTTTTTTGTGTGATTTAATGATTAGTAATTGGTAAAGTAGGATATTACCAAGGAAAGTTTTAATCTTGAGATTTCTAAATAGTAAGCACCATAGGATTGATACTGCAGGAAGGAAATATATATATATATAGCTATAATCTTTATACCCTTAATTTAAGAAATTGATTGACTTTTGAGAATTGATATTTATGATTTATTGGGTTATAGCTATACATCTTTGCACAAGTATAAAATTGATTTGCTTTTCGAGTTGTGATATTTATGAGTTTTGGGTGATAGATATACACCTTTGAACAAATATAAAATTTATTTAATTTTCGAGTTTTGATGTTTATGATCATTGTATTATAGTTATACACCTTTGAACTGTTATAAATTTGGTTTGAAAATGATCTCAGCTTTTAAAAAATGGCCATAGGAATTATTTAAATTTGGGTTGTATGACTTGCGATTTTCGTGTTTAGTAAAATTGTAAATTTTAAGTAGAAGTAATGACGGTAAATTTTGGTTTAAAAATATTTGAAAGTTATGAAAATAAATTTTGAGAAATTTTATTTTAAAATTTTGTCCTATGATTGAGGATTTATAAATCAATTTAGATTTTGGGGTTTTTGTTTAATTATGAATTTGGATATCAAATTTCGTTAAAAAAAATGATTTTTGACTGATAAGATTATTTGAAAATTTAGTTTAATGTGGGATTGCTAATATAATTTTTTTTGATAATTTTGAAGGATGTGATGGAAAGTTATTTTGATTGATTAAAGGAAGTTACCATTTAAAAGTTGTGGTTTTGTTGAAATAACTTAGCATGGATAGAAGTTAAAATTGATGAGAGCATTGAGCTTAATTTTTGAGATTGCTTTTAATATGCTAAGAGTTTTTATTATGAGTTATTTGGAAATTTTAGAGTGTTAAATTTTGATTGATTATGAAATTTTTTATGGATTCGTAAATTATGAACTCTCGAGTTAAATAGTTGAATTTAAACGTAAATTTTGGATTAGGTTAGTAGTAACGTGATAAAATTTTGCTTTGAGATTTATGAGAGTGATTTAAATTTTTATGATGAATTTGAACGGCTTGGAGTGAATACAAATTCTGGTGGTTTATTTTTGAAAGTTTATTTTTGAAACTTTTTGGAGGAAACTTGAGTTTAATTTTAATGGTAGGCCCCAAGATAATCCTACTGAGTATTCCACACTAATTGCCATGTCACCCTTGACCATGATAGTAGTATATACACAAGTGTTGTTAGTCATCTACTTAGCTATGTGACTGTATTTTCACCTCGGCTTACTCGACCTTCCTTCAATTCTAGATCTTGTAATTGCGACCTTCTAACCCATTTGCAATTGGAATAATGAGTTAACGATTCCTTAACTGTGATCATCTAGGAGATTATCTTCTCTCCGGAATTGTGTTCCTAAATTATTTTTAATGGATTCTTTAATTAACTTTATTTCATGTTTTAGCTTGATCTTCTTTATTTTGTGCATTAATTATCATATCGTGAACTCCCACTTTCTATTGTTGACCTTCTGGCACCCCCTACCGTAACTTGTATATTTGAAGCACAACACTAGACTTTTCTTCCAACAAATTTCATGTGTAAGACCTAGACAAGTCCACCTTCATGTAGATGTATCATGTCCCACTAAAACACGTCACCTTGTACACTATTTACATGATATGACCTTTTAATCAAAGTGGCCAAACTATAATCTTTACCATGATACCGATATATTTTGACCACGGATAGGGATTCAACCTCGACTCAATTCTTTCGACCCAATATGTGATTTTATTCTACTTAATTCCTTAAATGTTTAAACTTGTACTTTATCTTGATTGCTTGACTCATTGTCCCATGATACTATTAGTTTAACTCTTGTAAGTTGGGTAGAATACCTCACCACCTAACAAACTTTTTTTTCTTGTGAACCACATTGGTAAATTCACTTAGACTATAAATTCAGAGGACCCTACCTTATCAAGTCTACCAAGCCATAAATGAAGAAACACTAGGACAACTGTATAGGCCCACACTTCGGGCGAGCTTTGATTTTAAAAAGACCTTGGACTATTTTAAATTCCTTCGTCAGTACCTTCCTTGCTCATATTTTGACAATCTCATGCTGCTAAGGTAGCTTCAGTTTTGCAAGCTTATTTTTTTTTCAAGCTTGATCATGACATATTTTATTGGGTGCACCCACTAACATATTGTCTAATCAGAACCGGTGCATGATGGTCTGATCAACCTATTGCACTTTGGTTCGCTTATCATATCTTATTCTACGTGGATGGAGACATAGCAAACTTGCCTTAGGGTCTCATCCGCGCCATCATTGACAACTCTCATTCGAATTATTTTTGTCACCTATGAACCTCGTATTTCGTACTAAATAGCATCGTCTTTGAACTCTTTTTGTTGTGGACTTTACTTACTTTAGAAAAACCAGACACTGTACTTGATAGATCGACACAAGATATCATCCTTGGTTGCCCAATCGGTTAATAGTACACAAATGTAGATAGCCACCGACCGACTCATGTGGCTGTATCCTCGCCTTTAACTACTCCTCGTTCCTTAACCTTAGAATTATTATCATGCCCTTCCAAATGTTCTTAAGCACTCGAGAATGATTTAAATCATTCACTTAAATCAAACTCTCAATCGAGGCGATTAGTCTCCAGTTTCTCTCTAGGAACCACATCTTCCAAATGTCTAATTATTTCTTTGGTCTACTTAATTCCTTACTGTTCTCTAAAAATTGGATATTCAAAAGTTTGTTACCATCACTAGCGATCCTTATTCAATTCCATAACCATGATATATTATTGTATATATCGACTCCACAATTTTTACGGCATGGTGGTGTTGAACGTCGTTTTATCGCCTCTTCCAAAATTTAATTGCATTTTGGTATTGACGAACTCTTCCTATTCCTCAACCCTAACTACCCTATTAATCCTAAATTTCGAGGACGAAATTCTTGTAAGTTGGGTAGGATGTAAAACCCCTATTTTTGTTTTTTTTTAAATTTTTTATTATTTTATTAGACTTAAAAATGAGTTTATACAATTTATGGTTTTTTTTTTTATGACCCGGTATGGCCAATTCAGTCCGAACAGGGCCCGAACAAAAGTAAGCCCATGTGAGCATGTGGGGTGACTAAGATGGCCATGTAGGAACATTTCATATGTGTACAAATATTTTTAAATAATTTTGAGACTTGTTGAATATTTATTGACTTTTGGCATAAAATTTATGTTTTATTAATAAAATAATATTTTACAAGATGGTACAATTTTCTGGACCCATACATGGGTGAGTGGTAAAGTACATCCATTGGGATGATTTTTATTATTTTATTATTACTAAAGTTATTTTGTGAAAATTTAATAGGCATTTTATTATTGTTAGTATTATTTGATATTAATGAGATATTATTATTGTTGCCTTTGTGGCAATTTAAATTTGTGTGTATATGTAAAAAAATATTTTTGGTGCATCATATATATAATTAGATTATATTAAATTTTTATTTTAAATTTTGGAGATTTAATAAACATGTTTAAACTGTTAAGATATTATTAATTTGATTTGATTTATTGTGAATTGAATTTATAAATACATGTAGATAAGTTTAAATATATATATATTCAAAATTTGGTTAGATAATATTTAAATTGTTAATTGGATTTTAAATAGATTTTTGGTATATTTTTAGATATATACATATAGATATAAATAGTTATGATTAAAAGATTTTAAAAGATTAAGTTTTGATTTGAAAAAAAAAAAAGAATAATAAGGCCATGGGTGGTCGGCCCCACCCGACCACCCACGCCACAAATAACAGCAGCATGCTGCTTGCCGCCCCCCCCTTACAAATAGAACTAGCAACAGCACAAAGCTTGAGGCCGACCCTTATATATATGATATATATATCAACTAGATTGGATAAGTTTAAAGCAAAGGAGATATATATAAATATATATATATTTATATAACCCATGCATTCCCTAACCCATAGCAGCAAGTGCTCGGCTTAAGGGAGGGGCCGACCCCACATCAGCAACATTATGTTGCAAATTTACCCAATCCTATATATAATCAGAAGCAACAGCAATAGCAATATTTAGTTGGCCGACCACATACATCTCCATATATATATATATATATATATATATATATATATATAGGGTTAAGCAAATCCAAATCCTAAATTTCTTTCTCCTCCATATTTTCTTCCACCTTTTTCCTCTCCTCCTTCCTCCTACCCTCTCCTCGGCATGCTGTCCGCGAGCACAGCAGCACCCCGCGCCAACGGCAACGGAAACAACAACAACAACATCGGTTTCCCACTTTAAGGTATCCCACTCTCTCAATCGATTTCTCCTTCAATTCTAATCCGATTGTAGATCCGTAAATTCGTATAGATAGCCCACGTGACCCTCTTTCATCCCTACAAATAGTTTTATTTATTTCAGCAATAAATTTCAGTTTTTAATTAAATTAAATACCTCGAAAAATTAGTTTTTATAAAACCTTAAAAACCCCGTACGAGGTACGTCCCGACAAACCGGGCGACCCCGTCGCAAACCGAAAGTACCAAAAGGTCCGTATCGAATTTGTGGACGTGTGAGAATTGACGGAATTCAAATTGGTTGCGTGTGCGCGACGAATTTGGTCCGTATCCGTTGCACTTTTGCGTATCGGGCATTTTCGGTATTTTCCAATTACTTTGTGCACACTCATCATATCGTGATGAAACTTGCGCCATTGGACTCGAAATATTTTTCTGGTCCTGTGAGCCAAGTTTGGTCCGATTCTGAGACCGTTGATCGGGACGCTATTTTGGCGGGCCCACAATCCCACTCAACGGGCGAATTTGTGTACAGCCCACCGGAATCCAAAATTGGACATACCGTTGGGTTCGTCTCATCAAAACAAACTCGTAGACATGTAGTTTGGCGACTTTAGAGACCGTAGGTTCTGGCGCACATTTCGGTGCAAAGCGGGTCCAACGGTGGACATCGTTTTAACCTGAAATTACGATTTTGCCCCTGTTCCCGAATTTAACTTTTGGACAGGCGTTTCCTAGGTTTATCTTATATTCCAAACTCGTTCGTGATGTTTGTTGCAGCATCCGGAGTCGTCTGTGGGATTTGGCTATTTCTGGCTTCGTTTACTTATTGGTTCCAGCTACTGGATTATTCTCTTTTGCACATAACCTCAGGCAAGACACCTTGCCTTTACTGTTTAAATTTTTTGCTCAATATCATGCATGTTTTTAGTTGTTTTTTTTTAAATTATATGTAAATGCAAATTACTATATTTTATACAATTGGCTTAGAGTTAAGGGACTACCGTCAAATTTAGTGTGTCTCATTGACTTATCACGATTGTACACGAGTTGTGTGTGAGAGTTGTGAGTATCATATAGAGGTCACCTGCATGTGGGCTGATCCCCCGTACGCATGCGTTAGAATATAACTGCGAATAGATTGTGTAGAAGACTTTGGCAGTTATTAAGGATTAAATAGTGTCGTGGAGTCGACACATGTATAGTATCATTGGGGGGAGGGGACAGTTATTAGCGTAGGGGCTACATTTATTTTTGTCAACCCCTGATTTTCAAAATTTTGTTTATTAGTGATAATTGGCCATTAATGATTATTTTGGCATTAAAATATTTTATAATAATTATTAGGAATTTTTTTAGAATTTTTAAATGTTTTTAAATAGCTTTTAAATACCAGAAATACCATTTTGCAATTTTATAAATTGTTTTAAATTAGGTTTGCAATATTTAAAATTGTTTTAAATACTTTTTGCAAAAACCCAATTGTCTTTTGCAAATATATTTTGCAAATATTACTCGCGGGAGTCAAATTGCAAATTAAAATTTATATTTGACTGAGGGAGGGACCTAAATAGAAATTCCTAAATCCTAAGGGGTTTTTCTGCAAATTACCTAACCCCCCCCCCGACCGACAGCTCCCCCTCTCTCTCTCTCTCCTCCAGCTCTCACCCCCTGCCCGACCGACTTGCCGCCGCTGCCCCCGCCTTTCTCGGCTGCCCCCACCGCCTTAACCCCTCCTATATAAACCCCTCACCTCCCTCTTCTCGACTACCACCGCCACGACCCTCCACAGCCCCAGCTCCGCCCCCAATCCCCACTTCCAGATCCAACCACCACCCATCTCCGGCGACCCCCGTTCGACCACCACCGCTCGACGTCGTCGTCCCCAACCACCACCATCAGGACCGCCTCGTCGAGCCACGTCCAGCGCTCCCCGAGCGCCTTGACCACGACGCCGGAGCAGGCCGATCGCCACCCCGACTTCCACCGTTACGACCGGACACGTGAGTAACTGTGTGATTCTCGTGTCGTATGTGTCCAAATTTTGGGTAAGTGGTTCGCCTAGGCACGACGAGTTCAGCACGGTGCTCGGACACGTGCGTATCGTGTCCTGGGACTGTGCATGGCCTTCGACACGATAATACCTGTGTCCCTAACTGTCAGGACACAGGATACGAGACCAATAGCTAACGGGTTTGGTTTTGTGCTAACGGGTTAAAACCCATTAACTTAAAATCTGACTTATAGTTAACCTAAACCCTAACTCTAACAAACCCAGTGGGCTGACCCCCTGGCCAGCCCAACCCGATTAAACCCCCCTCCCCGCTGGACAGGGTTCGAGCCCCCCCCTTTCCTTCTGTTTTCTTTTCTCTTTTCTCTTTTCTTTTCTTTTGTTTTTATATATATATATATATATATATATATATATATATATATATATATATATATATATATATATATATATATATATATATATATATATATATTAGTATGTATATATGTATATACTGTTTTTACAGTATTATATATATATGTATATATATTTTATAATTAATAAATTTTGTGTATATATATGTATATACTAAAATATATGTATATATCTTCATGTATATATATATATATTAATATATATATATACACTTTATTATTAAAGTATTTTTCCTATATATATGTATATATATTTATACATATATATTTGTACTCTATAAATTAAGTATTTTTCCTTACAAATATATATGTACTTTTAACACATGTATTTATATTTTTCACTATGCATAACTTTGCCCTATTAAAATATCAATAATTATTTTGTACTTTTACCAAATTGTATTTTATTTGTATTTAAATTACTGCAACCATTTGGTGTCCAAGCCTAGCATGGGTATTTGGGCTGAAATGTGTTTTCACATATTCAAGACCTGTACAAGTCATATTGGACTTGATTCATGGCCTTGGGTCCTGTATTTGAACTTTGGTTCAAATTATGTACATGGACAAAATACGCAGATAATTAATTATTGTGTGCATTACTGTTTTTGATTTTCTAAAAATACTTAAAGAATTGCTAAAATTATGAAAAAATAGTTTTTAAATACTATGTTAAGTTAGCTAATTTAGTATAATTTTTGTAGTATTTAATTTACTGTTTTGCCCCTAGTTTGGCATATGAAACCAGAACTCACTTTCTGTATATTTATGAAAACTGATTTTTATAAAATACTTCTGTTGGGTAATAAATCCTAGAAAAATTATAATAAATTTTTATAATTAACAAGGTTTCTGTCAGTATATTATTTTGCATTTATTGGAGATTTCTAGTATTTTCTAAAATTGTTAGAACACAGTGCACAGAATGTTTATTTTACCAATAATTATGACTAAGTCATGACTTGTGATTTTTGTGTATTTCTAGTATTTGGATTGCTAACCAGCCTTAATATGGGAGACCCATGTGTTAGTTTAGATGCCAAATCACTTCACTTTGAACCCCTAGGCTAAGTTCACCTAGCCAATGTCCAATTTGGCCTTCTCACATCACTAGTGTATTTATATTGTCTTATAACTTAGAGTCTGAGTATATATATGTTTTCAGTGCCAGGACAATCTACATCTTAGCTTTATTGTCATTGCATTGCTTTGCTCCAGGCAAGTACATCTACAAACTCATTTACTGTCTTTTAATGTTAAGCACATGTGACAACCTTGTGAATTACCATTAATCCAGTTGTAAGTCTTTTGTTAATTGTACATGTTAAAACACTGTTATATGATAAAAGAATGTTAATCAACCCATGTGAATGCTGATCCTTGGAGTAGCAAGTCAAATCATAACATGTTTCATACTATTGCCAGTTCCCACCATGCTTTACACTATTTCCCGTATCTTTTACATGATGATTACTGGGTTATGAGAGAGTTGATAGTATAGTTACTGGACTCGTGGAATGTACTCACTTACATTGCAGTATGCTAATTGTGTAGTTTCTGGACTTGTGGAATGTACATACGTACATTGCAGTAAACTAGCAGTACGGTTTCTGGACTTGTGGAATGTACTTACGTACATTGCAGTAAACTAAGAATGTAGTTTCTGGACTTGTGGAATGTACATACGTACATTGCAGTAAACTAGCATAGCACCTATTGATCGATCTCATACCTGCTCCAGTTTTAATACATAATGTACATATGCCACAATTGACAAGAGTGTCTTAAAATGATAATCAAGATATACCCTGATTTCCCGCTTTATATGATTTACCATGATTCCAGTATGTCTATTTTTCAGTCTTATCATACCATGTTCCTGTTGTACATCTCTTGCATTATACATTCAGTACTTTAGTAGTAGAGGTTGTACTTGCTCCCGTCCTGACAGGATAACGTTGTAGGTATTTTGACCGAGGAAGAAATGCTTTGTGATCCGTACTATGGAGCTCCAGTTGAGGATATTCCAGCAGGGAATCCTGCTTAGCTGCTTAGTTTGACTTAGTGTTGGGTTATTATCACAGACGCTATTTTGTACCTTTAAACTGGACCTTGTCTCCAGTATTACTTTTGGTTGTGTACTATTTATAACAAACTTAGTGGTTTTTCATCTATCTATATAGAAGCTGTGTTGTGATCATTCTTAAACTATCTTAATTATTAGCACATTTATCATTATTACCTGACTGTCTAGAACAGCTTACTACGCTCTAATCAAGCGTAGGCTGGACATGGCTCGGCCCGGCCCAACAATTTGGGAATCGGGTCGTGACAATTTTTACACACATTTTGGACCGAGGGTGACTCTCATGAGCACTACCTTCTGCCCAGGTCGATAGCGTCTCGGATGAGCGCTACTTGCTGGCCACTTTCTATTACTTGCTTGCGTGAATCCGTTACAGCCCCTGCGTAGAACGTTGTCCTCAAAATGCATATCACATAGAATGGTTAGGACCCTTTACTCATGCATACTTTTCTGTTGAGCTTATTTATTCAGTTTATCGACATGATATTATGTGTCTTGTTACGTCCCTCTGAGGACCTGGTTTTTCCTCAGGTGTGTGTTCATGTTTTCTGCAAGTGCTCTAGCTAAGGCCATTCCTTCCTTCGTGATGACTGCTTTTGGACTTGTCATTGCTTCGCTCGACCAATCACTTTCTTTGTATATTTCTTCTCTATTTAAATTAGTTGGTAGTGGACTTTGTCTCCGCCCAACGATTGTATCATAAATATTCAAGTTGATTTCTATATTATTAATCCTTTAATTGTGGATGAGATTTAGTTATCTTGGATTACTACATTTACAGCTTATGTATACATACGAGGTCCATGTATTACGTATGTATACAGCTGGCATGTCTACGTACTTGGTCCTATATATTTTGGGACTGGGGCGTTACAGTTTTGGCCCAAAATTACCGTTTTACCTCTGTGTCCATAATTGGACTTATGGACAGAAAATTCTAGCTAATTTGACTATTCTAAAAATATTGGTAATGTCTGTTTCAGCATCCGAAGACTGTTGCACGAGTTTGACTGTTGTGGCACACTGAGTGGTTTGAATATCGGTTTCACCAGCAAAGGACCTCAGGCGAGTACAGTTTATTGTTTGTTTTCGATATTGATCTTTACTATACCTCATTGTTAGCCAATAGATATGTGATTTCTATCTTTACGATTTGATATATTTTGTCGTGTCGGGGAGGTGAAGTACCAAGGATTTGTGATCTGACCTTATATAGTATATACCGTGTAGACAGTGATTTATTATTGTAGTATACCGTGTAGACAATGATTTATTATTGCAGTATACCGTGTAGACAGTGATTTATTATTGTGTTATACCGTGTAGACAGTGTTATATTATACAGTGTAAATATCGTAGACAGTGTCGTATAATTGTCCCGAGACCGGTCACATATCAAAGGTACTTCAGTCAGTCAGTCAGTTAGTCGGTGAGTATTTTCTTTATATTTATTTACTGTCTTTCTGTATTTATTTTATTCTTTCTTTCTTCCCTTATATTTTTAAATCATATATTTAAAGGCTAACCTCTGTTTATAGTCATTTTCATATATTGAAACTGTATTTAGTGAATTGTACTCGTTCCATTCCTGACTGAAAACCTACATTTTTTAGGTTAGCTGCGGCTTCACTTCGCATTGAGAGATACGGGTGTACTTGCAGACGAAAACCTAGAGATTATATAGATAGATGAGTTGTAATCATTTCAATATTTGTTAGAGTTTATATTTTTCTGCAAATGTAAAACTTGGGAATATTGTAAATTAAATTAATTTTTATGAATGAACATTATTTATAATTTTGAGCATTGTGGCTATACAGCGTTCAACCGTCGACACTGCGATGTAGGATGGCTTGGACACGCACTCGTATCCCAAAAAGAGAGTGCGGTTCGTGACATGTTGTAATGCTCTCCGTCAAACATCTCAAGTTTGTTAAAAATTGTGTCAATAAAATTTGTACGGTTGTTTTCTAGCAGATCTGAATCTGGCTTTGAGACTGATATTCCTAAAGTAGATCTTAGATGGAAATCTCGATATCTTAGTGAGATACGAAGAAAAATATTCATTCTCTTTGTGAGATACGAGGTTGATGACTCGGTCTCTTTGTGAGAACCAGAGTTGAAGAATCGGTCTCTTTGCGAGATCCAAAGTTGATGAAGATAACTTTGTTGGTGTAACCACCACTTTCTAAAATGAGGATAATTTTAAAATTTTTTAAAAATTTGTCATTTGATATTAATAATAATGATTTATTGAGAATTTTAATTAATTTAAAACTATTTAAATTAGTGCATTGTGATTTTGATGTTTGCTAGTATAACCTTAGAACTGTTTAGCCTAGAGACTAACTATGACATTGGAGGCCTAACCCATGTGATTAGATTAGCTAATTACCACTTTTAGGCTAAGAATATTTTGGTCCTTTTGTGACTTTTGAATTATTTAGAATTTTGATTAATTGGTGAATTTTAGATTATTTTGATAATATTTAAATTGATGTATTGTAATTTGGTCATTTTTTATATTTTAATATTTTGGGAATTTTTATATTTTAATATTAATTTATGGGATTTGTTAAGTCGGGTTCGATTTTCATCTCGTTTCGACTTGTGTTAGTAATCCGGGTAGCTTAGACCCTAGACGAGATCCCAAGATTAGTTAGTCAAGGCCCACAAACCCTACTAATTAAGTTAGTAAGTTTAGACTAATCTCACTTGTTAGATTTGTTAAGTTAGAGGCTTAAACTTAACCCTTTTGATCCCAAACTTGAACCTAACTTAAAATTAACCAAGGGAGGTGTGAAACCCGTATTTTTTAGGAATTAAATTTTTATGTGTGTAGTTAAATGGATTTTTTTTTTATTTAAATTCGAATTTCAATAATAATTGTGAAATGTTAGTTTAATATTAATATTATTTTAAAAGTGTAAAATTATTTTCCCAAAATATTAAAAATGGATTTTTAGTTGTCTAGACCCAGACCCGAAACCTAGTCAAACCGATTTGAGAGAAAAAAAAATTTATTTTTATAGAGTTTTATAATATTAAGTTATTTCTCTAAATAAGAAAAATTATTGTTAAAGCCATTTTGGCCCAACACTTGGGCTTTGGACTCTTAGAAACCTATTAAGGCTTTTCCCAACTTAATGGTTAAAACCCACAATGGCATCAACTAATCCATTAAGGAATGGATGAGTGTGTGTGGCTGGATTAGTTTTTCACTCTTTAAAGAATGGTTCCATTCTTGTGTGCTTAAGAAGATTTCTTTTTTTTTTTCTTCCTCTGCAAACCGTAAGGCTTTACGTTTCCTCTCCTTTCAACCGTTGGCTTTTCATTTTGACAGGCCATTGATGGCCATGGAGGCTATTCTTCTTCCCTACTACGGTAACCCCAATTATTTTTTTACCTATAAAACCCCTCCCTACTCCTCCTTCTCCCCCACACTACCATTTCTTCTTCTTTCCAAAACCCTCATCCCGGAGCTCCAAGACGACCCCGGGCCGCACCCGACCGACGCCCGACCCCGGATCCCGAGGCCGACGACCCCCGGCGCCGTTCCCCGTGGCCGTCGCCGCCAGCTGACCGCACGGTCACTCCGGCCGTCCGATCGCCGGCGTTCGCCCCCGTTCGCCCCTGTTTGTTTTTCGGTACTGACCCGCGTGCGCTGTTGGTGGTTTTGTTTCCGTTCCTGAGCAGTTCGGTTCCGAGATTCACTGCGGGATTTCCGTTGCACTTTCGGTTTGGGTAAACTCTAACCCCAAATTTAATTTCTCTGTCAATGATGAAATCTGGTCCCCGATTCCTCCGGGAATTTGGTTATCGATAACGTAGCAACTACGTTACTATCTCGGCTTTTCCGAGTTCTTTGGGAAAATTATTTTGGTTGCTGGTTTGTTTCTGAGAAATATTTTGGGAACAGAACAATAATCTGTGAAATCTTCGGGTTTCCAATAAATTTTCGGAAACATTTTTGGAGATTAAATTTAAATCATGAGTTGGTTTTGTTGAGTTTCTTGAGTTCTGTTTTGGAGATGTCTCTTAGGGAATTTGGATTTGGAATGGTTTCGAGTTTTCGGAAATTCTGTTATTATGTCAGAAATGTTGTGTTTGGCTTTGGAAAAAAATATATATATATGAATACCGGGTTTCGGGAGTTATTCTGCAGGTTACGGAGCATTTCCCAGTTTTGGGTTATCCCGAAAACAGAGGGAATGCTGCCGAAATTTCGGGAATTTTATTAAATGATTTTCGAAATGATTTTTCGAGTTAAATATTATTTTTATAATATTTTGGGCGACGACCTTAACGGTCACTGGGCCCCAGTGAAATGCAAACGCACCGGTTCGACCGGACGTTGAGGCAGAGTAGCTAAATGTGAAGAATGGACCAGAGTCTGAGACTCACAGTTTTTTTTCTATAATTTAAAATTAGGAATTTTGAAGAATTATTAATATTTAATTTTTAGACTAACCATTTTGTCTTATTTAAATTCGTGTAAATTGGTTTGTAAGGGCATAAGCCCAAATTACTATGCGTGCTGTGAAAATGTAATAATTTTAGGACTTATTTCTATTTTCTTTTCTGGGTATTGTAGTGTAACGTAAATAGTAGATTATTAGTAATTAATTGATGAATTATGATTTCTTCTCATTTTTAAATAAATAATAATTTATGTACAAAATACAAAGTTTTAATAAATTAGAAGATAATTACAAGTTTTCCTGAAAAAGCAAAATAAAATGGAATTTCCAAAAGTACAACTCACTAGTAAACGTTGTGATGTTGTTGACTAAAATTGACTAGGAAAGACAAATAGAGATTGTAACTAGATAACTCTAAGTTTGGCTCTGAGACAAAGTTTTTCCGGAATGTAGGAATTCAAGGAAGAGCGTGACCTTTCGAATACCGAAGTACCAACCTTGTTCAATCGGAAGTTTAAGGCAAGTACATTTTATGTAGATTTTACAATTATTTTCACAATTGTTTCATTGCAAGTTTAAACCACTGTTTACACGAACTCCTTCGGGAGCATTGATCGTATTGTTGGGGACTGGGGGAATAGTGTACTGGATATGACCAAATCCAAACTTAGGATAATGAATGTGTTAGCTTACCCCTCTCTCACACGGGGATAAGCCATACCGTATCGCTAGGATACAAATGTACCCAAACCGGTCATATTCTTTACCTATTCATATCACTGTACTGTACTATTTCAAAATTGTTCATTTTTAAACTGTTTAAAAATGCATGTTATAAATTGTCATTTTAATTGTTAAAATTTGCATGAATTGTACTTTGCTCCCTCCTGACTGGAGACAACATTTTAGGTATTACTGAGGATCTGGAGATGATGATCAATAGCTATTATGATCCTGACTTGTACCCGGCGGTACTTCCAGCTGATGATAATGTTGTGGCGTCTTCATAGATGCTACATTAGTTGAGAGTTTAGTTGTTTCTTTATTTTCAGTTTATGAACTTTGTATTGAAAGACAAGTTTTATTATCGTAAATTAAATGTTGTGGCAACTTTTAAATTCAAGTTTGTTGTTGAAATGACCTGCAATATGGATTACAGCTTACTGCCGCCGTCTCATCAACGGCGCAGGCTGGGCATGATCCGATTCGACCCAAGTATTTGGGGACCGGGTCGTGACATGTTTTTAGTGGTGGCCCATGCAGGTCAACTAAATCAACAATTTAGGAAAACTAGAAACAATTAGGAACACTAGAACATCAAAATTGCCACAACATAGGACCGATTTATATATGATAAATATTTTTATTATAGACTGGTAGGTTACCTTGCTTATGCTTGCATCCTAAACCTTTCAGAGAATGACCACTGACAAAACCAACTCTGCTGGCGATGTGGTATCATCTCCGGATCGAACCCCGCCTCTTCAGTCAAGTCAGAGCTTTTCACCCAACCAGCTGATTGATCATCCTCACCAATCATCCAGTGAAGTTTTCCCCACACTGGCAAATCCTACCTCTCCTCTAACTGGGTTACTTTTCTTTGAGGAAGTACCCACTCATGTTGCTTCACCAGTACCAGAGAACACCTCTCAGATGGTTGCTCTATTTCAAGAAATCCTAGAGTATCAGAAGATTCAAGCTGAACAGATGGATATCTCGAGAGAAGTCATGAAGAATATCAACGACGCAACCTTAGCCATTTTAAACCAAGTTGGAGCGAAACCTCGTCCTAGGAGGGATACCCATGAGAATAGAAGATATTTGGGCCCTGTCCGACAACCATATTGCAAGAAGCTTTTGGCTTGTGCCTACTGTAAGAGACCTGGTCACCAAGCCAACATTTGTCGCAAGAGATTAAGGCAATATTTGGTGTGTGGATCTGCTGAACATCAAGTTAAGGACTGCCTCTTATCTTATCATCGTATCGGAGCGTCTATTATGCCACAACCTCAGGACTCTATCCAACAGACCGTAGGAAGGGATGAAACAGAATCAAGGATCATAGAAGAGGAAGAAAATGGAGATGCCCAAGCAAGAACCAGAACCATGAAGAATAGTACTTAGGACTGCTGAGTAGTATTATCTATTAAGAAGCTGTAACAAGATGTCCCTAGATTAATTATGAGAGTTTTGTTGTAATTCTCTTATATGAATAAAAATCTTAGTTACATCTTCATGATAGAAGTTTTCCCTAATAGTTTCTGGATTACCCTATGCATAGAAATATTCCATTAACCTAGTACCTAGCTCCTTCCCTATGACTAAGTGATACTATAGAATCGACTTGAAGGAAGCCAAGGAAATGAAGGATTAGATCAATGGACTAAAGGTGTTGGGTTTCATATAAGACGGAGCTTCACTCTAAGAAGCATCAGTCTTGTTTGTATCCAAGAAGGATAAAACAATATGGATGAGAGTAGACTATCAGGGCACTGAAGAATTACTTTTTCTTGACTGATGATCTATCCAAGTTGAGTGAACTTAAGGGTTTTCGGAGATTAACTTAAGAACTGACTACCATCAGATTAAGATCATGAAGGAGTACATTCTCAAGACGACATTCAACACCAAATACTGGTAGTTGAATTTTTGGATCATGTCTCTTGAAATGATGAATACTCATGTTGTGTTCATGAATCTCATGAACAGAGTCTTTTTATGAGTAATTGAATCAGTTTGTTGTCTTTTCTTTAGATAACAAAAATCTGATATACTCAAGGACTGAAGAAGAACATGAAGAGCATCTGAGAAATTTCTAGGAACTTTGAAGAAGTTTTTGGTAAGCTATCAAGACATGAATTTTCTTAGACAATGTAGTTTTTTTTTGCCATAATGTCACAAGAGAAGAAAATTTGATAGACTCTAGATAGATAGCCGCTGTGGAGAAGTCGTATATCTAAGTTCAATGGTTTCTTGGACTTGATGGGATACTACTGGAATCTGTGTAGGAATTCGCCAAGATTGCTGAGTCGATGATGAAGCTGACTCGAAAGAATGAAGAGTTTGTCTGGACGCATTTAAGAAGCTGTAGAAGAAGCTTACCAATCCTTGCGCTACCCGCAGGATCCGGTGGTTTCACAATCTACAGTGACGCCTCAGGCAAAGGGCTGGGTTGTATTCTTCAACAACATGGGAAAATAATTGTCTACATATCTAGGCAATTACGGACTCATGAGAAGAACTATCCCACACATAATTCAGAACTTGTTGTAAGTATCCTTGCTTTAAGGCTATGGAATTATTATGGAAAGGGAGTAAAATTATATACGGACTATAAAAGTCTGAAATATATTTCTACTCAGAAAGAGCGGAATATTGGGTAAACGAAGACGATTGAAGCTGATATCGATGGTTTGACCAAGAAGCGGCACCTAGACATCAGGAAGTTGGGCTGGAGAGCATACTGTCTGAAGATAGAAGGATGGAACTAGATGCTGATTCAGTGTCAATAAAGCTGCAAGTGAGCTCGAGTCTGAAGAACAAAGTCAAGAAGACGCAGTTTCAAGACAAGGCACTTGTAAACTTAGAGATCAAGTGTTGGCAGGAACATTTGGGAGTTTCTTTATTGCCAACGATGGAGCTTTTGAAGAATGGTACGAGGTTGTATACCTTCTGGTGAACTAAGAAGCGCAGTATCCCACACACTCTAAACCAGATGTATCGGGATGTGTGTACCATTAAATGGTGTTATGTAATGAAGAAGGACAAATTCCAAGAATGAGGTTAGGTATTCTGTCAACATGTGGAAATTAGCAAGATTCCTGCAGACGCTGGATATTTCGAAGTAGAAGTAGGAACACATAAATGGACCTTGTGTTAGGATTACTTTGTTCCTAAGGAGGGAAGATCATCAATTGGATTTTGTGGACTGACTGACCAAGTCAGTTCATTATGAAGTTGCTTTATTCACGAAAGAGTTGGCGGCAATGTGCAAGAGACACATCTACCGGATTCATGAAGTTCCAACTGACAGACAATCAAAGAAGTCAATCTAGACGTTTGAAGACATGCTGAAGAATCTTGCCTCCTGGAATCTGGAGGATCTTGGAAAGATCAATTATCTTTGGTAGAGTTTTCTTACAATAAATACCCAGTTAGCATCAGTACAACATCATTGAAGTTTTGGATGTAGTTTTCGTACATAACTTGCATAGGACGATGTAGAAGAAAGAATACTGTTAGATCCAGAGAGAGTAACTGGCGCAGCAGAGGAAGTGAAGATGATCAGAGAAAAGCTATGATAGACAGAAGCACTGGGCAGACAACAGTTGTCAACCACTGGAATTTGTAGAAGAAGGCAGTGTCAGAGAAACCAGTAACAAGCATAGTCAGAGGTGAGATGAAGATCAGGCAAAGTTGAATCATTATTCCTATTTCTTTCCATACTCATCTGTTTCATTTTCAAATTTGACATTATGCTTGTTAGCCTAGTTTTGCGAGCTATTCCTTTTTCAAGCTTGATCATGACATTATCTTATTGGAGGCCTCCATTAATATATTGTCTAATCAGAACCGGTGCAATGATGGTCTGATCAACCTCATACACTTTGGTTCGCTTTATATTTTATTTTGTCCCTAAATTGTCTCATCCATGATTACCTTTAAAATTCTTATTGTTTGAACCTGAATTGAACACCATACTCGTGTCTAATTGAATTGTGGGAATCCTGTCCTACCTGTCCTTAAATTTCGAGGACGAAATTTTCTGAGGAGGGAAGGTTGTGAAACCCGTATTTTTTATGAATTAAATTTTTATGTGTGTAGTTAAATGGATTTTTTTTTTATTTAAATTCGAATTTCAATAATAATTGTGAAATGTTAGTTTAATATTAATATATTTTAAAAGTGTAAAATTATTTTCCCAAAATATTAAAAATGGATTTTTAGTTGTCTAGACCCAGACCCGAAACCTAGTCAAACCGATTTGAGAGAAAAAAAAATTTATTTTTATAGAGTTTTATAATATTAAGTTATTTCTCTAAATAAGAAAAATTATTGTTAAAGCCATTTTGGCCCAACACTTGGGCTTTGGACTCTTAGAAACCTATTAAGGCTTTTCCCAACTTAATGGTTAAAACCCACAATGGCATCAACTAATCCATTAAGGAATGGATGAGTGTGTGTGGCTGGATTAGTTTTTCACTCTTTAAAGAATGGTTCCATTCTTGTGTGCTTAAGAAGATTTCTTTTTTTTTTCTTCCTCTGCAAACCGTAAGGCTTTACGTTTCCTCTCCTTTCAACCGTTGGCTTTTTATTTTGACAGGCCATTGATGGCCATGGAGGCTATTCTTCTTCCCTACTACGGTAACCCCAATTATTTTTTTCCCTATAAAACCCCTCCCTACTCCTCCTTCTCCCCCACACTACCATTTCTTCTTCTTTCCAAAACCCTCATCCCGGAGCTCCAAGACGACCCCGGGCCGCACCCGACCGACGCCCGACCCCGGATCCCGAGGCCGACGACCCCGGCGCCGTTCCCCGTGGCCGTCGCCGCCAGCTGACCGCGCGGTCACTCCGGCCGTCCGATCGCCGGCGTTCGCCCCCGTTCGCCCCTGTTTGTTTCTCGATACTGACCCGCGTGCGCTGTTGGTGGTTTTGTTTCCGTTCCTGAGCAGTTCGGTTCCGAGATTCACTGCGGGATTTCTGTTGCACTTTCGGTTTGGGTAAACTCTAACCCCAAATTTAATTTCTCTGTCAATGATGAAATCTGGTCCCCGATTCCTCCGGGAATTTGGTTATCGATAACGTAGCAACTACGTTACTATCTCGGCTTTTCCGAGTTCTTTGGGAAAATTATTTTGGTTGCTGGTTTGTTTCTGAGAAATATTTTGGGAACAGAACAATAATCTGTGAAATCTTCGGGTTTCCAATAAATTTTCGGAAACATTTTTGGAGATTAAATTTAAATCATGAGTTGGTTTTGTTGAGTTTCTTGAGTTCTGTTTTGGAGATGTCTCTTAGGGAATTTGGATTTGGAATGGTTTCGAGTTTTCGGAAATTCTGTTATTATGTCAGAAATGTTGTGTTTGGCTTTGGAAAAAATATATATATATGAATACCGGGTTTCGGGAGTTATTCTGCAGGTTACGGAGCATTTCCCAGTTTTGGGTTATCCCGAAAACAGAGGGAATGCTGCCGAAATTTTCGGGAATTTTATTAAATGATTTTCGAAATGATTTTTCGAGTTAAATATTATTTTTATAATATTTTGGGCGACGACCTTAACGGTCACTGGGCCCCAGTGAAATGCAAACGCACCGGTTCGACCGGACGTTGAGGCAGAGTAGCTAAATGTGAAGAATGGACCAGAGTCTGAGACTCACAGTTTTTTTTCTATAATTTAAAATTAGGAATTTTGAAGAATTATTAATATTTAATTTTTAGACTAACCATTTTGTCTTATTTAAATTCGTGTAAATTGGTTTGTAAGGGCATAAGCCCAAATTACTATGCGTGCTGTGAAAATGTAATAATTTTAGGACTTATTTCTATTTTCTTTTTCTGGGTATTGTAGTGTAACGTAAATAGTAGATTATTAGTAATTAATTGATGAATTATGATTTCTTCTCATTTTTAAATAAATAATAATTTATGTACAAAATACAAAGTTTTAATAAATTAGAAGATAATTACAAGTTTTCCTGAAAAAGCAAAATAAAATGGAATTTCCAAAAGTACAACTCACTAGTAAACGTTGTGATGTTGTTGACTAAAATTGACTAGGAAAGACAAATAGAGATTGTAACTAGATAACTCTAAGTTTGGCTCTGAGACAAAGTTTTTCCGGAATGTAGGAATTCAAGGAAGAGCGTGACCTTTCGAATACCGAAGTACCAACCTTGTTCAATCGGAAGTTTAAGGCAAGTACATTTTATGTAGATTTTACAATTATTTTCACAATTGTTTCATTGCAAGTTTAAACCACTGTTTACACGAACTCCTTCGGGAGCATTGATCGTATTGTTGGGGACTGGGGGAATAGTGTACTGGATATGACCAAATCCAAACTTAGGATAATGAATGTGTTAGCTTACCCCTCTCTCACACGGGGATAAGCCATACCGTATCGCTAGGATACAAATGTACCCAAACCGGTCATATTCTTTACCTATTCATATCACTGTACTGTACTATTTCAAAATTGTTCATTTTTAAACTGTTTAAAAATGCATGTTATAAATTGTCATTTTAATTGTTAAAATTTGCATGAATTGTACTTTGCTCCCTCCTGACTGGAGACAACATTTTAGGTATTACTGAGGATCTGGAGATGATGATCAATAGCTATTATGATCCTGACTTGTACCCGGCGGTACTTCCAGCTGATGATAATGTTGTGGCGTCTTCATAGATGCTACATTAGTTGAGAGTTTAGTTGTTTCTTTATTTTCAGTTTATGAACTTTGTATTGAAAGACAAGTTTTATTATCGTAAATTAAATGTTGTGGCAACTTTTAAATTCAAGTTTGTTGTTGAAATGACCTGCAATATGGATTACAGCTTACTGCCGCCGTCTCATCAACGGCGCAGGCTGGGCATGATCCGATTCGACCCAAGTATTTGGGGACCGGGTCGTGACAGGAGGTTAGTAGGGGCCTTATTGGGCTTTCCCCCAAGGCCCAAATAGGGCAATGATGGCAGCCACTATAGGTACGTTAGCCTCCCTTCCTTTTATTTCATTCCATCTTGCCTCTTTTCCTTCACAAAGTGTTCTTTCTCAAATTAAAGAGCTTTCCTCTTTGATTTGATCTCAAAATCCTTACATTCCTTCATCGAAACTTACATCCGACCTTCTCATACTACAAAAGGAGGGTTCTAGCAAAGATTTGGAGCAAAGTGCAAGGAAGAGTGTCCATTTTGGAAGGATCTTCGTATCAGAGCAGTGTCCTTGAGAGTATCATTGGGATTCCACTTCCAAAAGGTAAAACCAACCCTCTAAATTATTTTTCTATACATATTAGTTACTTTTTAATCCATAGCATCCACCCCCATGCATGTACCCCTTTAGATTCAAGTTTGAGGCCATTTGGAGCTCTTTAAAGCAAGTTATAATTGTGTCTTCCAACTCCTCCAACCAATCGACGCCCAGAAGCTCGAATCGGTCTTCCAACTCCCCCAACCAATCGATCACCAAAGAAGGGTCTTCAGTACCGTAGAAGGAAGTGCGAAAACTTTTGCTGAATTTTGACACCTCAAAGTTGAAGCTTCTCGGTGCTGCAGGTAGAGGCTCGGGTACCTCCGGTTTGACTTTACTTTGTCTGGCTGCAGGCTCGATTATGGCATGGGTTGTCGCTGAGTTGTTGTTGGCCACAACTATCTGAACGATCTGCTGAAGAGTATCGAACTGCTTCTGCTGTAACTTGAATTGTGCATCGAATCGGGCCTCGAACTGAGTCTGGCGTGCCTCCGTCTGCCGTCAATATTGCTCATTCTGGCGTTGATTCTCCTCAGCTTGTCATTATTGCGCTTCCAGCATACGCAACATCCGTTCCATGGCATCGTTAGAGGGTCCAGGCCTCGAGCTACTCGAGCCGCTCGAAGCGCTTTCTTCGTTCGCCACCACGTTCACCGCCATGCCTTCTGGGTTTTTGAAGGCAAAATACATTAGTCACAAAACTTATTACAGACTCACTCGTATGGAATGACATATCTCATCTATACGGAATCAAGAGTTCGAGTCTTAGAACGAAAGGTCAAAGGACGTAAAGCCGTGCTCTGATACCATTATGTCACGCCCCAATTCGATATAATCGATAGTCGTCCCCCGGACGTGATGCCGTGCAAGCCTAAGTTGCGCTTGCATAAGGCAGTTCATAAGGTTATCCGAAACAACAACATTTACAGGAGTACGCAGAAAAATTGAACACATTTATATAGAGAAGGAAACTTGTATTTTCATTGATAAAAAGTTATATTACAACTCGATTACAAAATAGGCCTCTCGGGCTTACAACCGACATCGATGAGATAGTCATTCCATGCATTTACATCCCTTTTATAAAACATCAAAATGACTCTCTAAGACCTGGGATCGGTGAGAGTTTACGCTGCATGATGCAGTTGAATTGGAGTCTTTAAAATGTTGCAGAGTTAGCCTTCACGCTAGCAAGACTTCAAAAGAAATGAGTGTCGCCCTCAGTCCCTTGGCACGCTATCCTGGTTACGGGTACCTGTTAAGAGCGAGGGTCAGTATATTACACTTTGTACTGGTACGTGGCAGTTTAAATCCCATGCTCTCATTTGTTGAAGAAGTTAAGTGAACGTACATGCAAATGTTTAGTGAAGTTTCTAGCCATCCTAATCAATTCAAACCCGTATTTGAAGGCACAATAGTATAACGATGATAGATCTTACCTCCGGCAGAGCGCGTCATTGTAGCGTAAACTTACCATGTTCTTCCCTGTCATATTGATAATAAAGAAATATAATAGAGTGCATTCGTGAAGGTCACTGGCACGAAAAGCCATCTTGGACATATAGCTTGGTAGATAAAGGTCCTTCAGCGCAGGTAGCGAGTCTCGTTGAAAGCTACTACCTACCGTGGCATGCATCCGGCATAGCTATCCGTGTTTTTTCCTAGGCAGGAACGGTTCCGTGGCCTCGGGATACCGTCCGAAGAAACAATCGCCCTTGTCGACAAGTTGTCCATGACCGTGCTAAGTTAATTATTATTTCAAGGCACATATTTATGGTATTGTTGCGACATTCATTTAATCGATTCGTCTTTTCTTAGCATGGTTCTATATAATACGGTAATTGCAAGCACGATAAGGTTATATGACAAGCAGTTTTATAGTTCGTGTACGTGAGACGTCGTGTGACCGTTCATTAGAAAATCATTCATGTCGTTGCGTTATATCTGGCATAACACATGTCTAGTATTGATAATGTGTTAGAGAAGAGGGTCGAGGGAAGAAGGGTCAGCCACTCACCTTAGTATTTACTTGAGGCAAAAAATTGGTTGGCCGCGCTAGACGTTGCCTACGCGATCACCTGAAATCGCACAAGCAACTGATTAGAACACTGTATTATTCAAGGAAATTCGATATGAATGCGAAGTTCGAAACACAAGCCATAAAAACTATCAAAAATATTCGCGAAAACGCATTCAGAAAACCAAAGCCAAAGAAGTAATTTTGGCATGAAAAGCAGAGCAACGGAAGGTCTCTCCCGACTCAGCCGCGGAGTCTATCCTCGAGGCACAAACTACTGAATATGGGACTTAGTAACGAAGAAGCCACTCCATAACGGGGAATGGATCTTAATTCAACCGTTCCTGTTTGACCGATTCGATCGATCCCGACCGAATCAATAGCGACAATGTTCCTTTCTCGCGCTCCCCGTGGACGGAAAATGGGGCACGATGTAGGGACATGGCACTACATGTTAGAGGATGGATTGATGTTAGTTAGGATAGTTAGAATGAGTTTTATTTGGATACCCATGGTTAGATCTAAGTGGTTTAGTCTACATGTCATATTTTTAGCCTCAACTTGTCATTTTAGTGTCTCTTTATATAATGGACTGTTTTGTATATATATATATAATAGGTATGTTAGATATATTTCATATATTTAGATGTGTGTGGATATGTTGTTAGTGGTGTGCTTGTGTTAGAGGAGAGGGGAGTGTGGCTTGATGTGTGTCTTGAGTGGTGTGGAGAGTGAGATGTGTTTCTTTTGTCCAAATAACCCAAATTCGTCATAATATTTATCTTTAGTAGCCATAGCAACTTAGAAATATCATAACTTTCAGCTTAGAACTCCGATTAATCTTCCATTTTTTTAAAAGAACCGTATCAAAGTTAGCTTTCCAAATATATATATTAATAGGTCAAATCCATTCTATAACTTTTTGTAGAACTGTTTGAGTGTCAGCTGTACGAAATACGAACGGGTTTCGGTATTTATGCGATTTCGGGAGCTTTCGGACACGAAAATACGATCCAATTGAAGTTTCAGAAATCTAATACGAAGGCTACAACATACTTTAATTCTAGCATTTAGTGAAGGGCCAATTGGTATAGTATTGATTTTAAGTAGAAGAGTGACTATACGACAAAAGCATTTTGTGTAACCTATGAGCCTATGTAGTATGGATATTAAGTGAATGTATGTATCATAGGTTGTCGAGTATATGTATGATATAGTACATATATATATATATATACATATATATATATATATATATATATATATTATTGTTAGGTAATATTTGTTAGTATGAGTGTTAGTTATATAGTAGAGGTTAGTATTTTGTTAGATATTTGATATATTGCTAGATAGTTTGACGTTAGATATTGCCATGAACCGCACCCGCTTTCGGATACAAGACGTGTCCAAGCCCAGCCTAAGCCGTAATGTCGGCGGTAGAACTCTGTCTAATATACACGAGTAATGGCAGTCTAGAATCTCATGGTAATCTATATCTTATCCACAAAATAATCAAGTCACAGCCAAGATCAATGAATAAGACATAAAACTGAGCAATAATGAATATAATTGAATGTTTCCAAGAATCAATGTCACGTCCGGTGGACACAAATCCACTACTAATAGACGGAAATAGTGAAATACAAGATATAACAAACTGGATATAATTGCTAATCAAGACAACCTCAACTGCAAGGCACCATGGTATGATGCTGACTCAAACTCGGCTCGTCTGCTCCTGACACAAACTCGGCTAACCTGAAAAGATCATCAGGTCCTCAGAGGACATAGCAAGATACATATAAACATGCCTATTTAACAGTTTTATCATGTGTAAGAAAATAAGTAAGAAAATAGAACACGACAAGTGACTATGAACACGGATACTAGGACCACTACGCATAAATGAACTGCCGGTTGAACACGAGATATGTAACACCCAGTTTTCCAAAAGAGGGTAATTTTTGAAATTTTGTAATTATAATTATTATTTAATTATATTTATTTTATATTATGATTTTTAGTGATTTTTAATTATTTTTAAACTATTTAAGTTCATGACTTATGATTTATGGTATTTTGCTAGTGAACAGTAGAGACTGCCTACCCTAGAGCCTAGCTATGTGATTAGGGTATTTTTGAAATTTTAGGGTTATTTGGATTTATTATAATTTATTTGAATTTATGGGAATTTTTAGAATTTATTTTGGAATTGTTTAATTGAGGGTTGACTAGTGTTGACTAGAAGGCTAACCTAGTGACTAACCTAGGTTAAGACCACTTGGTTAGGTTAAGTAAACTTGGGTTGACTATTTTAGTGAAGTTTAAGTCATTGGAACTTGTTTGGAGAGATTTGGAGTTGATTTGACTAATATGGCTCATGACTTCATAAGTCATGATTAATGACTTAGGCTTAATAGCCCATAGGCCCACACCATGAACCAACGCAAATCCTAATCAGCCCATGGCAGCCACTATTAACCCTTTCCCATCCTATTTAATGCCCCTCAAAGTTAGGGCTAGCCTCCATTAGGTTTTCTTGCCAAGTTTTGGAAAGAGGTATTTCCCATCTTCCATAAATCCTAGTAAATTCATTTTTATTCCTTTTTAACCCAAACAAATTGCATTGAGTCCTAAATTTTCTCTACTTTCTGTTGGTACCAAGTGTTCTTGGCTTTGGAGCTCATTGGAGGAATTTGGCCATCAAGAGGAGCACCTAATTTGTGGAGCTTTTTGGAGCTTTTGATACACATAGGTAATTTTAAATCCACACCATAGAACTCTGTTATTTTTGTATCATTAGGAAGCCCTAGGTGTCCCCTAGCAGTAGGTATTGGATTTGTGTCATTTCGTGTTCGTTTGGTGTCCGTATCGGACACGTGTCTATGTGTAGTGTAGGTGTTTGATAAAATACCACACTCGTGTTTTTATTATTATTTTTAAAATGTGTTTGAATGAATTTGTAGTGCTAGGTGTAGTGTTTCATTTCGTGTCTTTGACCTATGATTTTTGTGCTGTGTCGTGTCCACACGGGGACACGAACTTGTTGTTCTGGACAGCGTGCAGTGTCCTGCATCTCGGGTCCTATAACTCACTGTGTAGGACACGTGGGGACACAAAATTTTGTGGAGTTGTTGGGGCACTCACTGACACTATGCTTCCAAAATTTGGGAGCATATGGTTCACTACACGCGGAGATATCGCACGCGCACGGGTCACGCACTGTGTGCACACGCACGACAGCGGCTTACTGATACGCATTCGTATCGGACACGACACGTGTCGTGGACACTGTGCAGGCGGTCCTAGAGGTAGCTCTACCCCTGGCGCACGTATATGCAAGGCCACGTGTCACCACGTGGCCTGTGTCACACGCAGGACATGCGTGCACGTGTGCACGATGATTGTTCGTGAACAGTCAGTGTCTGTGTACACGTGTTTGTTTGGACACGATTCGTGTCCAATTCTTGGACACGAATGCACTCTATTGTACCCTCAAATGCATGACACATTGTACCAACCCTTTGTTTGTTAATTAGATGTGTTTTTGAATTCGAATTTTTGAATTCTTTGTTGAACCATGATACTTGACTGATACCAGAGGCTGTAGGTGTCTTCTAATTTCGATTTCACTCCTTCTTTTCCTGTTTGTGTTGTGGATGGCTAATTGGCTCACCTACATATGTATTAAACTATTGTAATGGTGATTAATGACTGGTCTTAGGTTTTTAGTTTCGAACATGGTTTTGAAGTGTTGGACTGGTGCACATTTGCTTAAATTCTGAACATTCCCTGTTTCCCATATTATAAATACACACACAGGAATCAAATTCATGTCCACACTCATACAATATGTGATCACACACTCACATTACATCACATTCCCTGTTGTGTGATACACATGCACCTGAACACAAGTTTCTGATATTGGCATTTAGTTAGGTTAACTATTAAGTGACTGATGCATGTATCAGGACTTAAGTTCCTGAACTTTTCATTCTCTGTCAAACCAAATTCTGGTATTTAAAGTTGACATGTTAGCTTCATGCATATGTATTAATACCTGTTAGATAGGTTATACATGATAGATTAGGTTCTATGATTCTGAAATGGGCTTTGTTTTCTTGAATGGGAAATTGAGCATTTGATTGGTTTTTCGAATATAATGGTTATTACATTGATTTGAGTTTTAATCCTATATCTTGAACTATGAAAGAATTATTGATAGTTCTTCACAATCTGGAAATTGATTCCTGTTTTCGAAAATCTAAGAATTTATATGCATGGTTTTACATGACACACACAGACTAAGGCACCCCCCAGTTCCTGTCATGTACAGTCCCTTAACCACACCCTTAAGCAGCCTCCATATCAGCCATAGAAGCCCCTAAGCCCTGTCCTTAACATGCCCCATTAGGAAGCCTTTTGACTGTCCTAAAACAGTCCATTTGGCTGTCCATTCAGTCCAACATTTTTCCTTAACATCAGTCCATGTTAGTCCCAAATGGACAGCTGAAATCAGCCTAGGACAAGCCCCGTAGGACTGAAATCTGGAACTAGCTTCATGAATGATAATCTGAGAATTTATGTTTGACTGATACATGATTCAGTCTTTTAATTCTGATTAGTGTTCTCTTCTAAATACTGATTTCAAATTCTGAATTATTGTTATATATGATACCCACCTGTGTATTAGTTAATACTAAGTGAGATTAGTATGTTAGTTAGGTTTTCCCTTAATGAATGGTTCGAATTTGGACTTGGAGATGTATTACATTGGTTAAACTGAGATTTCATGAAGTGTGGATGTTTTCCAATGTGTATAAATGAGTTTGTTTTTCCCTTCAAAACCTGAGATTGCATTCCTATCATGTTAGATATCTGAGATTGCAATATAGGACTATTTTCTTTTGTTTTTGTGATTGAGAGTTTTGATTGATTAAGTATGTTTTCGAATTGGGTTGATTTGATTAAATTGTTTTGAATGTTGAATTCCTAATCTGAACTGAAATGTTGCACTGTGCAGAAGCTGAGAATAGGTTAACATTGATTGGTTTTTAACTGTCAATTGGTTTCCCAATTTCTGAGATTTTGGGTTGTATAAAAAACTGAAGTTGTTGGACTGTTTTAACAGTGTTTTGGTTCTTAAGGAATGGAGACTGGTTTGAATTTGCAGTACTTGAATGATTAGTTTTAACTTGCCATAATAGATTCTATTACATGTGCAGTATTAGATCTTATTACATGTACATCACTGATATCCTTCCTGTTGAACACAGGTTCCCTAACCCCTATTTTCAAATCCTTTTTGACACTTTCTTTTGTACTAGGCAGTGACACTATATTCCACTCATCTACTACTCCTAAACACATGTGACATTACACTTGTGTCACACACCATGCCACCCACTTCCCATTGACACATCCCTCACTTTGTCTCTCACAGTTCACTCCCCTCACACACACTTGTATACATGTGTTTCCTCTCTCTTTCATATGTATATGTATTTATATATTGAGTTTGTTATATATATAGGATTCCTATATATATATATATATATATATATATATATATATATATATATATATATATATATATATATATATATATGAATGTGTATTTATATTAGATATATATTTTGATATGTTAATATGTGATATGAGGGTTGGCTTAGGCATGATATAGCCTATAGCCTAGGACTTTTAGCCTATGGGATGTACCCTATGTGATACAGCCTATGTATATGGCTTGAATGCCAGTATAGGTGTGTTGTTGGCTTGTATAGCCTAGATGTCACCCCCAGTTTTCAGAAACAGGGGTATTTTTATTATTTTACATTTTTAAATATTTTAAAAATTTATTTTATTATTTATGATATTATTTTGGGGTTGAAATTTATTTTATTATTTATGTTATTGTTTTGGGATTATTTGAGTCGGATTCGAATTTTAACTCAATCCGACTTGAAACGGAGACCCGGGGGTAGTTTGACTCTAGTGGGACCCACATACTAGTTAGGCATGGCCCACATGATATTAATTTTAGTCCACATGATAAAAATATTTTAGTTAGAGGTCAGACTAATTATTATGGATAAGGTTAGTGTGATTAGAGACTTTAGAATGACTAATTTAGCCCCAACCAATTAGCCCTTTCCTAATACTCATAGAATAGGTTAGTGGGAGCATTTTGGACCTTACCATAATAGGACAAATAGCCCCATATGGCCAGCCACTTTGGGAGAGGATAGGCTCAAGTTCATTTCATTATTCTCATCCACACTCTCTCTCTCTCTTGTTCTTCCCCAAATTCCTAGAGAGCAATCCCTAGCAATTTCTCCACCAAATCCTTCCATTTCGCCACCAAATCTTCTTCTTTTCTTCTCCATTCTAGCCAAGGAGGAAGCTACCCAAGTTTAGGAGGATTCGGAGCTCGTTCGTGTCCTTTTGGAATCTCTACGTGTCGGTGTCGCTCCGGGAAGGCTTTTCTTCGATTCGATCTACCGGGAGGTATAAATTCCTTCTTCTTTTCATTTCCTCATGCATATAGGTCTATTTTGAACCCATAGGAATGACCCCCATGGTTGTATCTCCATTTGTGTCCATTTCGTGTCCATTTGGAGGTCATAGGAGTGTCCTTTGTGTTGTGGTTGTGTCCATGTAGGAAAACCCCAAATTTGGACACACTATGTGTTGTTGTTATGTATGAATGAATTATTACATGTTTAATCTCATATTTTTGTATTGGAGATGTGTTCTATAGTGTCTCATATATATATATTAGTGTAGAGAGTGAGTTCTTGATATATTATGTTATATACTTGTGTTCTTTTGTCTCAAACTACCCAAATCCGTCATGATTTTTATCCACGTTTTTAATTTCAGCCCAAACTTAGAAATGTCATAACTTCTAGCTCAAAGCTCGGTTTAATCTCCTGTTTTTTTTAAAAGAAGCGTATTGAAGTTAGCTTTCCAAAAACATATATTAATAGGCCTATTTCTTTCTGTAAATTTCTGGAGAATTATTTGAGTGTCAGTTGTACGAAAGACAAACGCGTTCTCGGTGTTTTCACGATTTCGGGAGTTTCCGGAAACGAAAACGCGATCCGTTTAAAATTTTAGAAAGCTAACACATAGATCTATAACATACTTTAATCCTAGATTTAATTCATGCTGAGATGGTACAGTATTGATTATTAGTAGGAGTTACTATTCGGCATATGTATTTTGTGCACCCTTGTGTGTAATATAATGTTCTATTTGATTTTAATCCATGTTAATGTATATACATTATATAATTAAATAGAGAATGCAAGCATAAGTAAATGTTTAAATAAATGATGTATGAGGTGTAAGTATCCTATCTAATGTAAGCTTGTATAAGTATGACTTGTAATGAATATGTAGGTTCCATAGTATGTAATGTATGGTACATATAGTAGTGCAAGAGAATAAATGAATGATGAATGAATGCAAGCATGAATGTAATATAATAATAGATGTAATGTATGCAATATACAAGTTAATGAGATGTAATGTTCTATGTTAACACAAATCCTATATTACCTCATGTACCCCTTACACTATGTAGACACTATCACACTTGACACTTTGTTCACTTACACTTTGACACTCTTTGATATGTATACACTATGTATGCCCATTTAACCCTCACTTGCCCCTTTGCCATGTTCACATACACACACATAGCCTCTTAAATAAGTATTTATGAATACAGTTAACTTAGCTATGTATGTATATTATATATATGTTAGCATATTATGTTGTAATATATAAGTTTATATAACCATTTGAAATGCCATGATTATAGACCTAATATTGAATACCAATATATGCATGTGTATATATGTATAGACATATATAGTTTAAAGTAATAGATTACCTAGTGTATATCCAATGTAAATTCTTGCCTATTTGAGTATTGAATAATTGCATGCTATATAGAGTTGGGTGTATGTTGGCTTGTATAGCCTTGTATTGATGTGTACTTGCTAGGATAGTCTTGGTTAGGCCTAGTAAGACTTGCTGGGTTAGGACATGACCTAGTTTGACCTAGTTTGACTAGTGCAGTTGACCAGAGTTGACCAAGGGTTGACTTTGGCCTAGTTTGACCTAGATTCATGTAGAATGCATTGTAGTACTTTATATTACCCTTCTGGACATGTTGTGACTTGTGCTGTTCTAATTAGGAGCCAGACACCTCTCCTCGGATAGTATCTTTATCTTGGACATTCAGATATCAGGCGAGTACATTCTCTGATCATTTCATATCTTGTTTAGGATTATATTTCCTGTTTTAGATTACTTTACATGATGCTGACACGTTGGAAACACGGATTAGTACTATATGGATCTTGTTGTGCGATGTTATCCCCTTAGCGGATACATCGGGTATTCGTGTTCGTGTACTTTATCGTGAGCATCGTGTACTCCTTGTATTCGTGATATTCGTGTACAAATCGTATGAAATCGTATATACTCATGTATTCACATGATCTCGTGTGCGACTATACTTCGTGTGCAATAACATAACTTAACTAGATCCTTGTGTATTGATTGGGGCGGGGGAGTAGAAGTGGTTATGTAATCAATCCAGTAGATTACTCGTGTACAACCTCTGTAGATTACTCGTGTACAACATCGTGCCGTTTACATAACCATCTTGTGCTCTGAATCACTAGTCACTATTAGTTCTCTATATGTTGTATATATTTATTTACAGTCTCCCTTTTTCATCATGTTATTTCTTCAAATCTTGTATCTTACTTTACTGCATGATTATATTTTCTAACCTGCTATGAACTATTGAGATGTAATGTGCTCGCTCTTATCCTGACTGGACCTGTTGATAAATTTTACAGATAGCCTGGGATTGCCTGCTAGCCTAGAGGAGACGCAGTAGAGGTTGTTTAGATAGTTATTTCATTTTGTCTGGAGTTGTATTTACTTGTGGATTACTGTATTTGAGTTTTGAGATGTATTTCTGGGATTATGTATCTTAGACACTTAGACTTCTATCTCCTGTATCTCTTTTGGATTTTATGTTTATCTATCTTTATCATTCTACCTTAGATTGTGATTGAGTTGTACCTCTGTGTTGGCCTCCTTATGGAGAGTATTCATATTATGCTAGTTATAGTTCATGACCTAGAACAGCGTTCTACCGCCGACAATGCGGCGTAGGCTGGGCGTTGTTACGTACTCGTACCCTCACGGTGGGTACGGGTCGCGACACTAGATGTGGTGTGTGCTTGCTAGAATAGGCTGGTTAGGCTTAGTGAGACTTGTTTGGCTTAGGCTTGACCTAGTTTGACTAGTATAGTTGACTGGAGTTGACCAAGTGTTGACTTTAGTCTAGTTTGACCTAGACAGCATGCAGACGCATTGTAGATTACTATTATCATCCCCTGTATACATCTTGACTTGTGTTGCTCTAACTAGGAGCCAGGTACCTCATCTCGGACAGTACATTTTCACAGCTATTCAGATACCAGGCGAGTACATTCTCTGATCATTTTATATCCTGCTTAAAATTATTTCCTGCATTAAATTACTTTACTTGATACTGTCACGTTGGTCATACGGATTAGTACTATATGGATCCCTTCTTGAGATGTTATCCCTTCAGGGAGCATCGGGTACTCTATGTTCTGTGTATTTCACTTACATAGCGTATCATATGCTTCTTTGGTTCTTTGATCACTTGTGACATATACTCATATGATCACAGAGTCTTCTTTGAATCCTTATCCCATTTATTGGGTCTATCAGAATTCCCATTTTTGGGACTACTATGTATCACCTTCGGGGTCTATCACCTTCGGGGCCTATCACCTTCGGGGTCTACTACCCTTCGGGGGCTGTTACATAGAATCATAACATAACCTGTTTGGATCCTTGTGTATTAGTTGGGGGTACGGGGGAGTATAAATAGCCATGTGAACAATTTCCAAAGTAGAATAGCCATGTACGCCTCTTTAGTATAGCCATGTACAAATCAAGCCGTTCACATGTCGACTTTGTACTCTAAATCACTAGTCACTGGTAGCTCTCTACTTATAGTAGATATTTCTATTACAGTTCTCTCTCTGTTTACATACTGCATTTCTTTCAGTATCTATATCTTACTTTACTGCATGATTATATTTTCTAACCTGCTATGAACTGTTGAGATATAATGTGCTCGCTCCCGTCCTGACTGGACCTATTGAAAATTTTACAGAGGATGATGAGGAACCCTGCACCCCTTACTTGGAGCTTGCCTAGATGACACTCGCGACCTGGACCCCTGGGGAGGTTCAGGCAGCTGCTGAGGACGATACCCTGCTTAGTATAGATAGCTTAGACTGTTTTCCATTTTATGTTTAGTTGTTGTTCTTGATTCAGAGTTGTATATTTTTAGAGATGATTAGACTTGTATTTCATTTCTGTTGTACCTCAGTTGAGGATTCTCTTATCTATTTTATCGTGCCATATTCTATCTCTAGATTGTGATTGAGTTGTACCTCTGTGTTGGCCTCCTTATGGAGAGTATTCATATTATGTTAGTTATAGTTCATGACCTAGAACAGCGTTCTACTGCCGACACTGCGGCGTAGGTTGGGCGTTGTTATGCTCTCGTACCCTCACAGTGGGTGGGGGTCGTGACACATTTTTAGTGGTGGCCCATGCAGGTCGAGTTTGTGTAGTGGTATTCGAACTAGAGTACCACTACAGCCTGCAGTAGGATTAGGATTATTTTGAGGTACTCAATCACATTAGGAAAAAAAACTCTAACTGGATTCCTGCCATCTAAATTCCTGATACTTCCTTGAATAACTGTCCTTCCTTGAATTACCGATTCTATCTCAGTATTGATTCCTTGTTTGATCTGTCTCCAGGATGGTGATTGAGACACGATCGCATCGCTCTGGCTCAGCAGATGCTGGTGAGAGGCCTACCACCCCTCACCCGATTGTGGATGCTAGGACCACGGCACCCCCTATTTCTACTCATATAGGAGCTTCTGCAGCCTTTGGGAGTGCACCTCCACCTGTCCGGAGGTCTTCCCCCGTCATCCCAGATATGTACCAGCAGCAGTTACCTTCAGGGACAGTAGATGCGGCTCAGACGTTTACCCTCTTCCAGCGATTCATGGAGTTTCAGCAACAGATTCAGCAGAGCCAGTCTGCTGATATCCGACAGAGCATACAAGATACTCACCAGTTGGTCAGGACGACAGTGGAACTGGTAGCTGCTCAGCCACAGGGAGGCCAGATGCAGCCGCATCAGCCGAGGACTCCAGACATCCATTCCTTCAAGAAGATGGGACCCCGAGACTTCAAGGGTACAGAGGGCATCATATGCGCTAACGATTGGATAGAGAACATTGAGGAGATATTCCGATTGGCACAGATACCAGCAGGATTACAGATCAAGGCAGCCGCCAGTCAGATGCAGGACTTGGCCCGTACTTGTTACCAGACGGACCCGAGGGTTGGTACAGCCGGTCAGACCTGGGCAGCGTTCAAGGAACTATTTAAGGAGAAATTCTTTCCTGATACCGCACTCCGTGCTTTGGAGGCGCAGTTCGAGAGTTTAGTTCAGGAGAACCAGACCGTTGAGGAGTACGCTGGAGAGTTCAGCCGTTTGAGCAGATTCATCGAGGACCTTATCGAGGTCGGGAAGGCGAGGAGGTTCCGCAGGGGTTTGATCAAGGAGATCAAGTCATATACCAAGAGCGGTCGCGACGCCACTTTCGAGCAGATTCTGGTAGGAGCCATGACAGCGGAGGACGACCTTGGGCTGAAGGAGAAGAGGATGGGAGACACTCAGGGAGCTAGTGGCAGTGCGGGTCCGGCCAAGAGGCCCCTCCTGCAGATTCAGCAGCAGTATCCGCATCAAATGCCCCACCTGCAGATTCAAAAGCAGTATCCGCATCAGATGCCCCACTTACAGATTCAGCCACAGTTTCAGCAGCAGATGCTACTTCTACAGTTCCACAGTATCCGCATCAGATGCCCCACCAATTGTTATTTTATTTATAAAACCTTTATTTACATAGTTATAATAATAAATAATTTCTTTTCTATAAAATGGTATATTAGAAAAGTAGATTTATGTAAATATCATTTGGACATTAGTAAATATTTATTGTATTTTCGAAATTATTTTATTAGTATTTTTGGAAAATATATTTCGGAATTATTATGGCGATTAAAATCTTGATTTAAATTCTTGGATTTATTTAAATGGTTAAATATTTGAAATTGATTTATCTCGTTGATTTTATACTAGAAATTTAATTAGATTTAAATTTGGATTTGTATTTGGATTGGATCTGATTTATTTTAAATTTATTTAAAAGGGGATTTAAACTACTCCTAATTCTATCCAATTGGGAATTCCCACATCCTATAAATAGGCAGGTACTCCTCCAATTTCTACACCACAATCACAAGTGCATCGTGTCTGTGATCATCCAGTCTCTTATTCCATATTTTACAACTACATTATCCCTATCCCCGTATCGGACACACCCCGACATCATCGAATACCCGATCCTAACTCTACCATCCCAACCACCAAACCCCTCGCCGTCATCAGCCCCCAACTCCGGTCATCACCACCCTCGCCAATCATCAGACCAACCACCACCATTATCGACACCACAACATCCGTCACACCACACCGTCTCCCCAAATCCAGCACCAGACCAACACCCCGACCACCAACACCAACCACCGTTACCACCACCAACAACACGCAAGAATAGAGGAAGGGGAAACCATTACCTGACCCCGTCGGCTGCGCCACCCAGGTCCGGCACCGATCCCGGCGACACCAAGAGATCGCCGGCCTCGTACCGCTTCCTCTCCCGATCCTTCGTCGCCCGTCACGGGAACACAGCCGTGACCTCCAGCTCTTCACCGCCGGCGCCGCCCCCTTACCTCTCCGACCCGCCGCCGACCGGCGCCTGAACCCCACCCGCGAGCAGTCGGACCGCTGCGCCTCTTTACCTCAGTACCAGAGCCGCCGCTCCTCTTCCCGACGCTGCCCCGCCACGAAGCCGCCGGCGTCCGACCCCCCTGCGCTCCGCCCAGAGCCATCCGAACCGCCCGGCTCCTCCGCTTACCACACTCCATCCTCCGTGCCGTCAATTCGCCCTCTCCGACTTCACCAACCCCCGCCCGGCTCCCCCGCCTCCCGCACATCCGTCCGCGCCACCCTCCGCCTGCTAAAATCCCCTTTCTCTCTCTTTCGAACTCCCATCTCTCCCTCACTGTTAAATTGGGGTTGGAAAAGAGCTGAAGGAAAAGTTAAGAGTTATTAATATTTTTATTAATAATATTATTATTATTATTAGTAATTATTATTTAGTATTATTAAAAAGAGTGGCTGTTTTTAGAGTTTATTATTAGTGTAATTATTATCATTATTATTATTATTATTATTATTATTATTATTATTATTATTATTATTATTATTATTATTCATTGGTATCATTATTACATATTTATTTTTGTTATTATTTATATATACATTTGATATTTTCAAAAAAAATTAATTGGGAGTAGGCCTTGAGTCCTACACTTATTTTAACTGCGCATTGAAAGTTCTAAAATATGCTATTATATTACGTATGCAATTTTAAAATATGGACTTTTGGAGTCTAAAATTTTGTTTGCCAAAATTTAGTATCACCTTAAAAAGGATTTCTAGTTTTCAAATATTGGCCAAGAATATTAAAATATAGTTTCCTACCTAAATTTTTACTTTGGAAAACTTAGAGTTTTTGCCTAAAACAAATTTTTACGTTTTAAGTATTTTTCTAAAAATTACATTTAACTAATAACCATGGTAGTTTCGAAATTTAAACTTATTTCTTTTGTATTTATTTTATCTGAATATCTTGGACTAATGAAATATATTTTTTCAAAGTATTATAAATATTTTTTTACAAAATATTATATGTATTTCTTCACACAAATTCCCTCAATTACCTTGATTGCGACTGATCCTCTTTCCTATTTCCTCGTGACTCTCGGACCATTACACATCGAACATGGCCATTGGACAGAACATGACTTGCTCGATCTTCGCACCACTCCAGGAGACACCCCAGGCAAGATACCTTGCCATTATACTGTTTATATTCAGTCTGCATTTTTATTATATATCACTGTTCATTTATTTTTAGTTCTTGATTACTGCCTGCTCAGTGATATTAGTTGTACCTTGTTATTTACCTTTGATTGCATATGGACTTAGAGTTAAGGGACTACCACTAGCTTAGTGCATTGCATAAACTTTGACACTGATGTGCCACAAAATGTGTGAGTTATGAGTAGCATATAGTCTACGGACTTGCGTGTTGGCTGATCACTGATGCGTACAGGACGTGCGTTAGGTCTAACTGTCAATAGTTGTATGTTAGAAGACTTGAAAGTTAGTAGTGTTACATGGTCGTGGATATGACATGATAGGTACATTGGGTGGGGAGAACATTTTCTTATCGTATGGGCTTCTATTGCACTTCCCTTGTAACTCGGAAGCTCGGCTGGAGATACGGGTATGAGCCTCTCAGGTTGGCTACTGTCGTTTTTAACGTCATGCTCTCGATCATTGGTGCTCAAGTGGGGACTATACCAGATCCCATTACAGCCAGGGCTCATGCGACGAAAGGTTTGTTCTCACTGCATGTTCACTTTAGTTTGGTTAGATTACCTTATTGTGTCTTGTCACTTTCTTTGATTGTGGCATATTTATATTCAGTATTATATGGCATGTTGATGTATCTTGTTACGTCCCTCTGAGGACCTGGTTATCTCGCCAGGTGTGTGTTCTTGTTTTTTACAGGTGGTCTAGCCGTGGCCATGATCGTCACTGTCTCTCCGAGGATGATTGCACTTTGATCGTCTTCGCTTCGCCCGCCAAACTTATTTTATTATCTATGTACTTTTCCTTACTTGTTGGTAGTGGATTTGTCTCCGCCCAACGATTGTATACATGACAAATTCAAGTTGCTTTTATATCATTATTTACCTTTGTGGATGAGATTTAGTACCTTGGTTACTGCATTTTACAGCTTATATATATATACGAGGGTCCATATACTTCGTATGTATACAGCTGGCATGATTACGTTTTAGTCCTACGTATTTTGGGACTGGAGCGTTACATATTTTTGTGGTGGCCCATGCAGGTCTAGTTTGCCGTTTCGGTTACATGATTGAACCAAACGGATCTGCAGTATAGGATTAGAGTTTAGAATCTCATCCACCTACTTGACATCCTTTCTTGACCTCAAATCCCGAACTCTCGTTCGACCTCCTTGATTTGCATCTTGCTTGACTCCTTCTACCTTAATTCTTAGTTCGTGTTTAGTAAGATAACTACACTAGTATATGCCCCTAGGTTAAACACATGGCTAGATGGAGTACATTGACAATTAGTATGCATTGGGGTTTTATTTGAGTTATAAAGGCCTTTATTTTCCTAGAAGTATGATTTTAAGGATTAGTTAATTTCAAGTTGGGTAGTAGCATATACCGCCTTCAATGGATAGTTGAAATTTTATTTTACTATTACAAGGTGGTATACACAAGAGGACAACTAGATCTCAAAAACAAATTTATGACTTATGATTTTTGGAAATTATGAAATAGTTTATGATTTATTGGGATATGAAACCGATTTGGAAAACATCTTTAAATTGTGACACATGATTTACAATTAAGTTCAAATTTGGATTGAATATGTTGAAGTTTATCTCGAATTTATTAAAGTGATTTAAATTATAAATTATGATTTTGTAACGACTAGAGACTATGAAGGGTTTACGATTTACGGTTTATTAGAGAGCATGAGGTTTTAAATTGATTCTACGATTTACGAATTATAAGTATTTAATTTTGAGCTTGAAGAGATAATGGTAAAAAAAAATTTGTTTGAAATATTTTTGGAAGATATGAAATCGACTTTGAAGGAAAATTTTAAATATTTAAAATTTGCTCATATGATCTATGATATAAAGTTATTTAGATTTCGAGTTTAAGGCCTTGATTATGGATATTTAAATTTTGGAAAAAAAATAATAATAAATTTACTTTTGTAGAGTAGTTGTGACTTATTGGAAGCAAGATATACACATCTGAAGGATATAAAATTAAAATTCGGGAGTTATTTAAACGTATGAATTTCGACGGATAAACTTATTAAATGTTGAGTTTAAGATTTGGAAAAAAAAGGGTTATTATTCAAGTTGCGATATACAAGGGTTGTTTCAAGATTGACTAGAGATTTAAAATTGTGATTTAAATTGACAGTCAAAGATGACTGGAAAATCTTGGTGGAGTATCTTGGAAATTTTATTGAGAAAATTTCGAAGAACTTGAAATTTTAGATTAGATCAAATATTGGTGAAAGACCAAGAAACAAGCAAGGTCCCCTAGAGAGATAGAAGTATTCCACATTAGATTGCCATGCCACCTATGACTATAATATTGCATATACACAAGTATAGTTAGTCATCGACCAAACCGATGAACATATCTTTGACTTACTCGACCTTCCCTCAAATTTAGATCCTTATTCGTGACCCTTTAATTGTTTTGAAACTTAGAAATGATTGGAATCATTCCTTTGACCACACCCTCATCTATGATACTATCTTCCCTCTAGAAACTGTGTCTCTAACTTATTCTTACCTCAGTCTACGAGATTTCCTAAATTATCTTTATTTCGTGCTTTAACCTTTTATTTTGTGCATTAATTAGTACCTTATGAACTCCCACTTTCTATTCTAGACCTATTGGCGTTCCCTATCGTGACTTTGATATTTGGAGCACAACACTAGACTTTTTCTTCCAACAAATTTCACATGCAAGACCTAGACGAGCTCACCTTCATGTAGGTATATCATGTCCCACTAAAACACGTCCTCTTGTACTCTATTTTTATGGTACGACTTTCGGGTCATAAAGACTAACTATAACCTATACCATGGTACCGATATACTTTTGACTATATATTGGACTTAATCACGACTCAAATCTTCGGCCTGATTGCGATCTACTAAATCCATTAAATGTTTAAACCTTGTGTTTTTATCGTGACTGCTTAACCCTTGTCATTTTATTTTCTTGTATTATCTTGATTTACTTAGACCCATAACACCTTTTACTCTTCATGCAATATTAGCAACACTTACTTTTCTCCCTTCCAATTAAATTGCTTTCTCATACTTTACTATAATTTCTCCATTGTTTACGCCACCTTGTTCCTTGTATGATTCCCTTATGCGGAATAAAATTTGATCATGACAATCTTGAGTTAGTAAAAGCTAGATTGGAGAACCCCACAGCATGGATAAATAATGTAGTTGGTTAAGATAATTACGAGATTATGAGGTATAGATGGGACGTGAATGAAAAGGCACGATAAATCTAAATAGATGAGTTAAGGAATGATATATTATGTTTTGATGAAACACTAAAGGATAAATCGACTTCGCGAATTTCAAATTTGTTTTGAGATAACAAAATATCGAGTGAAGAAATTTCTAAAGGCTTGGGTGGTTAAGAAACAAATTTATATATTAAATTTATGGATGCAAATATTTTTGATAAAGAAAAGGCTAAATTTTAACTTGATACCCTCAACTATCCATGTTTTGTAACTTGATACCCTAAACTTTAAAAATAGTTAACTTAATACCATCAACTATTGAATATTTTCAACTTCATACCCTAAAATCCAAAAAATTCCAAAAATACCCTTGCCCCCCCTCCCCCTCCGGCGTTCCCCCCCCCCCCTCCCCCTCCGGCGTCCCCCCCCTCCCTCTCCGGCGTTCCCCCCCCTCCCCCTCCGGCGTCCCCCCCCTCTCTCCCCCGGCGGGGCGGCGCGCAGCAGCAGCGGCGGCCGGAGCAGCAGCGACGGCGCGTGCAGCAGCAGCAACAGCGGGGCGGCGGGGCGGCGCACAGCAGCAGCGGCGGCCGGAGCAGCAGCGGCGGGCGCGCAGCAGTAGCGGCAGCGGGGCGGCGGGCAGCAGCGGCGACCGGAGAGGGAGGGGGGGTTTGGGAAATAGAGAGAGGGGGGGAGGGCATTTTGGGAAATATATTTTTTAGGGTATCAAGTTGGCTATTTTGAAAGTTTAGGGTATCAAGTTGCAAAACATGGATAGTTGAGGGTATCAAGTTGAAATTTAGCCTAAAGAAAAATGTTGACCTTGCCTTCGATGACATATAATGTTATGACGATATTTTCAAGGATAATAAATTGTTGAAGAAAGAAACCTTTACATTTTTGATGCATGGAGAATTAAGTTGTAAGATGATTATGAATAAGAAGTTAAGATGAGTTATATCTTCTACCATCAAGAAGCTGAGATTGTTAAATTCAAAATTTCGGGAGAGAGGCTAATAAGTATTTTGGAAATTTTAAATTTTGATTGAGTTATGAAGGTATACTGTTAGTTTTCGAGATTTATCATTTAAGACGGATTTTTGATACCTATGGATGCATCGTGCATTGACCAACAATACAATTTGTAGTAAGAAGATTTTAACTGTTACTTGGGCCAAATTGGTTGAAGGTTGAAATTTTTTTTAGAGGAAAATATGGCTTCGAAAGATATGCATAAGTAAGCTAGTATAATGGAGATTATGGTAGTCAAAATTTGAGGCTATTCTATGACGAAATAGAGAAAATTAGAGTACATTGAGAATCATAATGGTTTTGTTTAAGGGGACGTGGAACGAAATTTTTTTTTGGAGAAGAACGATTTATGATAAGAGAGATTTCATGAATATTGACGATATCAATGATAAAGGAAATTATTACCTACTTATGAGATTGCTTTTTTTTTGGTTAATGTTAAGGTTGATCGAACTTAGTCATTGATTGATTGTCATGATCGAAATCTAAAACCATCGAAATTTTTAATCGATCGAATGACATATTGCCATTGAAATGTCGTTTCATTCTCATTGATTGCCTTTTTGTTCAATATGAATCAAATTCTTATCGATTATACTGCTTCTATCTCCTTCACACTACCTATCCTAATTTTTTCTAAATTTCGAGGACGAAATTCTTTTAAGTTGGGTAGGATGTAAAGCCCCTAAATTTCTACTGATTTTTATTTTATTTTATTTTGGTACTGATTTAAATTTTGGTATTGTACGTCGCGTGGTCGTATTTTACGTCGCGCACGAAATTTTATTTTTCGAAATTGCTCGACGAGTGCGAATATGTACGAGCGTACATATTTTTTTGGAAAAACATTTTTCTTATTTTTTTTTAGTTTCAAAATATATATAATAAGTATTTTAGTTATTGTCCCAAAAGTTTCAATTGTTATTTTATTTATAAAACCTTTATTTACATAGTTATAATAATAAATAATTTCTTTTCTATAAAATGGTATATTAGAAAAGTAGATTTATGTAAATATCATTTGGACATTAGTAAATATTTATTGTATTTTCAAAATTATTTTATTAGTATTTTTGGAAAATATATTTCGGAATTATTATGGCGATTTAAATCTTGATTTAAATTCTTGGATTTATTTAAAAGGTTAAATTTTTGAAATTGATTTATCTCATTGATTTTATACTAGAAATTTAATTAGATTTAAATTTGGATTTGTATTTGGATTGGATCTGATTTATTTTAAATTTATTTAAAAGGGGATTTAAACTACTTCTAATTCTATCTAATTGGGAATTCCCACATCCTATAAATAGGCAGGTACTCCTCCAATTTCGACACCACAATTACAAGTGCATCGTGTCTGTGATCATCCAGTCTCTTATTCCATATTTTACAACTACATTATCCCTATTCCCGTGTCGGACACACCCCGACATCATCGAATACCCGATCCTAACTCTACCATCCCAACCACCAAACCCCTCGCCGCCATCAGCCCCCAACTCTGGTCATCACCACCCTCGCCAATCATCAGACCAACCACCACCATTATCGACACCACGACAGCCGTCACACCACACCGTCTCCCCAAATCCAGCACCCGACCAACACCCCGACCACCAACACCAACTACTGTTACCACCACCAACAACACGCAAGAATAGAGGGAGAGGAAACCATTACTTGACCCCGTCGGCTGCGCCACCCAGGTCCGGCACCGATCCCGGTGACACCAAGAGATCGCTGGCCTCGTACTTCTTCCTCGCCCGATCCTCCGTCGCCCGTCACGGGAACACAGCCGCGACCCCCAGCTCTTCACCGTCGGCGTCGCCCCCCTTACCTCTCCGACCCGCCGCCGACCGGCGCCTGAACCCCACCCGCGAGCAGTCGGACCGCTGCGCCTCTTTCCCTCAGTACCAGAGCCGCCGCTCCTCTTTCCGACGCCGCCCCGCCACGAAGCCGCCGGCGTCCGACCCCCCTGCGCTCCGCCCAGAGCCATCCTAACCGCCCGGCTCCTCCGCTTACCACACTCCATCCTCCGCACCGTCGATTCGCCCTCTCCGACTTCACCAACCCCCGCCCGGCTCCCCCGCCTCCGGCACATCCGTCCGCGCCGCCCTCCGCCAGGTAAAATCCCCTTTCTCTCTCTCTCTCGAACTCCCATCTCTCCCTCACTGTTAAATTGGGGTTGGAAAAGAGCTGAAAGAAAAGTTAAGAGTTATTAATATTTTTATTAATAATATTATTATTATTAGTAATCATTATTTAGTATTGTTAAAAAGAGTGGCTGTTTTTAGAGTTTATTATTAGTATAATTATTATCATTATTATTATTATTATTATTATTATTATTATTATTATTATTATTATTATTATTATTATTATTATTGTTATTATTATTATTCATTGGTATCATTATTACATATTTATTTTTGTTATTATTTATATATGCATTTAATATTTTTAAAAAAAAATTAATTGGGAGTAGGCCTTGAGTCCTACACTTATTTTTACTGCGCATTGAAAGTTCTAAAATATGCTATTATATTACGTATGCTATTTTAAAATATGGACTTTTGGAGTCTAAAATTTTGTTTGCCAAAATTTAGTATCACCTTAAAAAGGATTTCTAGTTTTCGAATATTGGCCAAGAATATTAAAATATAGTTTCCTACCTAAATTTTTACTTTGGACAACTTAGAGTTTTGCCTAAAACAAATTTTTACGTTTTAAGTATTTTTCTAAAAATTACATTTAACTAATAACAATGGTAGTTTCGAAATTTAAACTTATTTCTTTTGTATGTATTTTATCTGAATATCTTGGACTAATGAAATATATTTTTTCAAAGTATTATAAATATTTTTTTACAAAATATTATATGTATTTCTTCACACAAATTCCCTCAATTACCTTGATTGCGACTGATCCTCTTTCCTATTTCCTCGTGACTCTCGGACCATTATACATCGAACATAGCCATTGGACAGAACATGACTTGATCGATCTTCGCACCACTCCAGGAGACACCCCAGGCAAGATACCTTGCCATTATACTGTTTATATTCAGTCTGCATTTTTATTACATATCACTGTTCATTTATTTTTAGTTCTTGATTACTGCCTGCTCAGTGATATTAGTTGTACCTTGTTATTTACCTTTGATTGCATATGGACTTAGAGTTAAGGGACTACCACTAGCTTAGTGCATTGCATAAACTTTGACACTGATGTGCCACGAGATGTGTGAGTTATGAGTAGCATATAGTCTACGGACTTGCGTGTTGGCTGATCACTGATGCGTGCAGGACGTGCGTTAGGTCTAACTGTCAATAGTTGTATGTTAGAAGACTTGACAGTTAGTAGTGTTACATGGTCGTAGATATGACATGATAGGTACATTGGGTGGGGAGAACATTTCCTTATCGTATGGGCTTCTATTGCACTTCCCTTGTAACCCGGAAGCTCCGCTGGAGATACGGGTATGAGCCTCTCAGGTTGGCCACTGTCGTTTTTGAACGTCATGCTCTCGGTCATTGGTGCCCAAGTGGAGACTATACTAGATCCCATTACAGCCAGGGCTCATGCGACGAAAGATTTGTTCTCACTGCATGTTCACTTTAGTTTGGTTAGATTACCTTATTGTGTCTTGTCACTTTCTTTGATTGTGGCATATTTATATTCAGTATTATATGGCATGTTGATGTATCTTGTTACGTCCCTCTGAGGACCTGGTTATCTCGCCAGGTATGTGTTCTTGTGTTTCGCAGGTGGTCTAGCCGTGGCCATGATCGTCACTGTCTCTCCGAGGATGATTGCACTTTGATCGTCTTCGCTTCGCCCGCCAAACTCAATTCATTATCTATGTACTTTTCCTAACTTGTTGGTAGTAGATTTGTCTCCGCCCAACGATTGTATACATGACAAATTCAAGTTGCTTTTATATCATTATTTACCTTTGTGGATGAGATTTAGTACCTTGGTTACTGCATTTTATAGCTTATGTATATATACGAGGGTCCATATACTTCGTATGTATACAGCTGGCATGATTACGTTTTAGTCCTACGTATTTTGGGACCGGGGCGTTACATACCTTGCTTCTTAACTGGAATTGTTGTATTACCAAGCTGATATATGGACACCTAAGTTCTAATTTTTATGATACCACTAATAACTGATATTCCATAATACCAAGTATTCCAAATCACATATGAATATCGACATGGCAGCTGGCCTTCCCTGTTGTTCTTGCTCTATTCCTTACACACACAACTCATTCCCAATATGCCCTACCTGGAACCTGCCCCTATCCTCATAATGCAATATACTGATACATGATATATAGACTAATATATTAATGTATAACTGGTACAGGATATGCAACTATTATATCAGTACAAACTGATACATGATGTGTAAACTGATACACAATATGTAACTCGACACACTAGGACACCCAGTAATTCCCTAGCACAGACCTATTGCACTATTGCAACTAAGTCTCCTGCTGCTAACCTATACATCCTACCTACCAGGGTATAGCTTTGCACCTATACTAACTCTAACTACAGGAATGCTATTCATGTAGAGGAGCTACTGCTCTCTGGTTATAATGACACCTACCCTGCCATATTACTTCTTCATTAGCCCCATACTCGTACACACTTCTTTTGTATTTTGGACCCTGCAACCTGGCATATGACCTTCATATGTAACCCTCAATGTCCTGTGCAAGCAGTCATATATAAACCTTCCTCTTAACTTATATGCTACATGGGCCACAGATGTATTCAGGATGTATTCACTCCTGTGCAATCAGTCCAATTGACATGGCTACAGAGGCTGAACCAAGCTCTGGACAGGTGGACTAATACCATGACTGAACATGGTTAACTGAACAAAAGTGATACTATGGACAGATCAAGATAGTGTAGACAAGACCACATTCATATTTCTATATAAAAATATGGAGTATACATATATACTCGATGAGGCAGGGCTTAGGAATAGCAGGACAGATATGCTAAGGTTGTGTGGACTGATACTTAGAGTATCAGTCAATGATACATCAATACTCAAGAGGCAGATACTCCTATAGCTGGGCATTCAAAAAGAAAAATGAGGACTGAATAAAATATAGGCTAATACGGGAATAGTATGGCAGATCAGAGAATGCCTAATATCCTAAATAATGTAGAACACCACAAGATATCTGATACTCCATTATGCATGATATCTTGTTGACATGTTATGTTCAGTTTCAATGCTAAGATGTAACCCGTGTGTCTATGGTTCACACACACATCCAATCAATGCTTCGCTAACCTTTGAATATTGATACACAATACTATTGACCCCTTTTCCCTGTTTCGTAGCCCTTTCAAGACATGTATAAGCAATAGCACAGTGTAGCAGTAATCCAATTGTTGAGCTATCTAAGGTGCCAGATCAAGGTTCTGATTTAGGAAGAAGGTGGGTTCAAGTGTGTTTACTCATTGATATCAATCTACACAAGAGACAGCCTTCTTAAAGTATATATTGGATGTAGGAAGCCTACAAGTTAGGTGTTCCTATTGTTACCAAGTCTGGTATCAAATCATACCCTCCGATACCAAGTGCCCATCCTGATACTCAAAGGTTCCTCCCATATCCGCCATAGGTATGTCTATGATCATTAAGTCTCTACCAGTATATGTCCAAATATGTACTGCTCTGAACAGTGACAGTTACAAATACCTCATGTTTCCTAACTTCTAGTCTCCTCATGGCCTAGACTCCCTTCCTAGATACCTACCTAAGACAAGACTAACATCACTAAGCCAATACCCTTATGAATACCCAACTGTTGGCAACTCCCAGTTCGTGGACACCCCTTGCTGTAGTTTTAAGAAATAGCATATAGCTGTAACATCGTACAGTTTTCGAAAGAGACAGCAAATGCAATTCTAACCATTAGTGCATGCAAGGAGGGAAATCCCAAAGATTTGATTAATCGGTTATGGACTGATTTTGGACAGCTATCTAGGCTTGCTTCTGCTAACTTCTTTACAAAGTTGTAGGAAAGCCTGTTCTGATAGATCCAGCTTTAACATTGTTATTATTGCTATTATGAACTTCTTCTTCTTGAAGGCAACATCAATACGAAGCCAAGCCAAGACGAAGCACAACGAGTGGCTGCAGTGATCATCTACCATGCCATGAATTAGGCAAAAGGGCTTAAGGGACTGAACCAGATCGTGCTCTATACATCCTCTACTAGAAATTGTATACAATAAGTACTGAAACTCGTGGGTATGTGGTGACGTCTGTTGTCACCACCATCAGGGACTTATCCAACCCTCTATCCCCTCATATATGACACCTATAACTCGTGCAACACAGGAGACTCTAGGAGTTATAGCCCCTGCTTAATCGATCACTCCTACACCTTATTACCTACTGTCGATTACTGGTATGACAACTTATTTCTATGTGATACTCCTTAGTCCCTTACCCATGCATTTATTCGAACACTTGAAATACATAACAGGAATTGAAATTCAAGGGCAGATGGCCGTACCTATTGAGTTGATTTCCACACTCGTTTCCTTCCTCAACCCTTCAATGATCTTCCTGGCGATGAGAAGGAAAACAGGGGCGATTGTAGATGATCAGAGGGTCGGTGGCCTTTCTTGTAATGTATATATTTATACCAGTATTAGACCTAGTTGGAAGAGATTTGAAGAATCTGATTTAAATTCAATTCGAGGTGATCTTGGAGTCACATGCGGATTTGGAGAAATCAGAATTTGAATTGTAGGAAGGGAAATTCCTCTTATCTAGGTCGGCTTACAGAGTTTAAAAGGGAACATATGCACCAAGGCCCCTGACATATCCTTTATTACCCATTGGTATTTTAACTAAAGAAAATCAAGTATAAAACATAATAATAAATGAGACAATAAAGGATGGATTTTAATCTAATAAATAAGATTAAAAAAAATTTGGTCAAGGGGTTGACAACTCTACCCCCCCTAAACGAATTTCGTCCTAGAAATTTAATGAGCCGTGATCTACTAGAATGAATAGTCTAACTCAACTGCTATATAAGTAATCCAATTCCTCTTAAAAAAATCAAAGTTTTACTATATGCCTATTTATAATACTGCCAGTATCTACTGAAAATTTTTGCCAGCTGCTCCTTGTGATGTTGTCACATCCTCCGTGATCATGGCATAAGCTTGTCCTCCCTGTGCGGCTGGTACTGGTGGGGTAGTCGCATTTCTCTTCGGGCAATCTCGTGATAGGTGCTTGTTGGATCCACAAGTATAGCACAACCATAACCATCTTCGGCAGTCTCCTTGGACGTGACCTCTTTTCTTGTAATACTGGCAGGTGGGTACATCTTGAACTTGTTGTGGGGCTGCTCGTGGTTGCTGTTGATGCTGCTGTGCTGAGATCTTCCCTAGAATGTTGGAGAATTTTGCGGGTATTGGTTGGTTGTTGCCTCCTCCGAATGCGTCTCGATTCCTCTTCGGCTTGTGGCTCAATTATTCTTCTACCGCTTGGGCGACCTCCAAAATCTCTTCGTAAGTGGCGGCTCGATTGGTAGCGATGGCTAGACAAATCTCGTGAGATAGTCCTTTCCCGAATCATTGTGCCTTATCTTCAGGGGTGCTGACCAAGCTCTCCGTGAAGCGGCTGAGGCGAGAAAACTCCAATGTGTACTCGTCGACGGTGTGGTTGCCCTGCTCTAGGTGCTCGAACTGACTCACCAATGCCTCTCGTGCTATGTATGGATAGAATTTTTTCTTGAACAGTCGCTTGAATTCCTTCCAAGTTACGTCTGGAGCAGAAAATCGGGGTCGCCTTGGTACCAAGTCCGCGCGATGTCGAAAAATTGTCCACTAGCTGACTCAATCTTCAGGTCTTCTGGGACTCGGACCATCTTCAGGTATCGCTCCACATTCTCTAACCACTCGTCAGCATAGAGAATCCCCTCTGTCCCATGGAATTCCCTGGGCCGGAGGTCCATAAAGTTCTTGGAGGTTCCAGGGCGCTGTCGGGGAGCATCTCTAATCTGAAGAGCCTCTCTCAAGGTGTCGCAGAACGTGTTGGCTTGCTGCTGAAAGATCCTCAGAAATGTAACATTGTCCAGTGCTGGTGGCGAAGGCAGAACAGGTGCTGGATACATCGTAGGTGCTAGAGGCATCATAGGAGCTGGGTACATCGCTGGTGCTGGGTGCATGGCTGGTACTGGATGTGGAACACGTGTTGGATGCGGGACTTATACTGGCGGTAGGACAGATGCTGGTGGTGGAACGGGTGCTGGTGGTGGAGTTCGCGAAGGAAACTGCGGAGGTGGTGGGATGTCGTCCCTGCAGAATCTTGAGAACTGCGACTGTGGCAGATTGCCCATATGAGTGAGCTGGCCTCCTTGTGTCGGGGAGTCATGTACGTAAAGAATCCTCATACAGTCGTTGGGGTGTTCAGGGAAGCATTGTTCATGTCTTGAGAATCTATTTACGGTAACAAAAGAAAACACTTTAGCCGTTGAATAATTCCAAGCAGGATGCAAGTCGAGGATTTAATGAATAATCAAGGATAGAGACCAACAAGGAGTCAAGACACGTGGATGAGATCCTATGAGTCTAATCCTATTTGCAGGCTCACAACAGCACAGTGACGTAACCGAAGTGATTAACGTAGACCAGCATGAGCCACCAAAAAAATTTGTCACGACCCGCACCCACTTTCGGATACAAGACGTGTCCAAGCCCAGCCTACGTCGTAGTATCAGCGGTAGAACGCTGTCTAATATACATGAGTCATGGCAGTCTAGAATCTTATTGTAATCTATATCTCATCCACAGAATAATCAAGTCACAACCAAGATCAATGAATAAGACATAAAACTGAGCAATAATGAATATAACTGAATGTTTCCAAGAATCAAGTCACGTCCGGTGGACACAAATCCACTACCAATAGACGAAAATAGTGAAATACATAAAATAACTAACTGAGTACAACTGCTAATCAAGATAACCTCAACTGTAAGACACCATGGTCTGATGCTGACTCAAACTCGGCTCGTCTGCTCCTGAATCAAACTTGGCTAACCTGAAGAGATCATCAAGTCCTCAGAGGATATAGCAAGATACATATAAACATGTCTATCTAACAGTTTTATCATGCGTAAGAAAATAAACAAAAAAACAGAACACGACAAGTGACTATAAACACGGATACTAGGACCACTACGCATAAATGAACTGTCGGTTGAACATGAGATCAATGGAAAACCAAACCCTCATCCCGAGTGTGGACTCACGGGTTTGAACTAAAAACTAACCCTCGTTGCGAGTGTGGACTCTCTGGTTAGTTCACGACAAGACACCCTCGTCCCGAGTGTGAACTCTCTGGTGCCAATGAACATGACAAACACCCTCGTCCCGGGTGTGGACTCTCTGGTGCAAACGGTCAACCCTTGTCCCGAGTGTGGACTCTCTGGTTGAGGAAACTATAACAAGGATTTAGTAGTTCAACTACACGTACTCATTCTATGACACGACTCAAGCAAGGTACTGGTGAGAACAACTTCAAATGTGAAAACATGAACACGGCTATATGTAATAAAAACAACTCAACAGAATGTAATACAAAGAGCACATGTCCATAAACAATCAAAAAGACTAAATAACGAAATGTAATGCATGTAAATAAAACTATAGAGGAAGGCAATGTATACTTGCCTGTGGTTCTGAGCTACTGGCGCAGATTACAACCCGTATGAAGATCCAAGTAACCTGTTTAAGAATTTATAGTGTGAGTAAAATGATTATAATCCATGATAAACTACCTACTAGTCTCTAGGTCTATTTCTAGGCCAAGTTGGGTTTTATAGCATATTAGTATTCTAGGGTACTCCTATTTTTGTTTGGTTTTAACCTCTTACTGTACCAGGCATTGGCCACATATCTTCCTGTCTATAAGTCATATTTATCCTGTTTACTTCTTTCCCCAAGGATACACCCTTATTTAGTCTAGATCATCATTACTCTAGGATACCTTGCTTCTTAACTGGTATTGCTGTATTACCAAGCTGATACATGGACACCTAAGTTCTGATTTTATGATACCACTAATAACTGATATTCCATAATACCAAGTATTCCAACTCACATATGAATATCAACATGGCAGCTAGCCTTCCCTGTTGTTCTTGCTCTATTCCTTACACACACAACTCATTCCTACTGTCCCCTACCTGGAACCTGCCCCTATCCTCATAATGCAATATACTGATACATGATATATAGCCTAATATATTAATGTATAACTGGTACAGGATATGCAACTATTGTATCAGTACAAACTGATACATGATGTGTAAACTGATACACTATATGTAACTTGACACACTATGACACCCTATAATTCCCTAGCACAGACCTATTGCACTATTGTAACTAAGTCTCATGCTGCTAACCTACACATCCTACCTAACAGGGTATAGCTTTGCACCGGTATTAACACTAACTGCAGGAATGTCATTCATGTAGAGGAGCTACTGCTCTCTGGTTATAATGACAACTACCCTGCCATATTACTTCTTCATTAGCCTCATACTCGTACACACTTCTTTTGTATTTTAGACCCTGCAACCTGGCACATGACCTTCATATGTAACCCTCAATGTCCTGTACAAGCAGTCATGTATAAACCTTCCTCTTAACTTATATGCTACATGGGCCAGAAATGTATTCAGGATGTATTCAGTCTTGTGCAATCAGTCCTATTGACATGGCTACAGAGGCTGAACCAAGCTCTGGAAAGGTGGACTAATACCATGACTGAACATGGTTAACTCAACAAAAGTGATACTATAGACAGATCAAGATAGTGTAGACAAGACCACATACATATTTCTATATAAAAAATATGGAGTATACATGTATACTCGATGAGGCAGGGCTTAGGAATAGCAGGACAGATATGCTAAGGTTATGTGACTGATACTTAGAGTACCAGTCAATGAAACATCAATACTCAAGAGGCAGATACTCCTATAGCTGGGCATTCAAAAAGAAAAATGAGGACTGAACAAAATATAGGCTAATATGGGAATAGTAGGACAGATCAGAGAATGCCTAATATCCTAAATAATGTAGAACACCACAAGATATCTGATACTCCATTATGTATGATATCTTGTTGACATGTTATGTTTAGTTTGAATGCTAAGATGTAACCATTGTGTCTATGGTTCACACACACATCCAATCAATGCTTCGCCAACCTTTGAATATTGATACATAATACCATTGACCCCTTTTTCCTGTTTAGTAGCCCTTTCAAGACAAGTACAGTGTTAGCAGTAATCTAATGGTTGAGCTATCTAAGGTGCCAGATCAAGGTTCTGATTTAGGAAAAAGGTGGGTTCAAGTGTTTTTACTCATTGATATCAATCTACACAAGAGACAACCTTCTTAAAGTATCTATTGGATGTAGGAAGCCTACAAGTCAGGTGTTACTATTGTTACCAAGTCTGGTATCAAATCATACCCTCCGATACCAAATGCCCATCCTGATACTCAAAGGTTCCTCCCACATCTGCCATAGGTATGTCTATGATCATTAAGGCTCTACCAGTATATGTCCAAATATGTACTGCTCTGAACAGTGACAGTTGCAAATACCTCATGTTTGCTAACTTCTAGTCTCCTCCTAGCCTGGACTCCCTTCCTAGATACCTACCTAAGACAAGACTAACATCACCAAGCCAACACCCTTATGAATACCTAACTTTTGGTAATCCCCTGTTCATGGACACCCCTTGCTGTAGCTTTAAGAAATAGCATATAGCTGCAACATCGTACAGTTTTCGAAAGAGACAGCAAATGCAATTCTAACCATTAGTGCATGCAAGGAGGGAAATCCCAAAGATTTGATTAATCAGTTTTGGACTGATTTTGGACAGCTATCTAGGCTTGCTTATGCTAACTTCTTTACAAAGTTGCAGCAAAGCCTGTTCTGATAGATCCAACTTCAACATTGTTATTATTACTATTATGATCTTCTTCTTCTTGAAGGCAACAGCAATACGAAGCCAAGCCAAGACGAAGCACAACGAGTGGCTGCAGTGATCAGCTACTATGCCATGAATTAAACAAAAGGGCTTAAGGGACTGAACCAGATCGTGCTCTATACATCCTCTACTAGAAATTGTATGCAATAAGTACTGAAACTCGTGGGTATGTGGTGATGTCTATTGTCACCACCATCCGGGACTTATCCAACCCTCTATCCCCTCATATATGACACCTATAACTCATGCAACACATGAGACTCTAGGAGTTATAGCCCCTCCTTAATCGATCACTCCTACACCTTATTACCTACTATCGATGACTGGTATGACAACTTATTTCTATGTGATACTCCTTAGTCCCTTACCCATGCATTTATTCGAACACTTGAAATACATAACAGAATTGAAATTCAAGGGCAGATGGTCGTACCTATTGAGTTGATTTCCATATTCGTTTCCTTCCTCAACCCTTCAATGATCTTCCTGGCGATGAGAAGGAAAATAGGGGCGATTGTAGATGATCAGAGGGTCGGTGGCCTTTCTTGTAATGTATATATTTATACCAGTATTAGACCTAGTCGGAAGAGATTTGAAGAATCTGATTTAAATTCAATTCGAGGTGATCTTGGAGTCAGATGCGGATTTGGAGAAATCAGAATTTGAATTGTGGGAAAGGAAATTCCTCTTATCTAGGTCGGCTTACAGAGTTTAAAAGGGGACATATGCACCAAGGCCCCTGACATATCCTTTATTAACCATTGGTATTTTAACTAAAGAAAATCAAGTATAAAACATAATAATAAATGAGACAATAAAGGATGGGTTTTAATTTAATAAATAAGAGAAAAAAAATTGGTCAAGGGGTTGACAGATATCTAGTATGTTAGATATTGATATGTTAGTAGGTTATGTTAGTTCTAGATATTGGTATGTTAACAAGTTAGTCTCTATAGGTTATATATTAGATATTAGTTAAGATGTTATATTAGTACATTTGATAGTTAGTTAATTAGATATTTGAGAGGTATCTTGGTATCTCATGATACCAAGTTAGTATCTTAAGGTAAATATGAATTACCTTTACCTTCAAGATAAATGATTAGTTTACCTTATGACCAATGTATGGTATCAAGGTACCAAGGTAAGGTATCAAGATATCAATGTAAGGTTATGTTTACCCAAGTTAAGGTATTGGATTTCAACCAAGGTATTAGTATTGGAATACCGATATGACCAAGGTTGATATGGTATTCTAGTGTTAATGTGTTAGTGTATAAGTGTTTGAGTTTGAGTAGGTGATGTTAGATTGTGGAAGGGTTATATAGATAGGTATATATATTTTTGGGTTATATAGTATCTATATATATTATGAGAGTATATAGATATAGGTTATGGTTCATAGTGAGGATATATATATATACTTGATATATGATATCTATATATATGTGTTAGGGTGGTACTATATGGGTAAGAATATATGTCGTATGTATATATATTAATATATCCTAAGTATCATAGACGTTGCCACTAATCTAAGTTGGACCAAAACCTTAGAAGCTTAACCTTGACTCCTAGTTTGACCCAAGGTGGACCAGAGTTGACTTAGAGTTGACCAAGAGTTGACTTTGACCTAGATTGACTTAGAAATATGTAGATTGCATTGTAAATTTTTATCATTTCAAATTGAACTCTTTATAACATCTGTTGCTCTAATTAGGACTCTGTGACATCAATTTGGACATCTATTCATATCAGTTATTCAGGGTATCAGGCAAGTACATTCTCTGATAGTTCTTTCATTTACTTGGTGATTACTGTATTTCAGTTTTAGTTAGTTCTATTTAATGTCTACTATGATTCTTGGCACGATAGTTCGCGGATTGGTATTGTTATTGGATCTTCAGTCATGAGATGTTACCTTAACTCATCGCGATGGTATCGGATACTATTCTTGTCGGTATTGGATAACATTGGATATTATTGGTATCAAATACTGTTCTCGTTGGTATTAGATAATATTGGATAAATATTGGTTAACATTGGCTAGTAACGTGTCATTGTTGGATCCATCGTATCAGTTGGGGCGGGGGTAATACTAGTTAGATATGTAATCAAGAACTATCGGCTAATAGTATAAATCATCGGCTACTAGCTAACACTACTAAAATCTGTCAAATCAGCGACGCCTCAATGCGTCGCTAAATAGGGAAAATACGTCGCTAATTCCTATTAGCGACGTATGCACGTAGTCGCGATTAACCTAGTCGCTAAACAAGAAAACGTCGCAATACGTCGCTATTGCGACGATCTTTAGTGACGTTGCTACGTCGCTAATTCAGCGACTGCTGGCGACGTAAAGCGTCATCATTTACCGACGTGTACTAGCGACGTTAAGCGACTTGACATGCATCGATACTGACCTGGCTTGAGAGCCATATGGCGACGTTCTGCGACTTTTTCTACGTCGCTACAGTACCGACGTTTAGTGACGATCAGCGACGATATTCCTCACAGTTAGCGACGTTGATAGCGACATTTTTTTTGTCGCTGAACGTCGGTAATCGTCGCTGAACGTCGCTAATATTAAAAAAAATAAACAATACAGCATTTGCAGCATTCCCTGCAGCATTTGCAGCAGCATTTGCAGCATCCCCCACACCATTTGTTACAGCAACAACGGTGTGTATCACGAACACAGTATCAAACAACACAGATACACACAATCACGAACATGTTTGAAACACAATCTCATCAATCAACACAGATATATAAAAATTTGTAACAACAATGTCAAACATAATGGTCCACAACTTAATTGCCAAGTATGGGAACGAATGGCTCAGAACACAACCTAAAATTCATTCTAGCATATACATTAGTGTGAATCATCTATGTTCTGTACATATGGTGTAGTATATGTTCTTATCGTATGTAGTATCTGAAGAATGTAACAGAATCAAGATGAACTCACATAATATAATACTAAGACATCATCTACTATATATATATAAGATATAGTGATAGGTTGTCATATCATCATTGCCGAGGAATGAGGATCGGAGGACAGTCAACTTTATCTACGGCTACATAGTTTCTGCCCCGCCAGTCGAATGGCTGTAGGAACTATGTCCTGATCATGATGTCATACCGTAGATTAATGCAAATGGAGCTGGAGCCAAAATACAGAAACCAAAATATGATATCCACCTGAAGTGTAGAGTCGGGGGAGAAGAACTTTTCCACCCTCTCCCTCTCTCACGCTATCAACGTCACAACTTTTCCACCTCAAGTTCTGATCAAGCATCTTCCTTCTCCTCTCCTCCACCATGGCTCTGAACCCATCTGCTCCTCCCTACTTCCCTTCTTCTTATTTGACTCTCTCAGCCACATATGATATCCAGCTCAAGTGTAGAGTCGGGGGAGAAGCAGTAGATAGGAAGAGGAGGGGGAAGCAGCACAGCCGGCGACATGACCCGGAGGAAGTACTGAGGTTTTCTTCAACATACGTAGAAGAACTATAAGGATATATCTTTTCACAACGTATCACCTTGTCAAAGACCCTTAATGTGACATCTATGTTACCGCGGTGTCGGAAGACTAACATATCATAATTTTCTAAGCCGTGTGTTTTGACATAATCCTCCAACCGAATTTTAGTTCTATGTAATAATGCAAGATTACTACATAGGAGGAAAGAGTTGGGAGGATTATGTCAAAACACACGGCTTAGAAAATTATGACATGTTAGTCTTCCGACACCGCGGTAACATGGTTGTCACATTAAGGGTCTTTGACAAGATGACATATTGTTAAAAGATATATATAGTTCTCCTACGGATTTGAAGAAAACATCTGTACTTCCTCCGGGTCATGCCGCCGGCTGTGCTGCTTCCCCCTCTTCTTCCTGTCCACTTCTTCTCCCCCGACTCTACACTTGAGCTGGATATCATATGCGACTGAGAGAGTCAAATAAGAAGAATGGAAGTAGGGAGGAGCAGATGGGTTCAGAGCCATGGTGGAGGAGAGGAGAAGGAAGATGGTTGATCAGAACGGATGGCTCAGAACACAACCCAAAATTCATTCTAGCATACATTAGTGTGAATCATCTATGTTCTGTACATATGGTGTAGTATATGTTCTTATCGAATGTAGTATCTGAAGAATGTAACAGAATCAAGATAAACTCACATAATGTAATACTAAAACGTCATCTACTACTATATAAGATATAGTGATAGGTTGTCGTATCATCATTGCCGAGGAGGAGCCACTTTTCTCGGCTCTACAGAATCAATACCATCCAAGGAATGCAAAACTGAATCAGCATTGTCTTCCGGATCGTCCTCATCAAGGCATAATGGGTTGCTCAGCATGTCCAGCTTCTTCAACTTCTCGCTGGCTGCAGAGTCGAAATGGGAACGGGTCCTCTTTGCCGGCCCGGAGCTCTGACTCGCACTCGTCGCCTCGCTACCGGTTTTCTCTCCTCCTCTGACGCGGGTCATAAGAAAAGAAATTTCGTACCACTTCTTCACATAAACATCATTACCGCCTTGTACTCGAGCCTCCTCGTCTGTGACGCTATCCAACTTCTCGGTGTCTACATTGTCACTCGAATCTCCCCTTCGACTCGTATCGTCCTCTTATTCGTCTGTCTTTTCGCTCCCTGTCTTGCAGTCATCTGCTATCACCGCCGACTCATTCGACTCATTCTCCGAGTCTTCCTCCTCCTCCTCGGAGTCATCAGAGAAGGAGTCGAATGAGACGGCGGTGATAGCAGATGATTGCAAGACAGGGAGCGAAAAGACAGGCGAATAAAAGGACGATACGAGTCGAAGGAAGGATTCGAGTGACAATGTAGGCACCGAGAAGTTGGATAGCATCACAGACTAGGAGGCTCGAGTACAAGGCGGCAATGATGTTTATGTGAAGAAGAGGTACGAAATTTCTTTTCTTATGACCCGCGTCAGAGGAGGAGAGGAAACCGGTAGCGAGGCGACGAGTGCGAGTCAGAGCTCCGGGCCGGCAAAAAGGACCCGTTCCCATTTCGACTCTGCAGCCAGCGAGAAGTTGAAGAAGCTGGGCACGCTGAGCAGCCCGTTATGCCTTGATGAGGACGATCCGGAAGACAATGCTGATTCAGTTTTGCCTTCCTTGGATGGCATTGATTCTGTAGATCTGTGTATAAAGAGGAAGAGATTGGGAGTAGAGTGGACCCGGAGGGAAATGAGAGATAAAGGATGGCTCAGGAAAGGGGGCAGATGAAGGATGACTCAGAACACAACCTAAAATCCATTCTAGCATACATTAGTGTGAATCATCTATGTTCTGTACATATGGTGTAGTATATGTTCTTACATGTGTAGTATCTGAAGAATGTAACAGAATCAAGATAAACTCACATAATGTAATACTAAGACATCATCTACTACTATATATATAAGATATAGTGATAGGTTGTCATATCATCATTGCCGAGGGATGAGGGTCGGAGGACAGTCAACTTTATCTACGGCTACATAGTTTCTGCCTCGCCAGTCGAATGGCTGCAGGGACCATGTCATACCGTAGATTAATGCAAATGGAGCTGGAGCCAAAATACAGAAACCAAAATACAAAATACATAATCAAATTCCTGGTTTCCCCGAAAATACAAAACACAGTTCTAATTAATATGTATTTTAAGTGTGAGAACGGATGGCTCAGAACACAACCCAACCGGAGAGGATACTCTGCAGATCCATCTGAATAGGACGTATACTCTGAGAGATCACCTTTACAAGAATGATATCAGTAGTGGGATTGAGTGTGTACGTTCTACTCAGATGGGTCTCTCACCGTTACTATTTTTTCTGACAACATGGTGGATGTGCTCCGTCAACAGATTCTTGCTCCGAGCCAAAACTTTGCCCCGGAGCTCAAGTGGACATCCTTGGTGTAGAGCTCGAGTGAGAGGTTTCTGACAGCATGGTGGTCTCCTTTGTCAAAGTATCCGTGCTCATCACACATTGGTTGTGGGACGAGCATGGATACTTTGACAAAGAAGACCACCATGCTGTCCGGAACCTCTCACTCGAGCTCTACACCAAGGATGTCCACTTGAGCTCCGGGACAAGGTTTTGGCTCGGAGCAAGAATCTGTTGACGGAGCACATCCACCATGTTGTCAGAAAAAAATAGTAATAGTGAGAGACCCATCTGAGTAGGACGTACACACTCAATCCCACTACTGATATCATACTTGTAAAGGTGATCTCTCAGAGTATACGTCCTACTCAGATGGATCTCTCAGAGTATCCTCTTTGGTTGGTTGTCGTATCATCATTGCCTAGGGATGAGAGTCATAGTACCAATACAATCCAGAGATTGACATAGTACTAATTCATATATGTAGTCCAATACAAATAGTCTAATACAAAAATAACCCAATACAAATAGTCTAATACAAATAAGTACTAATAGCTAATGAGAACCATGCTGCTCACGCAAACGCTCAGTGATACGTTCACGCAACCACCTCGAAAAAGTGAGATTTTGGCGCGAGGAGAGCTGTCGTCCCTTGCAAGGACTGCATGAAGAGTCCTCTCGGTCTCACTAGCTACCGGTGCTGGATGAATAGAACTCCCGGTCTCACTAGCAACCGACGCCACTTCCTCCTTAACTGTAGGAGGAGCCACCTCAGCATTCACTGTTTCCCTTAAACTACGTGCCACTCCTTGGGTCATGGGTGCCATCTGGTAAGCAAGCTAATATAATTGTAACATAAGCAAGCTAACTAAAGGAACCATCATGTAATTTGAGTACATTTTCGAAAGCAGATAAAGTACAATAAATTCAATTTTTTGCCAAGTAGCAGATGACGGATGGCTCAGAACACAACCCTAAAATTTATTCTAGCATACATTAGGGTGAATCATCTATGTTCTGTACATATGGTGTAGTATATGTTCTTATCGTATGTAGTATCTGAAGAATCTAACAGAATCAAGATGAACTCACATAATGTAATACTAAGACATCATCTACTACTATATATATAAGATATAGTGATAGGTTGTCGTATCATCATTGCCGATGGATGAGGGTCGGAGGACAGTCAACTTTATCTACGGCTACATAGTTTCTGTCTCGCCAGTCGAATGGCTGCAGGGACTATGTCCTGATCACGATGTCGTGCCGTAGATTTAGGATTTAAAATATGGTATTCAGGTTAACTTAATTCGGTCAAAGGGTACTGAACAGAAAGTCTAATTATCCCATATTTCAGTAATGTCAGTGAGCTAAATTATACTCAACTGTCGAGAATACTTAGGAGAAAACTCATTCACAGGATTAGTATCCATCCTTCGTGACATAGCTGAAATTTTATAGGGCTCGATAATAATTATTAGTCAATTTATTCATCATTTCAAAATCCTGAAAATGCCCAAAAAAACTCCCAGTATCAGTAAATAGGGCTCGAACCCTAAATTAGAATTCGAATCCAAGCAAAACATCAAATTGACAGTTGATATGCCCAAAAAAACGAGATTTTTCAGTATATAGGTGTCACACTGTGAATCTCGTGTCCACACTGTGGGACACGACGTGTCCAAACCAACGAAATAGGTGTCACACGAACTAGAAGCGAGTCCACGCTCTCGTGTCCCCCGCAGCGAGTCCACTGTCAGTCTCGTGTCCCCCGCAGCGAGTCCATGCTCTCGTGTCCCCCGCAGCGAGTCCACTGTCAGTCTCGTGTCCCCCGCAGCGAGTCCACGCTCTCGTGGATACGAACTAGAAGCGAGAGAGAGAGCTAGAAGACGAGGAGAAACTGGGGAGGAGCTACCAGAGGAAGGAGGAGGAAGAGAAGGAGGAGAAGGAGGATCTACCTGAGGAAGGAGGAGGCCGGAGGAGGGAGATCGCCGGAGGAGCGCCGCGGAGGAGGAGGAAAATTGCCGGAGGAGCGTCGCGGAGGAGGAGCGCGCCCAAAATTTGGGGGGGGGGGGGGGAAATTGTGAAATGATCGAAAAGGAAACCCTCGCTGGCTATATGAAACGATTAGCGACATCCGCATAGGACGTCGCAAAACACCGCTGATATATAATAAATGGCGACGCAACTTAATATGCGTCGCTAAACGTCGCTATATCAGCGACGAGTACCGACAAACTTGCGACGCACTACCCCATTTAAGAAAATGTAGCCGCTAGACGTCGCTATTAGTCGCTATTGGCGACAAACAACGACGTCTTATATTAACGTCGCTAAATCCCCAAAAATTAGCGACGAAATTTCACGGAGTCGCTAAATACGTCGCTGATTTGACTTATTTTGGTAGTGTAAGCATACATTGCACGTATGTTTGAGGTAGCTTTCCTTAGTGTAAATCATTGAATATCCCAGGCCGATCATATTTCCAACTGGTATTCCAAAACACATTGTCTATTATAGCTTTATACATTCAGTTCACCATTACATTGTTCTATCTTGATATAGTAGTTCTTTTCCATTATTTGTTCTCGCAGATTTTTGTCTATTTTACCATGTTCATCAATATAATTTTCTATAATTGTTTTATAGTCCTTGTCATTTACTTGGGATTTCTAGATGAGATGTGCTCGTTCCATCCTGACTGGATATTGTTAAAAATATTACAGATGATATAGATGACTGTCCTACCTTCTACGAGGCTTATGAGGGTGGTACACAGTAGCCAGAGGAGGACCTAGCCCAGTAGAGTGTACGTAGTTATAGCTTAGTACTTTATAGCTTTCAGTTTGTATCGGATTATTCCGATTGTTAGTTGAGACTTATTTATATTCAGGACTTGTATTTATTTGTGTTGGACATCTATTTTATGTGGTGTGATAACTCTATTGATAACTCTATTTATATTCAGTTTTTTCTTTTTATCTGATTCCATATCGTGCTCTATCTTCCTTAGGCTTGCGATTGAGATTATATAGTAGAGATGTTATATTATACCTCCTTGCGAAGATGACAAGTTTATATATCTTGTTGTTAGATGTTATAGATGACCTATACAGCGTTCTACCGCCGACATTGAGGCGTAGGCTGGACGTACCCACGTTCTCGTGTCCCTAAACAGGGTGCGGGTCGTGACAGTTGGAGTGATGAAGATCATCGTTTCTTAAAGCAAGATTCATCCTACTGCGATATGCTCCCATGAACCAGCACATGAGCGCATTAATAGCGCACAAAGCTATTAATAGCGCGTAGCCCGCGCATAGCCCCTACGCATAAGACAGGAACATGAGCGCATTAATAGCGCACAAAGCTCCATGCACTAATGCTGACGTGCTTAGTGCAAAGTGTGCCAACAAAGCGCCACTTTGCGCCCGAGTCTGAGCCACTAAGCTCCTTCGGGGCTTGGCTCCATAGGAAAATAATACCATAAGCATGACAAAAAGCATGAATGCTTCTTTTGTGGAGTTAGCCTTCTTTCCACTAGAAAAATACCCCCACATGTCACCCATGTGCCTCTCCACACCTCATGTGATTCTCTCAACACAAGCAAAGTTTTATATAGAGATACATTCCGTTTGGCCTAGGCAATGTGGGACTATCTTTCTAGTCCCTAAAGCAAAACACCAACAATACCCTCCCTCCATTCGCAATAACAGTATTAATTGAAGAGGCAAAATAACATAAATGCCCCTCCCAACTCTCTCTCCCCTTCTCTCTCTCCTACTGCCCCCTCTCTCTCCCGCGTCGACGATCGGAGGGGGGCACAGCAGTAGCAGCAAGTAACAACAACAATGGACGTGGGCGGCGCAGGCACGGACGGCGCATGCGCGGTGGCGAGTAGCAGCAGCTGGCTGGCGGGCGGCGCGGTGTCAAGCAGTAGCAGCAACGATGGGCGCGGTAAAGGGGGAGTGGGCACAGACGGCATTGGCCGTGGGGGGCATGTGTGGTGGGTGGCGAGGGGGGAGCACGAGCAGCGCGAGCATGGTGGTGAGCAGCAGCAGCAGCAGCAGCTGCGGGCGGGCACATTAGAGGGGTGGGGCATGGCATGGGGGTGGTACGGGCGGCCGGTGGCGCAGGGTTCGTCGGGGGGGGGGGGGTATTGGGTACCGGTCGTGGGGTCAGTGGGAGGGTCTCCGGAGGGATGGGTATGGATTGTTCGTAGAGGAGGAAGGGGCATTTAAACAAAAAAATTGACAGAAAAGTTGATGTTTGAACCGTCGAAGGGTATTAAGATAAAAAATTCAATAGTTGATGGTATTAAGTTAATATCTATCAAAATTTACGGTATTAGATTGAAAATCTTAAATAGTTGAGGGTATGAAGTTATAATTTTGCTTATGTCTTACAAAAACTTCTAATACTAGAGTAAATATTGTTAAACATTCTATCCATATTATAACTCTTTGCTTGTTGTTTATCCTAGAAAGTGGAACCTCTTTGCATGATTGTTAAGGGGCTGTTTGGATAGTTGTAACTCTTTGAAAGTGTGAAAGTGACACTTACGTCATGATGAGTTGCAGTTGAAAGTGTGAAAGTGGCACTTACCAAAATGTGTTTGGATGAAGTAATTTTTGTCTCCTGTAAGTGGAAGAAAAATGGATTTGGTGTTTGGATGGTTGTTGAAAGTGGATATTGGTTTAGATGTGGTAACTTAGGTATGCTTACCCCCAATTTACTTTCACAAAAATAATTTTCATTATTATTATTATTATTAATCACTCACTCTCTCTCTCTCTCTCTCTCTCTCTCTCTCTCTCTCTCTCTCTTCTTCTTCTTCTTCTTCTTCCCAGCCCAAAAGAAAACACTCCCCTTCCTTTCCCTGGACCCTCTCCCTCTCCCCTCCCTCACTGGCCTCCCTCTCCCTCACTCCCTCACTGGCCTCCCTCTCCCTCTCCCTTCGACCGGCGGCACATCACCAAGGAGGAGGTGGGGATGAAGAAGACGGCGAGCTCCGGCGAGCTTCGACTGGCTCCTGCGTCATCAGTCGTGGGAGGAGTCGGCGAGCACCGTCACCTCGTCATGGATCATCGGAGGAGGAAACGGTGAGCTCCGTTTTGGATCGTCGTTGGAGTGCGGCGACCCATGGGATGGGGTGACCGCAACCACCCAGACCAAAAATTTCCTTTCCTTACGAGTTCCAAATTTTTTTCATGGATGTGATGGTGGAAAGAAAACGGGGGGACAGGAACTGCAGGCAGTCCCATCGGTGAAAAAAATTCACTTCCAAGCTTCCAACCAAACACTTGAACTGGGACACAGTTCTGTGAGTTACCAAAATTTAACCCAAATTCAACTGAGTTATCCGCAACCAAACAGGCACTAAATGAAATTACCTTCGTTTTTCCGTGTGACATCTGTACCTAATACGTGTCTTTCCAAATGGCACTCTACAATTGGTTGCTTGAACTTTGTACTACATCTTGTACAAATGAAACGATCCACCAGTTCATCCCAGATACTTTAGAGTTCATACACACTCTTTTTTTATCTGCAATTATGGATCACTTTCTCTAATATTCTTAACTATCAACAAAACCCACTTGTAAGTGCGGAATCAAAAATTTGAACTGAAATGGACTAGAGTGAATTACGATGGACTAATTATAACTTGACTCACAAATATTTACATATATATATATATATATATATATATATATATATATATATTCTTTTTTTCTTTTTTTGAAGTTTCAATTCGCATACAACACATTAAATAAACAACGTAGGACCTTGTGACAACAGCGATAGCAACAAAATTATTTCCTGATAATCTCATAAACTCAAGAATAACACACTTGAATCTACTAACCTCAACCAACCGCTAGATAATAGCATACAATTTGCTAAAACAAACTACTATTACGATTACGAATTTTACACCTACGACAAAGTTTTGCTGGTTTCTGGCAGCTGAAAGGTCTTCCACCAATGGGACTCGTATTTTGGATAAGGTGCAACCCATTTCTCTGGTTTCTCAAACTGCAGCTCGACTGGATTAGAAGCCAGAGCTTCTTCAAGACTGCCTGCTTCAAAGCTGTCCGCCAAAACTCTGTCCAGTCTCAGCTTCATGAACCTGCTCGGCTTGCGGCTGCGACCGACGCTGTCGGAGCCGACCGACACGGCTTGCGGAGAAGAGAAGGAAGAGCGGCTGTTGGCATGGAGAAGGCTCCGGCTTCCTCTGCAGGACGAGAGGAGCTGCGGGTTCTTCTTGTAGAAGGAGGAGGGCCTGTCGGCTCGGCTCGGTGCCAAGCCGGCGCACGGACGGAGCGATAGAGCCGCCGGTGATGCTGCTGCTGCCATTTCCCGGGCCATATATATATATATATATATATATATATATATATATATATATATATATATATATTTTTTTTTTTTTTTTTTTTTTTTGGGGTGCCAGCCCGTCACATGGGTCGGCCCTTCTTGGGAAATTCAGAGTGAGAGTCATGAGTCTCATGTCATGGTGTTCATTGGGCCGGTCTAGCCCGGGCCCGCCCGTGGACCGGACCGGCCCGCCCCCCTAAAAGCCCGGACCGGCCCGCAGCTGGACCGAACCGGCCCGGCCCCCCACTCCCAACCGGTTCGGGTCGGGCCTCCCCCCCCCCAGCTCGAGCCCGGCCCGGCCCGGACCGCTGGTTTTTTATTTTTATTTTTTGAAAAACTGGCCCGGCCCGCTATAGGCCCGGTTGGACCGGCCCGGCCCGGCCCGCTGGGACCGGTCCAACCGACCGTTGGCTGTTTGAATTTTTTTTTTTTTTTTTTTCAGATTTGACCGTTGGGGGGGGGGGGGGGGGGGGGGTGTTTCTTTTACCAAAATACCCCTCCCATATAGCCGTTATTAAAACGTTGGGAGGGGTATTTTTGTCATTTTTGGCCTAAACTTACCAAAATAACTCCAAAAATTCCTATAAATAGGCCAAAAATTCCATTTTTCAAACACAAGTCATTCCTCACAAATTCTCTACATTTCTCTACGGTGCTCTGGTGCTCTACTGCTTTCCCTCCCCGGTGCTCTGGTGCTCTACTGCTTTCCCTCCCCGGTGCTCTACGGCTTTCCCTCCCCGGTGCTCCCAACTCCATTCCGACTCTACGGCTTCCCGATCTTCCTCTCAATCCCTTACTTTCTTCTAACGTAGTTTACTTTATTTTATTTTATATATGGCTGGTGAAGGTTCAAATCAACCTGATCTTGCTGGACAGACTTTCCAATATTTTAATAATTTTTTTGACGGTACTGAAATTCCACATGAGCAAGTAGCCACTAATCCGATTCCGGAGGGGTTCCAACCATCTCCTCCGGAAGTAGCTAGTACAACCCAACGTCCTGAAAAGAAAAAAAGGTCTAAGTATTGGGATTATTTTACTTTGATTTTTGAAACTAATCCTGATGGTTCGTTTGTTTTAGATGCCAAGGGTGAACCGAAACCGTACAAGACGCAATGCAAGAAATGTTGCAACCAGTACGCATGGAAGAAGGGCGGTGGCACCGGGACTATATCCAGACACTACGACACTTGCTACGGGAAGGACACACTTCAAGCGTCCCAAACCCAAATAAGCTTCGGCGCCACCGGTTCTTCAATTGGTAACTTTACTTACTCAGCTGCTCGGCATAAAACCGAATTAACTAAACATATTATTCGTGACGAACTTGCTTTCACGACGGGTGAAAGCGAATCTTTACGAGATTATGTATCACTTTCTCTAAACCCCTCCTTTACTAAAGTGAGTAGTCAACAAGCTCGAAAGGAGGCCATTCGTATCTTTAACGAGCAGAAAGCCGCTTTGAAAGCGGATTTTGAAAATATTAGTAAGTTAGCTATTACTTATGATATTTGGACTACTAAATGGAGTTATGCTTATATTTGTATTACTGCACACTATATAGATGCACAGGTTAGTTATACTGTACGAAGAAGGAGCAACGTCGACCCGACCAACTCAGGGGGGGCTAGTAGTAGCTCCGGCTTGGCGTCTAAGCTATCAGCAGCCGGTCGTATACTACAAAGGAAGAAACAAAAGCAATCTTCCCAACATACTCAAGAGTTGTCTGCTTACCTTAACTCTTATCAAGACGAAGATGAGACTCCAGATCACTTCGCCGTTTTAGAATGGTGGAAGAGACACGACAAGAGATTTCCTGTGCTTTCTAACATAGCACGTGATCTACTGATGGTCCCGGTGTCGACGGTAGCATCGGAGTCCTATTTTAGTGCAAGTTTGAGGATGTTGAGCGATAGGAGGAGCCGCTTGAAGCCCGATATTTTGGAAGCAATCGTGTGCGTACAAGATTGGATGAATGCCGATAAAAGAACACAAAACCAGAAAGATGAAGAAGATCATGACATCCACGAGCTAGATTTGGAATCGCTTTCATTGCATGAAGGCGAATAACAATGAGGCTACGGTGCAAGGTATTAGGTATGTACAATTCCTTTTTTACTTATACTATTTTTACTTATACTTTTATTCAATTTTAAATTTTCACTTATACTTTTATACTTTTTTACTTATACTATTCAAAACTTTTTTTTTTTTACTTATACTATTCAAATTTTTAATTTTAACTTATACTATTCAAATTTTTTAACTTATACTTTCAAAAACTATTTTTTACTTAAAAAAAAATTTTTTTTTAACTCCGCCTATGCCAAACAAGCATTTGCCGGTCCCAAGCCCGGATAAAGGAAGAGGGAGAAATGTTTTTTTTTTAAATTTTTATAAACATTTGTAATATTTGTATAAACATTTTTGTATAACCATTTGTATATATTTGTATAAACATTTGTATTACAAACTATTACTAAATTATAAACATTTTTGTATTACTAAATTATAAACATTTATATACATATTTTATATAAACATTTGTATTAAAAAGAAAACATTTTATAAACATTTTATAAACATATTTTGTATAAACGTTTTATAAACATTTTATAAACATTTGTATAAACATAAAATTATAAACATTCTATAAATATTTTGTATAAACATTTTATAAACATTTAAGTTAAAAAATTTTAAAATTAAAATACAAAAGAAAATGATTAAAAAACCAAATTAAAAAAACTGTAAAAAAAATAATAATAATCAAAAAACCGGGCCGGTCCGGTTAACCCGGCCTGAACCGGCCCGAACCGCCCAAGGCCCGGACCGGCCCGTGGTCCGGTTCAGCCCGGACCGACCCGAATTCTGTCCGGTCCACTGGGCTGGGCTGGGTCCAGCGCTGCAAAACCGGGCCGGGCTTAGCCCGGACCGCAATAACCTCTGGGCCGGTCCTGGACCGGCCCGAACCCGGTCAGGCCCGCAGCCTTTGGACCGTGGGCCGGCCCGGCCCGGCCCGAAAAAACCATGAGTCTCATGACGGGCATCTATATCCTTCTTAAAACCTACTGTTCACCAATCTGTTCAATATCTACACGTACTTGTTGGATCTCTGTGTATTAAAACTCTGCTCTTGTGTTAACTTTTCTTTTTGTGTGGTGCATATAGAATTTCTCTATCGACACGTATAATTTACCTAATTCTCTATAATGTAGTAACTTTTACAGAGGTCCGATATTGTTGTAACTCATATGTCTCTACACATTCTGTTGTATGATATGTCAAAAAAATCAAATTTCCTTCTAACCTTATTTTTACTCAATTCTTTGGCTACTTAACTAGTCATTATATTCATGTTAAATGACTATTATTTGTTGTTGAATATGACTATACTTATTAGCCTATTAAATCCTATTAACCCTTACCCTCTTTAGTTTTTTGTAACGACTAATTTATTAGCCTATTCAATAATTTTAAATGGTTTTTATTAGTTGGCTTTGGGTATGGTTTCCTCTAGATGTATATATATCTATCATGGTTGCTCTATAGAAGAAATAGAGATATAGAAAAATGACTAACAAAGTTCTTCATTTTTTCATCCTCCTATCTCCTTTCATTTCTATTCCAATCGTTTCTACTCTGGACAAGAGCTAAGTCAGGGTCATTCTCCCGGAGTTGTGTGCAACAATGGGAAGCCGGTAGCAAGGGGGTTTACCACTAGGAGGATTCGAGAGGAAGTCTGCACATAGACCTCGAATATTCTCTTAGGGCAATGCTTCGTGCATGACTTCCCCGTAGACCGGTAACTCTAATCTTTTGTTATATTGTTTACAGGAATCAAGGTATATATATTTTTTTTCTAACAATCTAAGAGAATATTAGTGTGGTTATTTTATATGACTTGTTTAATATTATTTTATATGTCTTGTTTAACGTGAAAATAACTATTGAAATGATACATGTTATATTTTTAATTTAATCATACCGATGTTGGATACTTTCATCTTGTTGTGGACGTTTCTTATTACATGCAATTTTACATACTGTCATCCATAAATATTTGGTTAAGGTACTTGTATAGTTATTTTATTTAGACTACTGGATTCCATCTGCAAGAAAATTTTTTTTCTTTTGAAACTTCTGGGCAACAGTTTAAGCCTGCTCCTGGAAATAAATCGTCTATGGATGGATTACTTCATTAGTAAAAAGTTTGTAAATACAAAAGTTGTAGTCATGCTTGGGTGATTTATGATAAATTAGTATTGCTACATACAAACCTATAAGCATTCATGAAGAATATGCACCTTTGATTATAGCGTCAATTGGAAATGAAATTTGAAGTATGATGCAATCATCTTTGGTTTCTTGAAACTCGGTATGTGTTTTCTTTTTCTTTTTTCCAACATACTCTTTTCTCTAGTTTGATTCAGTGTTATCATGCATGTCATTTAACATCAATGACTACATATGCACTTAGAATTATATGCATAAGAAAACACTTTATCATTAGAAAATAAAACAAATGTCGTTTTATTTTCCACTGGTGCCTTAGCTCCCCTGAAATACATATAAAATTATGTCCATGCAAATTTCTAGTTCATGAATTTGTCTCATAATTCAGTATCCATATGTCCTTAAAATTGGTTTTAGTTTTTTCATAATGATTACATCTAAATTTGTAGCAGATCTAACACTTATAGATGCCTACGTAACGGAGAATAAATTTGTACATGTCTATAATTTGTCTTTTTAGCTCACAGGCTTATTTCATGAGCTATGACTATAAAAATCATAAAAGTACAGAGCAGAGAAAGAAAGAATTAAAAGAAAGCATTTGCTACATGTGTTGTTTATTTCTTCTTTGGTTTCATAACTTGTCACCTTTTTGTTTGGCTTGACATGCTCTTTGTGTTATTGTTTACATCAAATTGCTAGTATATACGTTTGTCAGCAAAATTTGATAGCACAATCTTGAACAAACATATTTTCTTAAGTATATAATATATTGACATGTTCTCTGATACATAAGATGTTTAATTTATCATAATTATTGATAATTATGCTTTTATCATTGGTGTTATTCAGTCATATGCAATGACTTCTATAATCAATGATAATTCTTTAACAGTCTTATAGAATATAATATCGTTAGAAAGCTACAAATAATATGCTTATTGGCTTACAGTTGTAAATTATGCTCTTTATTTATTTATTTATTTTTATTCATGCATATGCACAACCTGGAAACTTCAAATGATACATGTTGTCATCCATGTTGTGGATGTTATTTTTTTGTTTTGTCCATATTTTTTCCTTTTGGATGAAACACATGCATCATTCTGATTTCTTCAAACAAGACACAAATCATGGTGGCATTAAATTAATTTAAAATATGTATCAAAGCTACATCCTTATGAATATGAAAAAAAAAAAGCTATTCTATTCTTTACAATAGAAATATTATTAGTTGGTTGTGTCCATAAGTTATTATTACACTTTCTTTTTGGTTTTCAATGTGTTGAAAATGTTGTATAAATTACTAGTCTACACTTTAAACATTTTAGCATTGGAACTTGTTTTTGCTTTCGGCTCGGCTTGTATAAATATCATAAGTTTTAGAAAGTTTGAACAAAGGAGAATGCACGACCATAAATTGTGTTTGATGTTAGAATAAAATTGGCTACGTCTCATATATATCATTAATGACAATCTTGATTAATTGAATTGCATTTGTCTCTGTCTAACTTGATTCCTTTTCTCCTTTCTAATTACATGGTAAAAGACTTGGTCTAGACATGTTCTAAATAAAACGAGGGGTGCTCTGGGTCTAATATTTGAGATAGACTACATGTTCCCAAAAGGATGTTAGACTGCCACTTTAGGCTGTTGTCACTTGCGGATATAAATAATATTTTATCCCTAATTGGACTAGAACATAGTTTCCTTAAGTGAAATTGTTTTAGGATATCAACTCTAAATCATATTTTGGTTGATTCTTTATATATATATATATATATATATATATATATATATATATATATATATATATATTTATATATATATATATATATATATATATATATATATATATATATATATATATATATATATATATATATATATTGTTGAATGGAAAAAAAGAAAAAAAAAAATTGTCTTGACTATTATAACATTTTTTTTCTTCCATGAAATATTTATCATCTTTTCGTTTAGTAACTTTATAATAATATTTTGTTAAATATTTGTGCCAGAATTTGAATATTATTATGTTAAACATATGTTTAAAAATATTTGATTCATTAGAAAATATTTAATTTTCTTGTTAAATGTTGTTGAATTACTTTAATGTTAAAATTCATAGACAACATATATTGGTGTGCCTGAATAAACAAGTTATGCATCGTTTGAAATTATATTTCTTATTAATATGCAAACTAACAATTTTTTTTTGACCAAAATATTAGAGATTTTAATTTTTCAGAAAGAACATATTGTCCGCAACGAAGCATTAGAGATTGTGACATGTTAAAAAAAAATGCTAAAGATGAAGTTAAGTAATTAAAAAAAAATGCTTTGCGCTATTATTCTGAACTTGAAAGATCAGTATAATTATTCATATGCTCGTGATGCCAGTATCTAGCTGGTGTGCCAAGTGCATCGCCGGAACATGATTATATACCTAGTATATGTCTTTTATGTTTTCCAATAAGAAAGTTTTGTTGCAAAAATTTATTTAAGTGAAAACTCCATATCTACTATTGTTCCAACTATATTCCAATCATTTGATGTCCTTGTTGTCCATATCATCCTAGAAGGATGCTTTACTATTTTTTTTGTTGCATCCATCAAACTTTTGGTTAAAGACAATGATCATTTGATCTAACTTCTTGATAATTTTATAACCATGTGTATGTTTAGAAAGAAACATTTTGTACTCTAGAATGACAAAATTATGAGACATACCTAATATCGACATTCGTGCTCCGATCATTTTGGTAGGTAATATTCATATTTACCTACATATTTTATTCATTTTGATTTGTCGAGCGTGTGAGCCAACTTTCTTGGTTTATGTATATAGATTATGAAGATGTTGAATGATATTGTTTTCTTGATTGGTTTGAATATTTAAACCTTAAATGGTTATATTATCACAATATTAGAATTTCTAGTTCAAAAGAAATCACAATATTGTTCAGTCACAGTATTTAGACAAACTTTGTTTTGTTTATATTTCGTGACACTATAATTCTTTGATTCATTCAGACAATTAGTCACTAGAAAATAGTTAGTGAAATTGCAAATTTCTTTGAATCTAAGTTTTTTTAAAAGTTGAGATTAATTTGGGTACAAGCCGAAAGGGTCCTTCTGTCAACCGGGCGTAAATAGCCCTAAGCGACACGGTATTTAATCGTCCCCCTGTGGACCTCCGCTAGCTGGGAATCGGCCCCTACAGCTAACCCAAGTTGATCAAAACTTGATAAAATAAAGATTTGATAAGGTCAATTAGCAAAATCACTTAAACTATTATTCTATCACTTTAGACTGTCATTTTGTAAAAATGACTTGTAAAGGTAAATCTTTGGAGCCAATGCTGAAAGTTATTGTATCTTACTTTAAGTCATGATAGAGTCAGATGAATTTTTTGCTCACCGTCCTAATGTCTATATCAACAATTAGTGAAATCACATATTTGTTAAATAATTGTGATGTCACCAAATCTGATTTAGAAAATAACTAATTTAAATCAGTCAAATCAGTTCAAGAATATATATTTTTAAGGATATTCTAGACTATAAAATTGTATCATATTAGATACTCTTATGTCATAGAAAATCATTTTAATACAATTTGGTAGCTGGCTCATATGACATATAATCCATTTATGGATAATTTTTCTCTATGAGGAGTTTTTATCTCTTTAGTTTATGTAAGAAGCATATCTAAAGAGTATTATATACTTAGGAATGTTTCAGTTACATCTTGTAATGAAGTTGTATGACTCAGACTTTTTATACTTTATATGATCAGCATATTTCTATATATGTTTTAAATTATGCTAAAAGCACGATCTTGTGATTTCTAAGATGAACAGGTACCTGCAGCTGCGTTTTAAGACATTAAAAGAGCTCTAAAATAAATAAAAAATATAGTTCTTGACTATAAAGTCATAAAAGAACTTTACAGATCTCTTGATGAAGAGTCTGTTTACTCTTGACGAAGAGTTTATCTAGGAATTTAATCCTAGAATCATCGAGGGGGTGGGGTTAAGCCCATAAGTAAGTCACCAGCAGTGGCAACCCAACCGAGTCTGACTGAAGATCCCAAGAAGCCGGTTCAATGGATAGAAACAAGCTGGACTAAGGTGACTTTATGGAACACTGACTCGAGATTAAAATCTCATTAAAATAATGCCCAAGTGGCTGTACATGTGTACAATGATTCCCCATCCCTATGGTGACAGTGTTCTGGTGTGATTTGGTTAGGATGAGTTTTAAAACTCTTAATAGGTCCAAGCATGATTATGCAGGGTTGACTCCAATCACCAACCCTTGGAGGACTTACATATGTGAGAGGTCGTGAAGGCCGCGACTATAGGACAGGGCGATCCTAGACAACTCTCATGAATGTGGAAAAGTGCGCATGGCCAATAAAACGCGCCACCCGATAGACCCAAGAACCTCTAGCGTACTATGTGTGTTATTTTCTGAGTCTGGTTCAAGAAGTCTGATTCAAGGCATAGTCCATCAAGTACTTCTTCAGACAAAGACAATAGTCACTACGTGAGATTCAAGGCTGTAGTCCATCTCATCTATGCATAGTATATAATTGCCCAGAAATTCTCTACTTCTATTCTTTTGAATTATGTTATCTATGTTTTTCAAAAATTTGATTTTTTGGGGGGGGGGGGGGGGGGGGATTGTTGTATGATATGTCGAAAAAAATCAAATTTCCTCCTAACCTTATTTTTACTCAATTCTTTGGCTACTTAACTAGTCATTATATTCATGTTAAATGACTATTATTTGTTGTTGAATATGACTATACTTATTAGCCTATTAAATCCTATTAACCCTTACCCTCTTTAGTTTTTTGTAACGGCTAATTTATTAGCCTATTCAATAATTTTAAATGGTTTTTATTAGTTGGCTTTGGGTATGGTTTCCTCTAGATGTATATATATCTATCATGGTTGCTCTATAGAAGAAATAGAGATATAGAAAAATGACTAACAAAGTTCTTCATTTTTTTATCCTCCTATCTCCTTTCATTTCTATTCCAATCGTTTCCACTCTGGGCAAGAGCTAAGTTAGGGTCATTCTCCCGGAGTTGTGTGCAACAATGGGAAGCCGGTAGCAAGGGGGTTTTACCACTAGGAGGATTCGAGAGGAAGTCTGCACATAGACCTCGAATATTCTCTTAGGGCAATGCTTCGTGCATGACTTCCCCGTAGACCGGTAACTCTAATCTTTTGTTATATTGTTTACAGGAATCAAGGTATATATTTTTTTTTCTAACACATTCATATTCTTATAATCTACATGACCTTTGGCCATTCGTTTCTTCATAACCCCCAACCTATCTTCCTATATAAAGAGAGGTTGGAATAGCTTGTAAATGTGCACTTGTAGTTTATAATATACTTCGTCATATCTCCGTGTGTTAGAGTTTTTGTCTTACGACACGTTATCAGCACTTTGCTCGTACAACGCCGGAGACCCGACGTACCGCTCGCCTCGACGTCCGCCGACCGTTGCCCCGCGCGCACCCCGTCGCACGTCGCCGATCCCGCGTATCCGCAATCGTTTTCTCACTTTCTTCCACCATAAGGTAAGAAAGGTAAATTTTTTTTTAATATACTCTTCATTTTGAGTAGTTGTGGTTGGTCCATTTTCTAAGTTTCTGAGATCGGTAGGAGAAATTGTAGTTGAGTAATTTTTTTCTCTTCTATTCGTCTAGTGAATTTTTCGTCTTCTACTTAGACTATTCATGGTTCACATAAAAATTCTATGTTTACGATGGTTCGATTGTGTATTGCATGATGTTTTCGACTTATTTCAGTCGTTACGAAATTTAATTTTCATCCGAATCACTATTGTTACTAGTTTTTCTGATTAGAAATGTGAATGCATTGATCTTATATACCATGAATTTTGTCATATAGTTCTTTAGTTGATGCTAATATAAATGGGGACAAGAGCTTATGTTTAGCTGCATTTTCTAGAATCGGTAGCATGACAAACACAGAATATCAAATGCACGTTTACACTGTCATGCATATTTTCTCTTTAAGAAGAAGATTTTCTTGAGAGATGTAGCAGATCATAAGTTAGAAGCTTTCGTAATATATACTCAGAATTTTTTTTGAAAAATATATACGAAATTTTTTTTTTATCAAATATATTTTGTTACAGAAATTTTGTTACGAAAATATACTTTGGTAAAACACAATATTTTGTTCAAATTTTTTATATCAAAATATACTTTGACGTGTTTATCAAATATTCTGCTGTATATATTTTGGTAAAAGATACTTTTCCGCAATTTTTTAAACTGCCAATTTTAGAAATTTTTTGTTTAAATAGTACTTATCCCAACAAAATATTTGTTAGTTATTTTCTGAAAAAATAATTTTTTTTGAAGAATTTTTTTTCATGTTGACGAAGAAAATTTAAATGCTAACATTTTTCTGGTAATGATGGATTTGGAGAGCCCCGGCGAGCACCTCAGTGCCATCTGCGCCCTGCCGAGCACCTCAGTAGCATTTTTTTTCTTTATGTTACTCAGTGAATTATTGTAACAGATGGGTAGTAAAAATTATATTTTTTTTCTCGCTATTTTTTTGGCGTCGCTTCATTAGACGTCGGAAAAATAGTTGACATTTTTTTGGTGCCGCTTGCTTAGGCACCAATTTTTTTGTGTGTTGTTGCGTACTTATGTTGTACGTTTTTTTTAGCGTAATGGCGTGGAAATTGAAAAATTGTCTTGGCTACATAAACAAATTCTGGCACCGCCAAATTTGGGCCTTCCAAAAATAACCTTTTTGGTTAATAATTTTTCAAAGGCATCGCTCATTTTGAGCACGCACTAAATTGTCACCTATTTTGCACAGTTCGCAAATAGCGTGAATTTCTTGAAAAATCTTATTTATTCTTACATTTGACAAAAATTTAAGAAGTCTCTCCGAATAAGCTCACCTATTTGGGTATGATGTCAGAAAGAACTTGGGGCTTGGTTTTTAAGTGGTCCCCGGTGACCCTCCACCCTCATTTTTCCGCCTGGTCATATTCACGTAGAGCTACTGAAATAGGTTGACCGAATATTATTTTTTGCTCAAATTGTATTTATAATTATGCATTTTTGTAAGAAACTTATTGACCTCTCTATATCGGCCCGTCGATCGATATAAGATAATTTTTAAACAAAAATCGTTTTTTCAAAACCGTTGTTTTTATTTACGATTGTTTGTTGTTGCTTATACAAACCAAATCCATATAAACCTGTCGTTTTATATGTTGATTGATCAAGATTTTTTCTCCTGTTGTAGAAAAATGTCGATCAAGATTGATTTTTCCATCCTTGAAGCCTCTGGCAAGAACTACTTGGACTGGACGCAAGACATCCAGAACCATCTAGATGCGCAGGGCCTCTTGGACGTCATCTATAACGAGGAAGAGCGTGAAGTGGAAGTCACTCGCTCAATTAACGCCAAAGCGATGATTCTATTCCGCAGGCATTTATCTGACGCCATGAAGGCGGAGTTCATTGAAATCTCCTCGCCGAAGACGCTGTGGGACTTTCTGAAAGAGCGCTTCGACCACTAGAAGACCATATGGCTACCTGAAGCACGTCATGACTGGTTGAACCTGCGCTTCCAAGACTTCAAAAGTGTAACTGATTACAACAATAAAGTCTGCAGGATTCGATCACTTCTCCAATACTGCGGTGAGATATTAACCGACAGTGATCTTTTGGAGAAAACATACACCACATTTCCTTCCACTGACAACTTGCTCCATAAGCAATACCGTCAGTCTAAGTTCACCAAGTTTTCCGAGCTCATCACCCAGCTTTTACTAGACGAGAAGAACAGTCTCATTTTAATGAGAAACAACAATTCTCGTCCTGCTGGAACAAAGGCAATTCCAATGCCTGATGCAAACGCTCTCCGTGGACCAAATTCATGGTAGAAACGAGACAAGGGCCAGTCGTCCCAACCAAGAAATAGAGGCGAGTTTAAGTCTCGCCACCCAAAGCGAGGTTCTAACAAGAACCAAGGACCTTTGACTCCTAGGCAGTCTCATGGTAAGAACCAACAGGCTAGTCGTCCCAAAGCGAGAGTGGAAGGCTAAGTGCCTACTCTCTGCTACAAATGTGGTGCTTATGGTCATATGCAACGGACTTGCAGGGCGACCCCCCAAGAAGTTTATAACTATCACAAGGGGCGCCGGGCCGAAGCAAATCTGATCAACGAGTGCGAAAATCTAAATCTTGAGACCCCCGATTTTGTAGCAGAAATGGAAGAATGAATCTCCATTATCTCTCTATATTTGATTTAAGTCATGAAACTTTTGGTGGTTTGTATTTTCTGTTTTCTCGATAAATTAAAGTTCTATTTCGAGCACTTTCCTCAAACGTGTGACAAACTTTAATTTTCTTTACTTATAGGCATGGATCACGGGGCAGTGGATTGTCTGGTTGATAGTGGAACGACTCACACTATCTTGAGAGATAAATCATACTTTATCTCCTATACGCCTAAAGTAACCTCAGTGACAACCATTTCGGGACCCTCAACCATTGTTCAAGGTTTTGGCAAAGTCCGTTTTTCGTTGTCCAATGGTACTCCCGTTGAAGTATCAGAGGCCTTATATTCTCCAAGGTCCAGTCGTACCTTACTGAGTTTTAAGGATATTAGAGAAAACAGATTTCATGTTGAAACTGCTCGAGAACATGGCTTCGAGTATCTTTTCATTACCTCCACTCAGTACGGCCAAAAGCGTATTATGGAGAAGTTGAAAAGTCTTTTTGTATCTCACTACGATACAACACATCGGGAGTAATCTCATCATTCGCCGAGCGCCAGTTGATGAGAGGACTTTTATGCAATGGCATGACCGGTTGGGTCATCCGGGTCAAAATACGATGCTTCGCACTATGAATGCATCACATGGGCATCCTCTTGGAGGAAAGAATTTTGTTATAAATCCGAAAAGCCTATGCCAAGCCTACTCGATTGGGAAGACGAATCTCAAGCCACTCCATATGAAACCTATGAGATTGGTTTCCCAATTCCTTGAGAGAATTCATGGAGATATTTGTGGACCAATCCAACCAACATGCGGACCATTTAAATACTTCATCGTTTTGGTTGATGCATCGATTAGATGGTCACACGTAGTGTTGTTGTCCACCAGAAACGCAACGTTTTCTAAAGTCTTCGCCCAGATCATTAAGTTAAGGGATCACCATCCGAATTATCCGATAAAGTCTATTAGACTTGATAATGCCGCGGAGTTTACATCGAAGACTTTCGATGATTATTGCATGACTTTGGGAATAAATCTTGAACACCCTGTTGCGTATGTTCATACCCAAAATGGCCTAGCGAAAGCTTTTATAAAACGACTGCAAGTGATAGCACGGACCTTGGTTATACGTACCAAACTCCCACTATCTGCATAGGGCTACGCAATTTTGTACGCTGTAAATTTGGTCCGTCTGAGGCCCATGGCCACCCAACCACTTTCTGTGTACCAGCTGGTTACTGGATGTGAGCCTGACATCTCACATTTACGCGTGTTTGGGTGCCTAGTCAATGTTCCAATTGACCCGATAAAGCGTTCAAAATTTGGACCTCAGAAGCGACGGGAAATATATGTCGGTTATAACTCCCCGTCCATCATTCGCTATTTAGAGTCCTTGACAGGCGATCTCTTTACCGCAAGACACGCGGATTGTGACTTTGATGAGGCAATCTTTCCATCGTTAGGGGGAGAAATGCACGCTAACGTTGATGAGGAACGATGTGAATTAGCGTGGTATGTGCCCGCTTTTGCTCATCATGATCTCCCTCTGCACATAGTGATAAGGAAGTGCAGAGGATTCTAGGTCTGCAAGATATTGCAAATCAAATGCCAGACGCATTTAGCGACCTAGCAAAAGTCACGAGATCAATTATACCTGCTGCAAATGTGCATGCAAGGATAGACGTCCCTGAGAGACGCTATGTTCCTGTGAAACATGTTGCTCCGGTCGAACCCGCCGAGTAAAGGACGCTGCCATCGGCCGTCCAGTCCGCCGCTTTTTCCAAGAAAAAAGGAAGACCGGTTGGTTCCAAAGATGTTCTGACCCAGAAGCGGAGAAATCTTGTTAAAAGCGTTTTGCCACATGAGATCATTAAGGATCACGGCGATGTATTAGAAGAGCGCGTTCCAGATGAAACGCCTATTCCTAATCATGCCGATAACCTCGAAATATTCGTCGAGTATGCTAGCTTAGACGATATTTTGAAGCGAAATGAAACTGTCATCGATGATGTGTTCATATACTCAGTGGCCACTGACATTATGAACAATGATGACATGGAACCTCATAGTGTTGCCGAGTGTCAACGACGAACGGACTGGTCACAATGGAAACAAGCAATCCAGGTTGAACTAGACTCCTTAGCGAAAAGAAGCGTGTTTGGACCTGTTGCTCCAACACCACCCAATGTTAAACCAGTTGGTCACAAATGGATTTTCCTAAGAAAGCGTAATGAGAGAAATGAGATTGTGCGATACAAGACTCGCCTTGTGGCGCAAGGCTTCTCACAACGCCCTAAAATTGATTACGAGGAGACGTATTCTCCCGTAATGGACGTCATAACGTTCCGCTACTTAATCAGTTTAGTAGTTTCTGAAAAACTGAATATGCAGCTCATGGATGTGGTCACAGCCTATCTCTACGGGGATCTAGACACAGAGATATACATGAGAGTCCCTGAAGGACTAAATATGCCTGAATCAAGTAGTTCCCGACCACGGAACGCGTTCTCGATTAGACTGAGGCGTTCGCTATATGGATTGAAACAATCCGGACGAATGTGGTATAACCGCCTAAGCGAATACTTGATCGGTTTGGGATACGTTAATAACGAACTTTGCCCATGCGTGTTCATAAAGAAATCCACTTCAGGATACGCAATCATCGCGATCTATGTAGATGACATGAATCTCATAGGAACCGAAAAGACTTGTCAGAAACTGCTGATATCCTGAAGAGGGAATTCGAATGAAGGATCTTGGGAAGACACGGTTTTGCCTCTGCCTGCAGATCGAGCACCGTAAAGATGCAATTCTTGTCCATCAAGCGAACTACACCCAAAAAGTGTTGAGACGCTTTAGTCATTTTGACGTTAAGCCGTCCGCTACTCCCATGATCGTCCGCTCTCTAGACATTACTAAGGACCCATTCCGTCCAAAGGAGGACGACGAAGAGATATTGAGTCCTGAGTGCTCTTATCTGGGTGCAATAGGCGCTTTATTGTACTTGGCCCAATGTACTAGACCGGACATCTCGTTTGCTGTGAATTGTCTAGCTCGACACAGCACCGCGCCAACACGCCGCCATTGGAATGGCATAAAAGACATTTTCCGCTACCTTAATGGTACTACGGACTTGGGCTTGTTCTATTCCTACGCGGTTTTGAGTGAGTCCAACGCTCTTGGCACTCGAAGCAACACGACCCTTGTTGGCTACGCCGATGCGGAATACTTATCTGATCCGCACAAGGGGCGTTCCCAATCTGGTTACGTCTTTACCATTGGAAACACGGCGATTTCTTGGAGGTCTCACAAACAGACCTTAGTGGTTACTTCAACGAACCACTCTGAGCTACTCACGCTCTATGAGGCGACTAGAGAGTGTGTATGGCTTCGAGCTGTTATTGGCCATATTCGAAGTACATGTGATCTTCCATATGACCCAGATGAACCTATTGTCATCTATGAGGACAATAACGCTGTTATTGATCAAGCGAAACATGGTTACATCAAAGGGGATGCTACCAAGCACATATCGCCCAATTTGTTCTTTACACATGAACAACAAGCGCTTCAGAAGATTGAAGTGCAACACATTGGATCGGAGAATAACCGTGCAGACTTGTTCACCAAGTCACTGCCGAAAAACTCGTTCCAGAAACATGTCAGAGCGATTGGACTTAGAAAACTTTCAGAGCTAGCCTAAGTGAAACATGTTTCCTGCATCCTGTTGTGTGCATGTGAGGGGGAGCGCCCCAACGAGCGCCTCCAAACACCATGTTGTGCGTATATCCCGCGCCCTGTCGAGTGCGAGTGAAAAGGGGAGCATCCTGATGTATGCTTGTGTACTCTTTTTCCCTTAGACCAAATTTTTTTTCCATTGGATTTTCCTTGGCAAGGTTTTTAACGAGACACATTTCAAATCTCTTATTCACTAAGGACTATTGTGATCAGGGGGAGTATCCAGTGTATACTTCTAAACCATCGTGTACTCTTTTGTCTATCGATCAGCGGTTTTTTTCCACTGGGTTTTCCCTGACAAGGTTTTGACGAGGCACCTTTGCAATGGTTAGTTTACCCCCATCACACTGACCTGTGTGTACTCTTTTGTCCTTCGACCAAAGTTTTTTTCCCACTGGGTTTTCTTTGGCAAGGTTTTAACGAGGCACAAGTAGGTGGTCATTTTTGAATCTGCAAGCTACAGACAGACGAAGAAACTCAGAGGTGTTTACAAGCAGAATTTCTGGAGAGCCAAGGGGGAGTGTTGTAACTCATATGTCTCTGCACATTCATATTCTTGTAACCTACATGACCTTTGGCCCTTCGTTTCTTCATAACCCCCAACCTCTCTCCCTATATAAAGTGAGGTTGGAATAGCTTCTAAATGTGTACTGTAGTTTATAATATACTTCGTCATATCTCCGTGTGTTAGAGTTTTTGCCTTACGACAGATATAACTTTCTCATCTATATTTTATGGTTTTGGCTCTCATTAACGAAGTCAAGGTGCAGATATATTGAACAAGGTTGATATAATTTACTTATTGTGACAACCTGTGATATGAAGTTGAACTATATGTTTCTCTGAGTAGAAAACAAACACAGAACTTTTCACTAAAAAAGAAAAAAAAAAGCACAACATTTAAATGTTGCTTGCGAAGACATCGGTACCGAAGAAGAGGTTGATGAGCAGCACTATGAGTTTTGAAGGAACTTGACATCAGGATTTCTTATAGGCTTGAGCCACATATCTGCCATTACTCGCGAAGACAAGCTCCAAACCACGTCCCTGCTGCTGCTCCCCTTCTCCTTGGGAGTCTTGTTTTCTTCTTCGTCTTCCCCGCCTTCGCCAAACCATAAGCTACAAGCCACTGCATTGCCGTCAGCCTCTGCTTCTCGCCATCCCAACTGCTGCTCTTCGTCCCCCCGCCTCCAGACCTTATCCTCATCCCTCCCGCGTGCAGGCTCGTCACCTTGAACCTCCCCTCACCGGCCCCCGCCGCCTGCACGACCGCGATCACCGGGGCACCTACCGCCTCGTTCCTGCGCAGAGGATCCCTCAGCTGCACCACTACCAGCATAGTCACCCCGTTGGCGCCTTCGCAGCACCTCTCCCACTCTTCGGGGAGAGCCACGGAATCCAAGATGCCCTGATCTTTCCCGACCGGCAGGGAGACGTCGAAGGGGGCTTCTTCCTCCTCCACCTCCGCCTGTATCTTGAGAGCTTCCACCGCCATCACCTCGATCTTCTGCAGCGCGAAGGGCAGGATCTCCTCCGCCGCCACCGGCTCCTCCTTCACGTTCCAGATCCCCGTCGCAATCCTCTCCCTGCGGCCGTCGTTCATCGCCGCGGCCATCGTCTTGAGGGCCGCGACCGACCGCGCCGCGCTCGAGCTCGCCCCCTCCTTGGCCCTCCTGCTGATGATCACCGACGCCATGCCCTCGAAGGCGATCTGCTCGGCTGTCTTGCCCGTCAGCTCGTCCATGGATGCCAACGAGGCCAGCTTCGTGCCCAACTCTTCCATTCCCACGGCCGCCAGCTTCTGAAACACCTCGACGCCGCTCGTGAGCTTCTGGTCCCTGAGGATGACCGGCTTCGAGAGCTGCATTGCGAGCTTCGGGGTGTCTTTTCTCGCGACTTGCAAGTCCAATGGGTTCGTCGAAGCCAAGTAGCCTCCGTCTCTTGTTTGAACCACTGGCCCCAAGCCTTTTCCGAGGTCCGAGAGAAAACTCTTCGTTTCGCCATCCGCTCCTTCTTGGGCTCCTACATAATTAGTCTCACTGGCGAGCTGCGGCATGTCGAAGCTCAGATCGTTATCGGCTTCCAATTCGAGCATTTGGAGGAACTCCTTCGTCACCGTCTCCTCCTCGGCGTCCAGCTGCTGGTTGCTGTCTTCCTGTTCCGGCTTGGAGGGGTCCTTCTCGTTTTCATCCCCGATCACCATCAACTCGAGGGCCTTGATCTGGTTAGCGATCGCGTCGAGCTCCGTCATTCTGTGAGCGCTATCGTGCACCACTTCCTTCACGACCTCGCTCGATGCAGACGACTCGTCTGCAGCCTCCTCGGTTTCTGCTGCCTCCTCGTCTTTCTTATCTTTTTCTTCTATCTCGACTCCTCTGTCGATGACATCGAACTCAGGGAGGTCGAGCTCGTCGGTCTTGGATTCTGGCTCAACTTTTTGAATAGATGATGAACTTGAACTAGGCCCAGGAGGAGGAGGAGGAGCCGGTTCGTCGAGATTGAAGTCATCAATCCCCTTCAAGTCCATAGCCGAATTCGAAGGTGTGACGGGTGGCTGTGCTCGAGTGATCTTCGGACTCGACACGCTGAAAGAGGACTTGGACTGCCCCCGCGCCATAGGCGAGGAGGGATGTGCTGGTCCCTTGCCTCTTGATTCCTTCGTCGTCCCCTCGGCCGCTTGGTTGTATATCCCGACACCCCCATCCTCCATGATCTGAAACCCCAGCTTGACGACGAGCTCGCCGCCCTTCGCCTTTCCCGTCAGCGGGAACGCGACGTCCCACTGCCGGATCCTCGTTCCCCTCCAAATTCCTCTCCATGGACTCCTGCACCAGCAGGCTCAAGTCGACCGTGCTCCTCCCGAAGTCCAGTTCCGGAGCGTCGACAGCCAACGCGTACACCAGGAACGGCCGGGGCTCGAACCTGGGCGGCTTCCCGGAGCAGTAGACGTGGCAGCGGACGAAGAGGGTCTCCTCGAGGTCGGCGGCGCCCTGCAGGACCCTCGCGGGCATCGTCTGGACAGCCCCGTCCCTGGTCTCCTTCTTGCGGACCGCGACGGAGAGGCGGAGGCCGTTCATGGACGGCGGGAGGCCCTGCACGGCCACGACCTCGACCGAGAACAGGCAGCCGAGGCGCTGCATCCCTATGTGGGACAGGGCGCGCATCGGCTTCCAGCTCCATATCCCCCCCTTCTTGTCGCCGCCAGCTAACGGCGTAAGAGAGTGGTTCTTGGTGGGGATGGCGGCGGTGTCGTCGTCGTCATCGTGAAGCAGGTGAGACGACTTGGGGCGGGAGCGGAAGGGGGACATGGACAAGCGGCGGGAGCGGGGGCGGGGGTGGACGGAGACGGGCGGGGGCACGTCGGCGGTGGTGGAGAGGGCGACAGAGGGGGCGGCATTGGCGGAGCGGGGGAGGACGAAGGAGGCGGTGCGGCGTGCGGTGTGGGACTGGTAGAGGGTCTGGCTGAGCGCGTCGAGCTCCTGGAGGAGCTGCGAGTTGGAGTTCCTCCGGTCGGAGCGCTGCTCGGCCATCGTTGGTGGTTCGGAGAGCAATGCCGGGGTGGGGGAGGGGGAGAGGGGAAGATAAGGGAGGTTTCTGTGGCTTAGGATCAGCCATGGGAGTTTGGATGGATTGGTGATGGATGGGTTTGTGGTGGGAGAAGGAACAGAGTAGTGTAGTTTAGGCATCGCTCACTCTTTCTCAATGTTTTAAAAATCGGACCGATGATCGAATCGAAATTTTTTGGTATAGATCGGACCGGAGTTCAACCGGGTTCAATTGGAATTCAATCGGGGTTCAAATAGACTTGGTTTAGTTTAGTTTAAATACATAAGATATCCATATTCACTTATTGGTTTAGTTTTGTTTGGTCATAAGTATGTTGGTTTGGTTTACTCTTATAACTATAAGGTCGATCAAAACTAAACCAAGAATCAAATTGTCCAAATTTTTCATGATAATTATTTTAATTTTTTTTCTTAAAAAAAAAAAAATCAAAATTGGTCGGTTCAATTGCGAACCGGTTCACCGATTGAACCCGATTTTCATAAAAAATCGACGGTTCTTTAAAAAAACCCAATTTTAATCGATCCGGACCAATTTTTGGGCATAAAGCGGTCGGACCCGGTCCGACCGCCGGTCCGGTCCGACCACCGGTCCGGTCCGATTTTTACAACATTGCTCTTTCTGTTCTTGACAGTTACTTTGGGACGTGGGGCCCACTGGAAGTTAATGGTGTTCCTGTTCATTCTTGGCGCCAAAGGAACAACTAACTCTAGTCTCTAAATGACAAATGTTCGAAACTTCTACAGATGAACACGTCCCTCATGTCGTGTCCCTCCAATTTGTCATATGCCAACCTCAAGTCCAGTCGTTCAATCATTGGCTAGATAACTTTTTCTTTACTTTACTTTTTTTTTTTTCTTTTCTTTTCTTTTCTCACCAATTATATTTATTCATAACCTGGTTTATTTTTTATTTTTATTTTGAAATTTCACGCGCACACATACAATTGAGGGACTCGAACCTTATCATCCCTCCGGATATCTGTTCTAATACCACTAGGTTAAAGAGCTTGAACACTATGTTTAATTTCTTTGTTATGTTCTTTTTTTCAATCTTATGGTCAATGATCCATTGAGAAGTCATATACGAGGAACAAGCACAATTTGAACTTGAGTTGCTTCCTCTAGGGTTGGGTATGGTCGGACCAGCCCCAAATTTGATGGACCCATACCGGATCCGTTAGTTGGCGGGATGTGATGGGACGAGATGTGTCCCAAAAATAATAGAACCGGACCGGACTCGATTTGTCCAAAACGGGTCCGAACCAGGTTCGAACTGGACCGACCCACGAGTCTAAGAAAAAGTTAAAAAAAATTCAGATGTTATAATAGTAAACATTTGCATATGTTCCATTCTCTATAAAAACAAAACAAGTCAAATATTGTCACTTCCCGTTCCTGGAATACGTAAATTTTTGATTTTTCTGTATACGGTATCTGGCACCTGTATCTTGATTGTATGTATCATGTATTTGTAACTGGTCATGGCATGGAACAGTATCTCGTCGCTAATTAGTGTGCCACCACTTGTCCTTGTCTGGTTGTAGGCGTGGTTCACTACTTCGATGATAAGATTTCTGAACTGTGTTATGGTTAGGATTTTATTTAATTAATTTAATTAATTGTTGCATGTAGCCTTTAAGCATGTCATTAGTCATATGGTTAGGTCATGTTAAGATTAGGGTTTTATGAGTCAACCCAACCCCTATATATATTATCTTCCACACTCTCTCTCCTCATTCACTTTTATTTTATTTTTTCCTCCAACCAACATTTAGGCAAGTACTGTCATAGCTGTAACCAATAATACTGTATTATTTGATTTATTTTTTTATTATTTACACATTTCAAAAAAAATCTTATTAATTATTAAGGTTCTATTTAAAAAAGGAACATTTTTTTATAAATATAAATAATTACATATAAACCCTTTGGAGAATTGTAATTTTAAAACTAGCATGGACACCTAGTCATGCTAGGTGTCTTCATGCATGTAGGGAAGGGACATGTGTCTCATTCCATATTGCCTTTTCATTATTTTGTTTTTAAAAAAAATAAAAAGAAGAAGAGAGAAGAAGTTATAAATAAAGGAGAGAGAGAGAGAGAGAAAAACATCATTCTCTCCATCCCTCTCCATCACGTTTCCTTTCTCCCCCTTTCTCTCTCGGTTCTCTCTCTCTCTCTCGGTCCACTCTTCATCTCCCTCTCTCCATCTCTCTTACTCCCTCTCCCTCTGTAATGCATGTGGTTCGTATTACGTATTTCTTGGAATACGTGTACGTATTTTATTCTTGTATTGCATGATTTCCTTCTTGGCTTGGTTTATTCCTGGTTCGGGTTGGTTGGTTCGGCTTGGCTTGGTTTTGATTGGGTTCATGATGAACCCAAGGTGAACCCCCTACCTACCACCACCATTTGTATTTATTGCCATTTCTTCTTTCTCTCTCTTTATTACTCATCTTCATCTTCCTCATTTACTTCCTTACCTACCAGAGTAAGGAGAGAGAGGTCTAGGCAAGTGCAACTTGCTTCATGGAGGAACTCCAATTTTATTACTTCATTCTCTTCCTTACTACATTCTAAAGCACTTTAGTACTGGGCATTTTTACTTTCCATGGCTAGATTCTTGTAGATCTAAGTTTACTTTATTTTCGGATTTCTTGGGTTTTGATCTACTTAATCTTGTTATTTCTGTGTTTTGATGGTTCCATGTTGTAGAGAATCTCGTTCTACCCCATTTTGACCTATGGAAGTTCGGATTTAGGCTCCGGATGATGGAGTTATGGAGCTTGAGGACTTGGCTCTCATGGTGTTCTTCTCTGAAATTTTGGAGAAGATGAACAGTGCTTAACTTGACCGCGTGAATATTCATGCGGTAAGTGTTCTATCCAGCCGCATGACTGGAAGTTCTTGAGCCGCATGAGAGTCGGACTCACTTAGCCGCATGACTCGTCCCAAATTCCCAGCCGCATAAGTTCTGAATTTCCTGAGCCGCATGGGCTCATTCCCCATCGGCCGCATATGTGCCCATCTCCTTGAGCCGTATGAACTCTAGCACTTGTGGACCGCATAGGCCCTGATCCTTGAGCCGCATGAGCGTGCAGTTCCGGCCGCATGAGCCTGTATTGACCTAGCCGCATGAGCACCCTTCCCTTCTGAGCCGCATAGACTCCAATGCTCCTGGCCGCATAGGCTCGATTTCCCTTCAGCCGCATGTGCCCCTTGCCCTTGCAGTCGCACATGCGCCCACCACATCGAGCCGCATGGAACTCCACTTGCCCGGTCGTATATACCTGAGTGTTAGCCAGCCGCATGAGTCCCAGTCCTTCCTGGCCGCATGGACTTCCAGCAACCCTGAGCCGCATGCGCCTTGGGCTTTCTTCTAGCCGCATTAAGCCGCGCGCCTGCTCCATGTTGAACCCAAACCCTTGGCCGCATGGAACCACTAATTCAGCCGTATGGGCTGTTCTCTTCTAGCCGCATGAGTCTACCCTTTCCTGACCGTATGTGACTTAGCCGCATGGCTCTTCTATAGCCCTGTACATTGATATTTTATTAGATATTTTACGTCCATTTTATATCCTTACGCCTTTTGTCCTGAACTTGAAAATCATGAATTCATTTGTATGTTTGGAATTGATAATTGAGCATGACCTGATAGTGGCCCGTCGTGGCGCACTCCTGACTAGTACACTTGGCATGATAACCTGACATGATTTCTCGAATAGCTGTTGCGACGGCTACCTGACATGACATGACCTGTATAATTGATCCTGACACCGTGGGCGATTGTGCTTGTACAAATAATCCAGTCCTGTCTTGCATCATGTCTAGGAGGGGACTCCTGAGTACCACGGTCAGGAGTACCTACTGAAATGGACTAAGGTTAATGACTAGTATAATTTACTAGACATGAAGAGATGTTCTCCAGTTACAAGCGATCCCGTTATTTCGGCCGTAAATGTTTGGACTTGTAGCCTGCCGACGAGTAGGGCACATTTCCAGCCCACTGTCATGTGGGGCACTCTTGATTGTCACTTAAATAATTGAACTCTATTGTCACTCTAATGCATTGTACTCTCTGAATTGTTACTATAATGATTGCCTGGATAACCTGGATAGCTGCAGGGCCTGTGACTATTTGGAGCATCTCATTGCATCTTGCTAGTAACTAGGATTGTGATAACCCTAGTTAGTTAATGTAGAAAGCCGTAGGCAATGATTGGTCGTGATTGCTTGGATGGAGTCTAGTCCAGTATAGTATTGTCTAGAAGTGATTGATTGTAAGATTGTACCAGAATGATTGAATGATTGTCACTCCAGATTGTCACTCTAATGCCTTGTACTCTCCAGATTGTCACCATAATGATTGTCACTCCAGAATGTTACTTGACCTGATTTCTTATATTTATCATGCCGATAAATGGTGAGAGAAACCAAGTTCCGTTCAGACGAAGGGTTACAACCCCGGTCCTTGTTTGGTTTACGGGTTGTAACCTGGCTATCTGAATAGTCCTATGGTTATCTCATCGTATATCATCCTGTCATGCTTTCTTTCCATATGTCCTGTCTTTTAGTGATTCTATACAAGATTGTCTTTTATAATTACCCATCATGCTTTTCTTAAACTACTGCCTTTTATTATGTAATTATACTCTTGTGCTAATGGCTGGTTTTAGTTCTTAAGTGAAGCCTCCTTTGTGGCACTTGCTCTTTCTGGGGTCTGACCCAGCTGGTTTTGTATGGCCAGATACCGGAGCAGCACCAAAGGATCTCCCTGCATTTCAGCCCGATGGTGGTCACCAGGCGTAACCAGGGCAACGAGTGGGTTTATTTTTGCTCTCCCACTCTATTGTAAAATTATTCTTTTGAGCCATTTAGCCGCCGAGCAAGTGTTAGCTCGTTTGCAACTTTATTTATTGTCTGCATACGGGCTGTAAGCATGATTGGCAACTCGAGGTTGATCATGTATGACTCAAACTCTTGTTAGTCCTTACATTTTGTACGACTAGCTTCATGATCATCTGGATATGTAATGTTTGGGACGCCTTACAATTGTATATTTGGTGATCTGATATCTTATGATTATTATTAGTTGGTTGAGATTAAGACAATAGGCTATTTTATGACCTTAAGAGACTGATGGATTGTAGTGAAACCCTCACATATCTAGACAGCCGTGACCGTATGGCGGTGTGGATTCTATTCCGTTATACGTAGCTGGCTATGTCTGCCCCCGCTCTCCAGTATTCTGGTTCTGGGGCGTGACATGGTTTAAGTGGTGGCCCATGCAGGTCTTGTTAATCAAGATGTGTGAGGGTTTACCAGATAGATGTCTCAATCTGTACTCGCCCTTGATCTCTGCTCGTATCCTCTTGATTCGTGAAAATTCTTGTCCTGATCACATGCTTGTAATCGTTGATCTGTCCTGGTCCTTCCTTATTGTTCCCATGTCGTCTTCTTCAGCGGCATTGAACCTGGACCTGCCGATCAGCAAGGCGGATCACCTCCCGTGGACCAGCAGCAACCAGAAGATCAGGCCCAGCACTCAGCAGCAGCCTCCCGAGCCATACCTTCTGGAGGACTAGCAAGATACATAAAAATGAGCCTTTCTAACAGTTTATTATGCATGAAGAAAAATACAGAATAAACAAGTAAAACTGAACAATAAATAAACACGAATCTGTACACTGTCTACACATAAATGAACTGCTGAACGGGGACGAGAAAACTCACGTCAAGACGGATAACCAAATCGAATACTCAAACCCTTGTCCCTAGTGTGGACTCGCAGGTTTGAACAAACTACTAGCCCTCGCCCCTAGTGTGGACTCGTAGGCTAGCATCACCCTCGCCCCTAGTGTGGACTCGCAGGTGTGAACCATATACTACTAACCCTCGTCCCTAGTGTGGACTCGCAGGCTAGCATCACCCTCGTCCCTAGTGTGGACTCGTAGGTGTGGACCAATAACTACTAACCCTCGTCCCTAGTGTGGACTCGCAGGTTAGCTTAAGACACAGATAACTACTAACCCTCGTCCCTAATGTGGACTCGCAGGTTAGCTTCAAGATTTCAAGACACGGGGGTAACAACAGTTCAGTTCACGACCTCTCGACCCACGACACGACTCGATCAAGGCTCAAATGAATACATCCAATAAGATACAAAGCTAACTGTGAACACGGTCTATATAGCAATGATACAAGTATATAAGCAGGATTTGAAAGATACATGTCAATAATACGAGAAAAACTGGATGATAATAAAAGACAGTGCATGTAAATAAAGCTGTGTAGAAAGGCAAGGTATACTTGCCTTAGGTCCTGAGCTGTTGGCACAGGTCAAGTCCGTTTCTTGGTCCAAGTAACCTATTTTTATAAATTTATAATTAATAAATGAAATGAACTACAATAAATCTTCTTGAGTGCAACCTCTCTACTACCCTCTAATATGTACTTGGTCTGTAACTTACCTATGCATGAAATTCTCCTCTCAATACTCACTCTACTGGCCTTCTATTTACTTGTTTTGTTCATGACAATTAAGACATGGTTTTAAACATGCATTTCAAAGTCTTAATCCACTAGCATCTGATTGCCAAATCATGATGGATTTCAATCCCATTCGACCAACATATCTTCAGTGAATTTCAACTTTACAAGACTCATGATTTAGATGTGCATTTTCTTTAGTTTTGACCAATAGAGAGGTTTAAAATGGTTGGCCCAAAATGAAGACTTAACCAAAAGCCTATAGGCACGGATATGGGCCAGAATTATTTTGTTGATCAAGCCCAGGTCTTTCTTTAGAATAAGCTTGGAAACCCAACAGGTTAGCGGCCCATCTTGGCAGAAGCCAGCAGCACTTGCAGCCCTACCAATTATCAGATATTACGAAACTTCTTATGAGGTGCAAGAACACCCGTCTAAAATGCTGATCTTGAAGAAAAATAAGGAAGTTTATCTAACTAGTACAGAAAAGAACATTCAACACAGATATACCCAATATATTTTGTGAAAGCTAAATCATGTATCAAGTACTTGGAAGGGTTCTAGAAAGCTGCATCAACAACACTAGCATTGAGGGTTTTAACTCAATTTGATGCCTAAGCACGCTATTATATCAGGACAGGCAGAAAGGGCAACCTATACAAGCACATGTGTTACTGATGCTTGTGTTTTCTATAAAGCATATATTATTCATAAGATAAGAGTCTGATTGTCTCTATTTGGAAAATGATTGATAATCCAATATATTTGCCCATTTCTGTACTTATGGAGTCCAATATTTCCAAAAGCAGACTAAACCACATGAAAGCTTTTATACTAAGTACTTTGTATTTACAAACAGTTGCGTACATAGTCGTATCCTCGTGTCTAGATTTCAGACACTTGTCGTATTAGACATACCGTGTCCTTTTCAGAGTCTGACACCCAGTGACCATGTCAAGTATTCGTAGTATTTCAAGCAACAAACACCTTTTTAAATCCATTACTCAAGTAAAAGGATTAATCTGAAACATATTCATTGCTCAATTGGTTTCAAACGTTAACCTTAATTCAGGGTTAAAAAAAACTGATAGCTGAGATCCTAAGAGAATATAAGATGCATCAGTATAAGATATTTTGGTTAAAAATATTATTTTCCCTATGGTTTGAGACAAGCTGGGATTCCGTAACTTATATAAAGTAGCATGTTTACATGCAAATTAAAGGGCAGGCTTCCAAACCTACAGTTTTGATCAGGTTCAGCCAAAACTGACTCTGAACTAAGCAGTTTCAGATGAACTTTGACCACCCCTTTTCAGAGTGTGACAGCGAGTGACCATGTCAAGTATTCGTAGTATTTCAGGCAACAAATACCTTTTTATTCTGCAGCCATCAGTTATCAGAGTATCAGAGGATGGAAAGGGTATCAGAGCTTTGAAGAGGATTGCCTAGTCACCCTACCACATCGGCTACTATGTGAAACCTGATTGGTAACTTACAGTACGTCATCATGTACCTGCCAGTTCAGCATAATTGGCTATCCAGGTTAGCAGGTTGTTAGCCTAATATTCCATTCTTTGTAGCCTATAAATAGGAAAAGGGAAGAAATGGCGGTGTAAGAATCTTGTTATAGTCTTTCTTCTTTTAAGTATCATACTTGTACAGCAACCATTCATTGGACTTCAGTAAAAAATAATTCATATAAGAATCAGTCTCCAGATAGACCCCTAAATACTTTAGAAAATACCCATATTTGATATCAAGGTACCATCAGATACTCATTGGTCGACCCTGCTACTAAGTATCCATCTCATACTTCAAATTGAAAGGATGTCTTTCCAATACCAAGTCTGATATGAGAGGTTGGGTAGGACTAATGCAAGGGCAAGCTCATGCGTGCAACTGATTTAGGAATATCCTGCCACAGGATGTTCTGACTTGGTTCGATACCCTGTATTCTACGGTTATAGTTTTAGTCAAGATTGGTCACAATAATTCATTTAGGAACCATAGAACAGAGGTGGTCCCGTATGTTACAGAGCTGTGCAATGACCAAGGAATTCCTTTGGCCACTTACAAGGGTACAACTCCTATGTATACTCCTGACATAATTACATCCCTAGGATTTATACTCCTGTGATGCTTTATTTGTTCGACTACAATTTCTGGGTCCTCTTAGGACTTAGACTTTCCATTAGAACAAAATAAGATTTAAAGGAATGCATGATCTGAGAGTTGAAGAAGGAGATTTACCAGTCGAAGGATTTGGATGCTCTTCTTCTACACAGCTCTCCGGTTACTCTCGACTGGAAGATGATCAGGGAGAGCGGCACAGCTGCAAGGTTTTGGAATTAGAGGGATTGGCCGACCCTTCATCCTTTATACAAGGGAATTTGATAGAATCAAATATGAATTTAATCACAAAAGGATGAGCAAGAGGAAATTCAAATTCTTGTTTGATTCTCTGTGGTTATCTAAACTATTTGGGGAAGTTTGAAATATGAAGATTTCCAATCTAGTCCTCAACCCATCCGAATTTAACTCCCTTTCCTGCATAACCCTTTTACTTATGCACTAAAGTCCTTGTTTCCTTCCTATATTCCTATTTGGTCCCTCTATTGGTATTTATTGTGTAACAATTCTATAAATCATAACAATTATATATAGGACAATATGGAATGGTAAGAATTTAATAAATAGGAAAAAAATTGGTCAAGGGGTTGACATGTCCTTTGTGACATTATCTTGAGAGCTATTTACTTCTTGACTGATATCACAAGTTATGAGTTTAATTGCTCAAATTATTTCATTTTGTATTCATTTATCTTATCATTCCACATTCATAACTATCTCCTTTGATCGAGGGCTTGCTAGTCGTATTGACGACCTAGTTTTGTTCACTAGGTTTTGATGAAGCTCAGGAGGGAATGCCAATGTACACTGAAGAGGAGGTCGATCCTGGACATCAGCTGGTAGTAATTTGTAGTTGGTTATGTATTATATGTATATTGAGTTAAAGGTTGTAATTGGGTAGAATAATAAAATTTTCTAATTATAGTTTAGAAATGTTCGGTAATAAATTGTAAAATTATTTGAGTTATGTACCCTGTGACCTGTTGTAATCCTACCCTAGAGCCGTACGGCGACAATCGCGATTATGGATACCGGAGTATTCATATGTCGCGTAGCCTGGGGATGATATTATGTTCTCGGCTCGCCGTATTCTGGGAGCGGGGCGTGACACGTCTTTTTGTTGGTGGCCCATGCAGGTCTCAAAAAATAGAAAAACTAGGATATGATGCAGGTCTAATTTTCATGGAAACCTATATCGGTTGAGCTATATACCCTAAGATATACTCCTAGAAATGTCTATTTATCCATAGACTATATTTTATTCCGCTTACCCTATAGGTCCTTACCTAATAGTTGTCCTATAGTGATCCTATATAGTTTAAAATCCTAAACCATGACTGCCATTAAAGGAATAGATGATATCTAGAAAATTACGGGTAGTATAAGGATATATATGATTCGAAATTCAGGTCAAGTATTTCATAGAGAATTAGACTAAGTATTCTTACTAGAGTGCCCTAGTAAAGATTGCAAAAAGTTCTATAAGGACCTTGAATTTTGTATCCTTAGTGAACTTGAGATTAAGATTTATCTTGATATCATATATATTAGAAGAGTAAAGGAATAAGGATCACATAGCCAACATGCCAGATATGATCTAAGGTCTTATTTAGATTATATGTAGCATGTTTGGGGGATGAGTATATATATAAGGGTAACTTGGAAGAAATATTTGGTAAGTTAGTAATAATAGTACTTTATTTAAGATATAGGCATAAAATTTGTTACATATAATATTGTATATAGCTTCTAAAGTATAGTTCGACTCCTCAGTATTTGATCCTACCATTCCTAAAATTTGACTCATTCCTTCCTTATCGAATTTCATATATTTTTTTACACATCTCCATCTTTCTTAAAAGTTCTCAAATTTTCTTGTTTCATCCAAGGTTCGTTGATTGAAAATTTTAGAATTGCATTCTCTCTTTTTGAATCTAATTTTTTTAAAATAGTATCTTTGATTTCGATAATTGTCCTACCTCTAAATACCCATATATGCATTACTCGTTGATTGATTTTTGGATTTTCTTTTGAAACAATACTTTATTGGATTTTTTGAAATTGAATTTCCTGTGAATGAATATTTGTTTATTGCATCAAGAATCCAAAAATCCTTCAATTGAATTATGAAATGAGAAGTTGTTGCAGCCGTTTGGATTGGCCATCCAAATTGGCGAGGCACATATTCTCTAAACATGATTCAAGAAGTTTATAAAATTTCGGGGATCAGGACATGATTATTTTTCGTGACAGATTTCAAAATTTGACATTCAGATTTAATTTTTTTTACTACTACCGTTTGGATTTGAAATTCGTTGACCTGAATAATTTAAAAGTGACATATGGTGCTTCTGATAATAATGGATATGTGAGATTTTCTTACTAATTTTGTCAAAAGATTTTGTAATTATGATATTATATGGTAATTTTGATACTTAGATAAAGAAGTGATGAAAAATAAATAAATAAATTTATTTCTAAGTATTGTTCTTGAGTATCTTTTGAATTTCCAAGGATACCCTAACGTGTAAGGCCACTTCACAATCATAATTCCTACTCATTCAATGGCATGATAGCAAGAAAGTGCAGCCATGAATCATGATAGTGAAGCGGTATCTTGATTGCAGCCATATGCGCAATGGCGGGGCACAAGACTACTATATCACGTCAGGAAACAAGAAATGCGGAATATGATTTTGATTTTTGTAGGACCTACACGGTTACGGCGTTTGACTGACTCTATGCAAATTTCAAGATCATTGATGAATTCAAGTATCTTTATACTCCCAATTTCCATAAAGCTTTCAATAAACATGATTTTGAAAATATTTCGCTTAGAAATAGATTATTACTTCATCTCTCTAAGGTGTATAGTATATCTTGTTTCTACCTATAATTGTTTTAAAAAGTTTTTCTTTAGAAATTTAAATTTTGAGGCCGAAATTTGTGTAAATTGTGATTGAATTTCCTATAAAGAAATATTTATTTATTTTGTGCCTAATTGATGTTATTTTAAGTGTCTCTTGTTGGAATTGCTTCTGATGATCGAGAATTATTCTTGAAGGATTAAGATAATATTAGATAAGGAATTGGGATAGTGGAACGGATTGCAAAAAAAAAAATTGTATTGATCAATGAACTGAGGTAGATAAGAACTGATTTGATCTTGAGTATGGATGAGTTAATTATGTATCAGATTCAAAAGATTAACATTTGGTTGATCTAATTCGAGCTAGTGAATAGATGTTTCCTCAGTTACATTGAGGTATATCGGAATTGAATGACGTTGATTCGATAATATTATGTTTAGATGAACAATAAATTTGATACATAATGAATCATCCAGTTTTGTTAATTTGTGGATTATTGGTGGATCAAATGATAGCATATAAGTTACGGATGACTTGATTGAAGTGACCATGAGTATAAGTAAATAGATATTAGTTGAACTCAAGTTGATAAATTCTTGGTGATTGATCGTTGATTATGAGTGAAAAAATTGATAACTTGGAGAAATTTTGAGTCGATATATCTTGGATGAAATTAATATGTAAGATGAAGTGATTGGTAACCACGAAAATTTTTCTGACTTGTGGATTGATATTAAGTTGGTCTGAAGATAAAATTAAAACTAAATAAATGAATCAAGGGACGAACAAGATTGGAATTAGAAGTAAATTATGATTGGATAAATTTTGTTGCATATATAGCATATGATTGGTGACTTAGACTTATTATTTGGATTGGTAATGGAGATATGAGAATTTTGACATCTCTATATTACTCACTATTTGTGGATTCAATTTTCTAAGATGAAGTAATTGTTAATTAAATTTCTTGTGATTGAGTGTACAACTTTACATATTTGACGAGACAGAAAAAAAGGGGGGGAAGAAAAATTGGATGTTTGTTGTTGAATCATGAAATGAGAAATCATTGCAGCTATCCGGATTGGCGAGTTACAAGATTTTCGTATCACGTCAGAAAAAGAGAATAAAGAATATGATTTTTTGAATTCGAAGAATACATTGTTATAGGTTGAAACAATATGGTAGCTGACCATTTTGTTTGATCATATGGAATTCCAACAATCTTTAAGATATCAAGTATTTTTGAATTGTCTTTATTTCCATAAATCTTTTGACATATATGTTTCAAAATAATTCATTTGATATAGATTACTACTTCATCTTTGTAAGGTGGGTAGAACATATTATTTCTTTATATTTTGTTTTTGAAAAGTTTATCTTTAAAATTTTAAATTTCGAGGACGAAATTTTTGTAAGGTGGGTAGAGTGTCATAGCTGTAACCAATAATACTGTATTATTCGATTTATTTTTTTATTATTTATACATTTCAAAAAAAATCTAATTAATTATTAAGGTTCTATTTTTAAAAAAGGAATATTTTTTTATAAATATAAATAATTACATATAAACCCTTTGGAGAATTGTAATTTCAAAACTAGCATGGACACCTAGTCATGCTAGGTGTCTTCATGCATGTAGGGAAGGGACATGTGTCTCATTCCATATTGCCTTTTTTTTATTTTATTTTTTTAAAAAAAAGAAGAGAGAAGAAGTTATATAATAAAGGAGAGAGAGAGAAAATCATCATTCTCTCCATCCCTCTCCCTCACGTTTCCTTTCTCCCCGTTTCTCTCTCGGTTCTCTCTCTCTCTATCTCTCTCTCTCTCTCTCTCTCTCTCTCTCGGTCCACTCTTCATCTCCCTCTCTCCATCTCTCTTACTCCCTATCCCTCTCGGCTCCTCCTCCCGCATACCCACCAGCGTCGGCAACCACCGGCCGGCCGGCCCCTCACCGCCGGCAGCTCCCGGCCGGCCGCCCCCTCCTGGCCGCTCACCTTCACCACCACCATCATCTTCATCTCCATCTCCATCATCCTCATTATCATCTCTATCACCAAAGCCCTAACCCCTTTATCCTTCAAAAAAAAAGAAATAAAGAAGAAGAAGAAGAAGATGAAGTAAAGAGAAGGAGAATTGGAAGATGAAGAAGGCTCAAGCCCTAACCCCCAATTTCTAAACCCAAATCTATTTTTCCAAGGCAAGCTCTCCCTCTCTCTCCCTTCTTTTTATCTGTAATTTTTTTTCCATCCAAAAAATGCATGTTAAATTATTTATCTAAATTTTTGGATAGAATTAAGTATATTTATAAATTGTTTGTGGACATTGAATGTAGTAGTGTAGAGTTTCATTCCTATATTATATATATACTTTATACATATGTTAAGGGTTTACCCAATATTACCTCCACTTTCACAGGTTTAACATCTTGATTGCTGGAATTATAAGTTAGACAGTTGCTTAAACCATTTCACTGAAACTTAGCTTTCGCTTAAACTTTATCAAGCATTCTGAAACTTTTGTGCATGAATCTCTCTTTTGTTACAAATGTGCTCTCTAATATCTGAGAAAATGATGATATAGTCACTTGCACTATGGTTTATTGACTGCTCGAGCAGATAGTTTGAAGGTTGACAACTGTATTTTTAACATTTTATTTCATAGTATTTGAACACTTCTCGAGAATTAGACTATATAATACCTATCGGTTAGGAACTTACCATGGGTTCTGTTGCATGTGCTTTAAATGTTGTTGAGAAACTTTATCTTTGAGTAGTAGTACTAGTATTTAAGTATCACATTATCAATAAAAGTATAAAAGAACACCATTTTCTAGCTTTAGCAGACTTTTTGGCCTTGTTTGATTCTCGAAAAGGATAGGAAATCAATTATTTTGCAGGCAGCGGAATCAGTCTTCATAAAGATACACGTTATTTCTTCATGACACACTAAGTTATTACAACTTTGTGGTTTTCCTTATGAATGAAAATTAAAAAGGAAGAAAAGTCTAGAAATTTTAGTACTTTAAGCCTTGATTTTATTAAATGATTTTACGCTTGTCACGTAGATAATGAATTTACATATTTATAAAGAGGGCTTTGTATGAATTTTTGTTAACATCATGAAATACAAGTTTGTAAAAGTTAAATTCTATGCAAGGTTCATATGTATATGCATGTATAAATTTTTATTATTATTTGTATTGTTTAATTCTGTCCAGAATTATAAACTATACATATTTGACATAATTATTGTGACCACTTAGTTAAATGGGTATTTATAGATGCCGGTACATTATGGTAACCTCACCTATAAGTTTTTAAGTCAAAATAACCAATTTGTTTCTCCTAAAAGATAGTTTTATGTATGGATTAACTTTGGACATGTTAGAATTGATTTTGGATAACTTTTCATTTCGTGATTTTTTCTTAGAAAACCTTCTTATGTAGTTTTCCACTACAACTTGTATGCTTGAGCTTGTGAGGACCTAAAGAATACATTTTGTACCCAAAGGTACATTTTGCACATAAATAAGATTGCAAACTCACTAAGGTATGATGTCAAATCCTTATTTTCAATACCGGATATATATATTGTGTGTTGCCGGTGTGAGAGTTGCTCCACCGAAGGGGTCGGCGTACCCGGATATATATATTGCGTGTTGCCGGTGTTGAGGGTTGCTCCACCGAAGGGGTCGGCGTGCCCATGCATTTATTCTGTGTTTATGTGTTCTGAAAATATTTACGGGTCAGTAAACACAAAGGAGATTCTGTCGAAGTTTTTGAGAATTTTCGAAGATAGTCTTTTTCCGAGAATTTAGACTCTTTAAAAATTTTTGACTTAAGTTTTAAATCATTGGAACCATCCATTTCCGATCTATAACATCGGAGGGATTCTTGAAAATCATTGCCCAATTAGATACTTGAAATTTTGCCTTGGTTCCAACACTTTCTTGGACTCTATTAGTTTCGGAAAGGACAAAACTATCACTTGAATGCGACTTGACTTTTAAGACTCCTGTTTGAGGGATGGTTTCTATGGAATCTGAATGTCTAGAATATGTTGCATCGGGATGGGAGGGAAACCATTGAATCACACCCGGCTGACTTCTTTGCAATATGATTTTTATTTTTCATACTGATCAGTCCCTGAATCGGTGTTTGTGCAGCCGCACGAATATCCTGGGTGAGGCTTAGCTCACTTTCTTAATTACAATTGGACATCCAGGCCCTGAGTTTCAGCTCAGCTACCCATTTGCACAAAACCTGAGTTTCAACTCAGAATACTTGTTAATTCATTAGACATCCAAGCCCTGAGTTCAGCTCAGCTATCTAATGAATGGGTTCGATATTCTTGGAAAGGTTCAAGTCATATGAACTTCTTTTTATAGCTCATGATTCAATGACTTGACCCAGATGATTCAAAAACTAACTCATGATGCTATCTTGCTTGTAATCACATCAATATGTGATAGTAAAGACGGTTGGATAATCTAAGCACCATCCGTTTTGTACAAGCCTGATCTCGGGCATATGGGGTTATTGTTGAGATGTTAGGCGTGTGTGTGTGTGATCCAGAAAGGTTTCTCTAAATTGCATTTAGGTCTAGAAAGATCTGGTTTATGTCCTTTTGACATTATCTTGAGAGCTATTTACTTCTTGACTGATATCACAAGGTATGAGTTTAATTGCTCAAGTTACTTCATTTTGTATTCATTTATCTTATCATTCCACATTCATTACTATCTCCTTTGACCGAGGGCTTGCTAGTCGTATTGACGACCTATTTTTGTTCACTAGGTTTTGATGAAGCTCAGGAGGGAATGCCAATGTACACTGAAGAGGAGGTCGATCCTGGACATCAGCTGGTAGTACTTTGTAGTTGGTTATGTATTATATGTATATTGAGTTAAAGGTTGTAATCGGGTAGAATAATAAAATTTTCTAATTATAGTTTAGAAATGTCCTGTAATAAATTGTAAACTTATTTGAGTTATGTATCCTGTGACCTGTTGTAATCCTACCCTAGAGCCATACGGGCGACAATCGCGATAATGGATACCAGAGTATTCATATGTCGCGTAGCCTGGGGATGATGTTATGTTCTCGGCTCGCCGTATTCTGGGAGCGAGGCGTGACAAGTACATCTTGCACCAAATGGAGAGATTCTTGCATTTTTTTTATTCTTAATTTTTTACTTTGATATTATTTGTCTATATTGTTCTTCTCTTTATTCTCTACAAGTTTAGTTCTTATAGTTTTTAATTTTAATGGCTAGTTTTGTGTAGATCTAAGTTTCTAAAACTAGAGTTTTATAGATTTTCATGGTTTTGATCTATCAAACTTGGTTGTTTTCAAAAATTAATGGTCCTATTTTGTAGGAAATCTCATTCTACCCAATTTTGACATTTGAAAACTTAGATTTCGACTTGTTTTGAGGAAGTTATGGCCAAAATAATATTTGGACATCTTCTATGTTCATCTGTCCTAATTCTGGTAGGGACGATGAATTGTGCTGCAGGCATGAATAGTGCCGCATGGATGAATAGTGCTGTAGGCTTGTATAGTGTCGCATGGAATTAATAGTACCGTATGGATGAATAGTGCCGTAGGCTTGCATAGTGCCGCAGGCTTGCATATAGTGTCGCATGGAATGAATAGTGCCGTAGGATGAATAGTACCGCATAGAATAAATAGTGCCGCATGGATGAATAGTATTGTATGGAATGAATAGTGTCGCATGGATGAATAGTGCCGTATAGTGCCTATTTGGCTATTTTGGCTGTTTTATGTCCTATTTGGCTGATTTGTTGTAACTCCACTTGTTCATAAATAAATTGAATATTTCCTATATTCTACTTTTATTTGATTAATTCCTAATTAATAATTTTCAAAGAATATTTATTTTCTAACTAATTCTTAAACTATTTCCCTAGTTCTTAAACTTTATTCTCTAATCCCATTTTCCTATTTTACCATTAATTTCCTTTGGGTTTCTATTCAAACCATTTGCAATGGGCCAGCCGATCCATCATTCTTTATTCTCATTTCAACAAATCCTTTTCCATCTCATTTCCTATTTCAGCCATTAACATTCTCAGCCAGCCCGACCCATCCATTCTATTGGGCGCGGATCTAAAGACTAACCCGATAACCTATTAACACCCAACTGTTATATTCAAATCCATTCCATTCACTCATTCATTTCATTTCCCTCCACTCCTCTGCTGCGGAGACGATGACGACAATGCCGCACGGAGAAGACGACTCCAGAAGCTTCTTCCCAACTGCCTAACCACCTCGTGCATCCCCACCGTTGATCCTAACAACCTGTTTCATTCTTGACCGTCGAATTGTAACCACCGCTGCCCGCCCAACCGCCGGTCAGTGCCCGCGCAACCGCCTGCCAGCTCGACGTTGCCTATAAATTGAACCCTAGTCTTCGTCTTCTTCATCACTTTCCTAGGCGGTGAAGCCCTGTCGCGTTCCTCACTAATTTTCTTCTTCCTCGAGCTTCTGAAGTCTGGCCATGGCGATCAGAGTTTGAAGAAGGATCGGTCGAGAAAGAACACAGTGAATCGAGCTTGGAGTGAGTGCCATTCTTCTAGATTCTTGAGTTCGATTACTTGGTTAACAATCAATATTGATCGAGTTCTCCTCTGTCCTTTGAAGCTTTGGCCATGGCTCTTTTCCTAGGCGATGATCAATCTCAACTGTCAGCAGCATCGTCCTATATTTCTGGTAAGATCTCCATCGATTCCTTCCTTATTTATGCGATCAGTTCTTCATCATTTTCCCGCACTCTAAGTAATGAGTCGTGCCTCAAATTCTGGCAGGATCCATTCCTATTGATCGATCAATAGGCTCAATTGACTTGTTATTCTCGATCTAAAGCTCTGTACCAATCACTTGATCGAATCGGTAAGTTTCTTGAACCTCCTGTATAATGACTGTACAGATTGGCGAATTTTGATTCAATTTTGATGAACAGATTCTTGATTGAATCTCAGATCCTTGGAATTTGATTAGAATTGTATTGGTGAGTTTTTGATATGATTCTTGCGAGTCTTTCTCCAATTTGGAGTCGATATAATTCAAAATATCACTCATATTTCATAATATTTCTCTTGCTCATCACCTATTCAATGATATGTCTGAACCAGAGTATCCGCAAAGGTTTAGACACAAGACTCAGTGTGTCGACGACAGAAGACTCGAGCAAGCACTCCTGGGGCTCAGTTATACGATTCAAGAACCTTAGTATTCATTTTGGGTGACAACTATGCGTAGGAGATCGGAGGGACTCGTGTCGAGTGATCAACTGTGGTGACAGTTGCAGCAGACACGGATGGGAGATGTCGAACACAGTGATCAGTTCACACGGATATAGCCGTTAGTAGGACATTGGGTTCTTGAGTTTAAGTTGCACATCCACTTGGTTTTGAATTCCCATATTATGCAGTAGCTGTTGGTTCACTTGGTTCAGGATTGTGCACAAAGATCGTGAGGGGTGTCTGTGTCATTCCCGACGTGAGGAGCAAGTATAGTAGCACTAGCCATTAGAACTATGTTAGATTCTTAGGCTCTGTATGGTTCTTGTTGGTTTAGGTTCAAATGAAGATGACTGTTGGATTCAAGTATAGGGTTAGTATGGTTAAGTCCTTATTTGAACTTGAATTTCCATAAGTGCAAAGCTTAGGATTTAAGCTAGCATTGAGTTAGTCCATTGAGTTAGCTTCACACTAGTGTGCTTGGTTATTTAGTAGACTGGGGGTTGGTGATAGGTTGCCTGGCAGTTAACTTTCTGATTAATTATTAGTAAGAATTATTTAAATTGACATTAGGTATAGAACTGGCTCCATTAGCAAATGAATGAACCTTATTAGTAATAACTAGAACTAGCTAGTAATTATTAGAGTGGATTAGGAATTATTTAGCTAAATTCTAAAATATTGATTTTTCTATTTTAGGTGATCTAGAAGACTTGGACAAAATCCCCTAATCAAGGCAAGTACATGTACTCAGTATTACCATCATTGCATGCATTGCACTCACACAGTTCTTGTGTCATTATTGTATTTTTCCTATCTTTCTTGCGTGTATTGTTTCTCGTGTCGGGTGGGGGACATTCTAGAAAAATGTGATTGACCAATATTGGACAAATATTGCCTGATAGCATACTCCGTATGCCAGATGTCCATTTCGTGCATGACTGATAGTATTGTCATCAGACATGCCTGATTATTGCGTGACTGATAGCATTGTCGTCAAACATTGTCACGACCCGCACCCTAATTAGGGGCACGAGTACGTGGTTACGTCCAGCCTACGCCGCAGAATCGGCGGTAGAACGCTGTATAGGTCGTCTACAAATACTACAACTAAACAGTATAAAGGTACCTGTACAGTATATACACTCCGAATGGAGGTGGCATAGCAAATACAGTCTCAATCACAAAATAAAACTAAGGTAGATAGCACGAAAATGAAATATGATATATGTGAAAACAGGAAATGAGTTCAACATCCAACGCAGCTAGAGAGAAACAAATAACATCACAGAGTCACAAAATATAAATATAAGCTACTACAGTCTAAAACAAAAGCTGGATCGCAGTCCAGGCAAACCTAACTAAGCAATACTACTGTGGGTAAGCAAAGTCTAGTGGCTCAACTAACAGGCTACAGTCTGGCCTAAGTCTCCATCTGTCTCGACCCCATAGTAGGTCGAGCAGCCTGCCTCAGAAACATCTGTAATATGTCAACGATATCATGTCAGGAAAATGAGCAAGTACAAACATTAACAGCAGTTTCATATGAATTGAAAAATTCTATAAGGGACAGTATAATGAAATACAAGACAAAGATATGGGATGACTTGGGAGCCATTCGAAAGCCGAGCTACAACCCGTAAACCAAATAAGGATCGGGGTTGTAACCCTTCTCCCGAACAGAACCTAGCCTCCAATCAAAATATAGCATAAGAGCATGTAGAATATGTGAAATATGAGAACAAATCAATAGAAAATATATATCAAGATATGAGTACTGAATATATATATATATATATATATATATAAACAAATATATATATATATATATATATATATATATATATATATATATATATATATATATATATATATAGGATGACTTGGGAACTATTCGGAAGCCGAGTTACAACCCTTAAACCAAACAAGGACCGGGGTTGTAACCATTCTCCCGAACAGAACTTAGCCTCCTATGATAAATAAATATAAAAATGTGACTTGAATTATTAGAGCGTTATGTGATCGGCTTGGGAAATGTTACAGGACAGGCTATCCACTTGGCCAGACAATCACATAAAAATCTGGAAAGGGTCATGTCCGCCAACCTGGATAACGAGCGCATGAATAAGATCTCGCTATACCCTACGTGAGGTGAGAGTGGCGCAAGCACATGAATATAGTGACATGAGACTTTGATCACATAGCCCCTAATAATTTCCCACCCCCGAATAGTATAACGGATCTGGACATGACATGTCATGACACGGGATTCAAAAACTGCGGGCCAGCCCACTCCCAAATCGATGTCTATACAGTACAGGACATAAGAAATATTACGTACCAATATACCAAGAAAGTTCAGGAAAAATATCTCATGCCATGATCCAACATATACTAGTCCGTGAACTATCGTGATTGGAAATCGAGTATGACACTACAACTGAATCGGATATAGCAGATATCAAGACAATGAAAGCTATCAGTGAATGTACTCCCCTGTGGTCTTGAGCTGATAAGGTGAACAGATGCTCAGAGTAATCACAGACCTAAAGATGAGATACCATGAGTCAACAGGGTTTAATAATGAAAAGAAAGCTAATCTAGTCATGATATGCAAGTCTAAGTAAAAACTAGGTCAAACTAAGTCACACCAAGCTAAACTTGGTTATATTGAGCCAAAATAGGTCACACTAGGACAACCAAGGTCAAACAAAGTCACAGGAAGTCAATCCAAGTCAAACAAGGTCAATCTGGGTCAAGGGTAGACTTACAGTTGACTTTTGATCAAAAAGTCAACTCTAGTCAACACTGAGTCAACCCTGGGTCAATCCTAGGTCAAACTAGTCAAATGTTGACTAACAGTTGACTTTCAGTCAACTGGTCGACTTTGGTTTGGTTTTGGGCCGATTCTAGGTCAAGCGTTGACTTGAAATTGACTTTCGGTAAAAAGTCAACTCTTGGTCAACGTGGGTCAAGACTAGCCTAAACTACGCTCATCTAGTCATTACCTACCAAAAAAACCTATTTCTAACCCCATCTGGCAATCAGAAACCCAATACCTTATATTACCCAATATCCTAACATTTATCCTTTACAAGGTATTCCCGGTACCTCGTCCATTACAAAGGAAATCCAGCTAATCCTCAAGATACTAGCCTAGGCTACTTAGGGTAGCTTGATACTATCCTATATAAGGTTTACCTACCAAGAATTCTGGGTTTCTTAGACATCTAGTCCATCTTATGGTCATGTTGGTTATCTCAAAATTACCTTAAAGTGTCATGAGACACCCTATGGTATCTTGAGATATCATTTTTCTAACACTATCCAACCATATTAGCTCTATTAGGATACTAACTTATCTACTACACTCACTAAACACACCCCACTAGGTCCAAAACTCTCAAATCTAACATCTCGTATCCTAACTTATACTAACTTATAAGCTAACATCTATTGACAAGTCCTAACTAACAAATACCTAACAACTTGGTAGCAAACTCTATCTAATAAGGGCTAACTAATATATAGGGATGGCTAAATGGAAGGGGGATAAATTTTAAAGGAAACTGGGGATTAAACGGATTAAAACTAAAGGCTTAAAAGCTTAATAAGCTGTCAATAAGCTGCTGCTGAAAAGCTGCTGCTTATTGCACTGCTTATGCTGCTGCTTATTGCACTGCTTATGCTGCTGCTTATGCTTACTGCTTATGCTGCTGCTTGCAAAAGCTGCTGCTGCAAGCTGTTGCTGCTTATTAGCTGCTGCTTTTCACTGCTTATCGCTGCTTTTGCTTATTGCTTATCAATCTCTTATATATATATATATATATATATATATATATATATATATATATATATATATATATATATATATATATATATATATATAATAAATAATATATATATATATATATTTATTATATATATATATATATATATATATATATATATATATATATATATATATATATATATATATATATATATATATATATATATAATAAATAATATATATATATATATATATATTTATTATATATATATATATATATATATATATATATATATATATATATATATATATATATATATATATATATATATATATATATATATATATATATATATATATATATATAATAAAAATACTCGTATATATATTATGAAACATGGAGAAAAATGTAATGACAAGCAATAACACATCTCTAACATATAAAAATCTAATATTAAAACGTGTATTAAATTATTTAAACACAAGTGTCTAATATTGGGGGTTTCCCACATGGACAGAAAACACAACTAGGACGCTCCTAATAGCTCCAAATGGATACGAAATGGACACAAATAGAGACAAAACCATGGGGGTCATTCCTATGGGTTCAAATGAATCCTAAATGCATGTAGGGATGAAATAGAGAAGAGATTATACCTCCCGGTTGATCGAATCTAAGGAAACTCCTTCCGATACGACACAGACACGTAGAGACCTCCAAATGGACACGAACGAAAGCCAAATCCTTCCAAACTTGGCTAGCACCCTCTTTTCATGGAGTAGAGAAGAAATGAAGAAGATTTGGTGGAAGAAAAGATTGATTTGGAGAAGAAATAAATGGTGGTTGCTCTCAAAATTTGGAGAAGAACAAGAGAGAAATTTGTGGATAGAAATGAAATGAAGTGACTCACCCCCTATCCCTATTGTGGCCGGCCCTATGGGGGGTTTTGTCCCTATTAGCTAATGTCTAAAATGCCCTCCATCTATCTCTAATTGATTTAATTAAAATAGGTTTTAGGTTGAGGCTAAATTAGTCTAGTTTTAAATCTCTAATTAACAAAACCTAGTCATAAATAATTAGTCTAACATACTAACTAAAATATTGTCATGTGTGGGCCATGTCTAACTAATAAGTGGGTCCCACTAGAGTCAAAGTTACCCGGGTCCCCGATACAAGTCGGATTGAGTTGAAATTCGAATCCGACTCAAATAACCCCAAAACAATATCATAAATAATAAAATAAATTTCAAAAATAAAAAATGACAAAAATACTCGTGTTCTTGAAAACTAGGGATGACAAATCTATCCACCTTAAAAAAAATTCGTCCTCGAAATTAAAACAAAGCAATCACAGAAAAACACATGCAGAAAATAATCCCTCTCAAATACTTCAAAAAAATTTCAGCAAAATAAAAATCTCTTGAGGCACAACAACACTTGCAAATAAATACTGTTACGTGTCCGACACGGACACGAAACCAACACAAAATCTCACCTATCAAAAGCCAAATCAACAATCACTAATGCAATAATATCAAAAATAAGTCAAAGAGGTCCAATGACCAAAATACCCTTGGGCCAGAAATGACACTGAAAATATCCTAATCACATGGTTAGGCTCTAGGTCAAACAGTCCTTAGGGTTTCACTAGCAAAATATCAAAATCACAAGTCATGGCTTAAAATTTTAAAATGATTAAAATCTCCAAAATCAAAGCATAAATTAAATGACAATAATTAAATGATTAAAATTATTCTCAATTAGAAACTGGGTGCTACAATTCTATCCACTTTAAAAGAATTTATCCTAAAAAATTAAGGTGGTAGTGCTCCTTATAGGTCAAACATCCCACAAACAAAATCTTAAAATCATGCAGTTCGATAATCGTATGCGTCTGTCCAAAATCATGATACTCAGAATCTTTGTCATGCTAGTGAGCAAGGCTACGATAATCACAGAGTCCTCGACTAAGGTACATTCCTCTAGAATTATGGTATTTAAATTTTTTGCATTGCTGCATGCTTGGCAGCAAAAACCTTAAATTCCTATACCCGAGAAATACGTCCATAATCCGACTATATGTCCTCACGATGCCAGCTAGCATGACCCTAGAGGATTCTAAAATCTCATAATCGAGGCGACCTAGCCCATACGACTTATCTCAGAAGAAAAATCGTATCACAAGAACAAATTTTTTTTATCAAACAATCAAGGAACAGATAGAATCGAATTTCAAGACAGTTATAAGGAGGCAATGCGAAAATGAGATCGAAAGATTGGAACCTGCAATCAGCCCTGCTACTACCTGAGTGCCCTCAACTGTCATGGCAAAAGCACGCCCCTGCTGGCCTCCTCTAGCCTGCTGCACTCTATCCTGGCCTCTTCGAATTCCACTAGAGTAGCAATTCCTCAGCTGGTGGTCGGGCGACCCACAGTATAGATATACGTCCAACCTCTTCCTAAAGGTCTCTTGACTGTGTCCTGGTTTCCTGCAGAAGTCGCACTGAGTAGTCTGCCTCTGGCCCTGTCCCTGGTGCTGGTGGGCACGTGCTGGTGCCTGCTGAAACTGTAACTGAGGCTGCTGCTGAATTTTCCTCGGCTGGAAGTGAGGGCGCTTCGTCGGCCCCGCACTAGAGCTCACACCAAGAACATCGCTACCCCTCTTCGGCTTGAGGCCGAAGTCCTCCTCTGCTATCTGCACCTCCATCTGTATCTGCTCGAAGGTCGCATCGCGTCGCCCGGAAGTACGAGTGCAAACCGCATGAATAAGGCCTCTTCGGAACTTGTGGGCCTTATATTCCTCATCCTGGATCAGATCTGGTACCAACCTACTCAGACGAAAAAACTTCGCTGCATACTCGTCCACCAACGAGTTCTCCTACACCAATCCGGCGAACTGGGCCTCCAGAGCTGTCAGAGCCACATCGGGGTAGAACATCTCCTTGAAGAGCCGTCTGAAGTTCTCCCATGTCAAACCTCTCACTGACGCACGAGGATCCGTACAAAACTACGTCAAGGCGATGTCGAAGAACTGACTCGCCGCAGCTGTGACCTATAGTCCACTCGGAACCTCTACTAACTCCAGGCTCCTCTGGACGTCCTCTAACCAGTCATCTGCATACAGGATACCCTCGGTACCCTTGAAGTCCCTCGGGTTCATCTTCCTGAAATCTAGGCATGTGCCAGGCCTCCTCTGACCCTGCTGCTGAACTGGGGCACCCTGAACTGTACCCGATACAACCCTCTCTACTGCTGTGGTGTCCCATGCAGGTCAGAGCATATCGTATCGATTATGTAACTGTACCGGTACGAGCCTGCGAATATGACTAAACCTTAGAAATCTTAATCCACTCTGCCTTAAAAATTCTCTTAGAAATTTCTCTACCGTATTTGAAACTTCGTATTCGTTCTTGATTATTCTCCCTTGCCTTCTTGTACCATTGATTCTCATCCCTTTCTATTTCGAGGTGATGAATGATCGTGCTGTCTAGGTTTTATTAGAAATTCTTAAATTATAGTATAATATTGCTTGACTATTGAATGTTTGGTTGTTTATAGATATGAGGGATTATAGATGCCATATGCCTAGATATCTGCCGGTAGAATTGTTAACAACTAGTTAGAAGACCATAAGACTTTAGTTACCATGTTTTGAGGAGTAGTGTGACCAAAGGTGCGTAGAAGTCCCCAAGTAGTCGGAGTTATAAAATGACTAAAGAAGGTCATAAAATATTTTTGGAGAAATTAAATTTGAGGAGATCAAGGTGATAGTAGACTTTGATTTTTAAGGAATAATTATGAATTAGAATTTCGAGGACAAAATTATTTTTAAGGTGGGTAGATATGTAGCTCCCCTTCCCGAAAATTTTTGAAAATATTTTTTATTATTTACTTGATTTGAATGGTGATTTTTAGAGTTTATTAAATAATTATTTTGTTAATTATTATGGTAGATGACTTTAGCCACGGTTGAGTTTTGAAGTATCAGACGACTAGGAATCCTGGCACGGATAGTGCAGTGGCGTGCCTTGACTAGTGTTTAGCCATCTTAGGGGAATACAAAGCTATAGGAGTGTCCTAACTAGGAAAACCAGGCCAAGTTGCAATTTAACCCGTACCGAAGATTTTATTTATTATTTAATTATATTATTGAGTTTTCGGGAACCCGGTTGTACCGAACCTGTCCAGATTGGACCCAAGTCAAATCCAAGCCCATGTAGGCATGTAGTGGGACCCAATGCAGCCATGTAGACATATTCTAGGTAGATGCAATATCTTTAGGAATTGGCAATTAATTTCTAATAATCGTTATATATACATTATAAGTATTATTATTATTATTTTATTAGTGTTTACAATATTTGTGTGATTTTCGGGAGCCAATAAAGAGTGTGCGTACTGGATTCACCAAAACACCGATTAAGTATTATTTTATTATTTTGTGGTGATTAAATAAATATATTTATTACTGTTAGATATTATTATTATTGGTTAATTGAGTATTATATATATATATATATATTTTTATATATATATATATATATATATATATATATATATATATATATATATATATATATATATATATATATATATATATATATATATATATATATATATATTTTATTTTTTTTTTTTTTGAAATCCAAGCGGCCGTGGGCGAACCACCAAGTCGCCCCCGTGGGGGCTTGAACTCCGTCCGATGCCCCGAGTGCCAAAGGCCCTAACCGGTAGGCTACAAGGCCATTGGCATATATATATATATATATATATATATATATATATATATATATATATATATATATATATATATATATATATATATATATATATATATATATATATATGTGTGTGTGTGTGTGTATGTGTGTGTGTGTGTGTGTGTGTGTGTGTGTGTGTGTGTGTGTGTGTGTATGAGTGTACATAATAAATATATATATTATATATGTGTGCATGTATATATATATAAAAATATATATGTATATGTGTGTAAGTGTATGAATATATAAATATGTATTTGTGTGTGTGTGTGTGTGTGTCTATATATATAATATCTATATATATATATATATATATATATATATATATATATATATATATATATATACATATATATATATATATATATATATATATATATATATATATATATATATATATATAAAATATATATATTTATAAAATATATATATATATATATATATATATATATATATATATATATATATATATATATATATATATACGTATATGTGTGTGTGTGTGTATATATATAAAATATATATGTATAAATGTATATATATATATGTGGCTGAAAAAGAAATAGAAAGAGAAATAAAAAAATAGAGATTAAAACATCAGTGAGCCCAAACCAACCAGCTAAAGGCCCGAGCCGGCCCAGCAGACACCAGCCTAAAAGCCTTGGCCTAACCCCCCCAGCCCGAGCGCAAGTCCCCTGTTCTGTTCTACTTACTATATATATACGTATGTATATATGTATGGAAGGAAGCGGAACATCGAACCCTAATCTCCTCAAACCGCCACCACCCACACCTGTGTGCCGGGGACTTCGACCGAGCGCCACCTTGCGCGCCACCCGCCACCGGCGCCACCGCCTCGTGCGGCAATGGCCGCACGAATGTACAGCGCACACGCGAGGAACGACAATAACATATCGACGAGGTACCAACTTCAGTGTTATGTTTCTTCGCGTACACTTCGTCGTTTTTAATTGCGTAAATTAGTATGGGAACCCCATATGACCCTCTAGAGGCCCCAGAAAATAGCTTGCAATATGGTCGAGCCTTTGATTTGCAAAATCGAGGCAAACTTCGACAAAAACCTATCCCAAAAATAGGACATATATCAGTCCATAAACCTACATTGGAAGATCGATTTCGATCGATCCAGTAACCTTTTAGAAATTCCACCTGAACACAGTTATAGACAACATATAGGGCTCCACAACCCTTTTCACAGAAGTCGATTTCATCGACTACCCGCCGAGAAATCGGATCCCGAAGTTTGACAAAACCTGTTTTAAAATCAATAAATTCTTCATATACGACGTGCGTCCCGCCAATCTGGGGGACGTGGTCGCGAACCAAAAGCATCGAAAGGTGCGTAACGGTTTCATGGACGTGTGGGCTTTGACGGAATTCAAATTGGTCGCGTGTGCGCGACGAATTTGATGCGTATCCGTCAAAATTTACCGTATCGGCCTCTGTGCAAATTTCTCAATTACTTTGTGCACGCTCGTCAGATCGAGAAAAAACTTATGCCAACAGGACCGTATCATTTTTATGGTCCTGCATGCCAAGTTTGGTCCGATTCTGAGACAGTTGATCAGATCGCCGTTTTGCAGGCCCCACGGTCCGACTCAACGGGCGATTTTGTGCACGGTCCGTCGGAATCTAACTTTGGACATACGGTTGGGTTCGTATCGGAAAATCGAACCTGTTGACATATAGTTTGACGACTTTAGAGACCATTGACTCTGGCATACTTTTCGGTACAAAGCGGGTCCAACGGCGGACATCGTTTCTGTCTGAAATTACCGTTTTACCCCTGTGTCCAGAATTGGACTTAAGGACAGACAATCCTAGCTAATTTGACTATTCTGAGAATGTTGGCATTGTTTGTTTCAGCTTTCGAAGACAGTTGTGGGATTTGGACTTATTTGGCTTACCGGTTGACGGTTTATTGTTGGCTCTTCGTGCAGCCACCAGACAAGTATACCTTGCCTCCCTCTACAGTTTATTTTTATGATTATATTACACCTGTTGTAGTATGTTATCTTTAATTACCTTAGTTGTTATAGATTTATATGATACCGCGTTTACCAGTTTATTGTCTTGCTTGTATATCTGTATTTCATGACTTGATAGTGTAGTTATACCAGGCTTGTTTACGTCATAGATCATGCTAGAGTTGTCCTTACCTATATCATGACTGAGTTGTACCGTGTCTTCACTTGTATCTTGACTGAGTCATGTCTGCAAGTATGTATGAGTGAACTGCTATTCCTTTGTCTTTTCCACAACCTGCGAGTCCACACACGGGACGAGGGTTGTCCGTTTGCACCTGCGAGTCCACACACGGGGCGAGGGTGACTTGTCTTGAAACTGATCTGCGAGTCCACATTCAGGGCGAGGGTTGGTATTCCATTGATCTTCTAGCAGTTCAGTTATGCATAGTTGTTCCTGTATTCGTGTTCATAGTTACCTGTCAGTAGCCACATGTCAGTCTCATGTCTAGTTCCTGTTTATACCCTGTTTATATTATTGCATGATTAAACTGTTAGATAGGCATATTTTATGTATCTTACTAGTTCTCTGAGGACCTGATGATCTCTTCAGATTTAGCGACTACATGGAGTTAGTTAGCAGAACGGAATGGTAGAGGATTGTGATGTATGGTATAGGTATTTTGCTTGTGATATTTCTTTATTATCTTCTCGTACTTTATATTCCGTATCATGTTATATTCTGCTTATTTTATAGACTCATATCATTCTTGGAGTCTAATCGGACAATATGTTAATGGGCTGCAGACCATGACCCATAATTGTTCGTTCTTGTTTTATATGATACTTGTGGATTGAGATATAGTTTAGATTAGACGTGATATCCTATTCTGGACAGCTTATACGTACTCGATTCGGGCTGGAGTCTGCTCGATACGTAGCTGGCTTGCTCACGAGCTCGCGTCCGAAAAGCGGATGCGGGTCGTGACAACTGCTGCCATCGCCAGCTGGTGGGAGTTCTCCATGCTCTACCGTAACGCCTCTGTCTGGCGATGCTGTGCCTCGGCCTGGGCCCTCTGGGTCTGCAACATCTGCTGTAGAAGGGCCATCATCTGTTGTACATCAGTCGGTAGCGGAGGCTGCGGAGGAAGAGTCTCAGGAATGACTATGGATGGTCCCGCTGCTGGAGGTGAAAGACCTCATGGAACTACCGCTGCTACTCCCGTCTGAAGGACAGGAACTGAGGCTGCTGCTCTCTCGACTGCTACTCCCGTAGCCGGAGGTGGAGGTCCTACTGGGTCGGATCTCTCTGGAACTGCACTAGGCCCTGCTGCCTGAGAACGAGTCACTGTCATCCTGAAGACGAATTGAACCCAAGAGATCAATATGGCACAAGATAAGATATTATCAAAGGAGGACAATTGAATTCAAATGCAAGAAGAGTTGTCATGGTAATCAAAAGATCGGAATTTTTTTCCTAAAATGTGATTGAGTAACTCCTATCATATTCTAGATCCTATGTCCTAGTCGCAGGCTCGTAATTAGTACTCTAAGTCGAGCACCATTACGAGATCGCACTAATTGCGACACTGACCTGCATGGGCCACCACAAAAATGTGTCACTACCCGCACCCTGATTAGGGGCACGAGTACGTGGTTACGACTAGCCTACGCCGCAGAATCGACGGTAGAACGCTATATAGGTCGTCTATAAATACTATAACTAAACGGTATAAAGGTACATGTACAGTATATACACTCCGAATGGAGGTGACATAGCAAATACAGTCTCAATCACAAGATAAAACTAAGATAGATAGCATGAAAAAAATATAATAGATGTGAAAATAGGAAATGAGTTCAACATCCAACACAGCTAGAGAGAAACAAATAACATCATAGAGTCAGAAAATATAAATATAAGCTACTACAGTCTAAAATAAAAGCTGGATCGCAGTCCAGGCAAACCTAACTAAGCTATACTACTCTGGGTATGCAAAGTCTAGTGGCTCAACTAACAGGCCACAGTCCTGGCCTAAGTCTCCATCTGTCCCGACCCCAAAGTAGGTCGAACAGCCTGCCTCAGAAATATCTGTAATATGTCAATGGTATCCTGTCAGAAAAATGAGCAAGTACAAACACTAACAGCAGTTCCATATGAATTGACAAATTCTATAAGAGACAGTATAATGAAATACAAGACAAAGATATGGGATGACTTGGGAGCCATTCGAAAGCCGAGCTACAATCCGTAAACCAAACAAGGACCGGAGTTGTAATCCTTCTCCCGAACAGAACCTAGCCTCCAATCAAAGTATAGCATAAGAGCATATAGAATATGTAAAATATGAGACAAAATCAACAGAAAATTTATATATCAAGATATGAGTACTGAATAGGACGACAATATATATATATATATATATATATATATATATATATATAGGATGACTTGGGAACTATTCAAAAGCCGAGTTACAACCCTTAAATCAAACAAGGACTGGGGTTATAACCCTTCTCCCGAGCAGAACTTAGCCTCCTATGATAAATAAATATAAAAATGTGACTTAAATTATTAGAGCGTTATGTGATCGGCTTAGGAAATATTACAGGACAAGCTATCCACTTGGCCCGACAATCACATAAAAATCTGGAAAGGGTCATGCCGGCCAACCCGGATAACAAGCACATGAATAAGATCTCGCTACATCCTACGTGAGGTGAGAGTGGCGCAAGCACATGAATATAGTGACATGAGGCTTTGATCACATAGCCCCTAATAATTCCCCACCCTCGAATAGTATAATGGATTTAGATATGACACGTCATGACACGGGATTCAAAAGCAGGGGGCCAGCCCACTCCTAAATCGATGTCTATACAGTACAGGAAATAAGAAATATCACGTACCAATATACCAAGAAAGTCCAAGAATAACATCTCATGTCATGATCCAACATATACTAGTCCGCGAACAATCGTGACTGGAAATCGAGTAAGACACTACAACTGAATCAGATATAGCAGATATCAAGACAATGAAAACTATCAGTGAATGTACTCGCCTGTGGTCCTGAGCTGATAAGGTGAACAGATGCTCAGAGTAATCACAGACCTAAAGTTAAGATACCATGAGTCAACAGGGTTTAATAATGAAAAGAAAGCTAATCTAGTCATGATATGCAAGTCTAAGTCAAAACTAGGTTAAACTAAGTCACACCAAGCTAAACTAGGTCATACTGAGCCAAACTAGGTCACACTAGGACAACCAAGGTCAAACAAGGTCACAGGAAGTCAATTCAAGTCAAACAAGGTCAATCTGGGTCAAGGATTGACTTACAGTTGACTTTTGGTCAAAAAGTCAACTCTGGTCAATACTGAGTCAACCTTGGGTCAATCCTAGGTCAAACTAGTCAAATATTGACTAACAGTTGACTTTCAGTCAACTGGTCGACTCTGGTTTGGTTTTGGGTCGATTCTAGGTCAAGCGTTGACTTGAAATTGACTTTCGGTCAAAAGTCAACTCTTGGTCAACGTGGGTCAAGACTAGCCTAAACTACTCTCATCTAGTCATTATCAACCAAAAAACCTATTTCTAACCCCATCTAGCAATCAGAAACCCAATACCTTATATTACCCAATATCCTAACATTTACCCTTTACAAGGTATTCCCGATACCTCGCCCATTACAAAGAAAATTCCGCTAATCCTCAAGATACTAGCCTACGCTCCTTAGGGTAGCTAGATACTATCCTATCTAAGGTTTACCTACCAAAAAATCTGGGTTTCCTAGATATCTAGTCCATCTTATGGTCATGTTGGTTATCTCAAAATAACCTTAAAGTATCATGAGACACCCTATGGTATCTTGAGATATCATTTTCCTAACACTATCCAACCATATTAGCTCTATTAGGATACTAACTTATCTAGTACACTCACTAAACACACCCTACTAGGTCCAAAACTCTCAAATCTAACATCTCGTATCCTAACTTATACTAACTTATAAGCTAACATCTACTAACAAGTCCTAACTAACAAATACCTAACAACTTGGTAGCAAACTCTATCTAATAAGGGCTAACTAATATATAGGGATGGCTAAATGGAAGGGGGATAAATTCTAAAGGAAACTGGGGATTAAACGGATTAAAACTAAAGGCTTAAAAGCTTAATAAGCTGTCAATAAGTTGCTGCTGAAAAGCTGCTGCTTATTGCACTGCTTATGCTGCTGCTTGCAAAAGCTGCTGCTGCTTTTCACTCTTATCGCTGCTTTTGCTTATTGTTTATCAATCTCTTATATATATATATATATATATATATATATATATATATATATATATATATATATATATATACAATCAATAATAAAAATATATATATATACAATCAATAATAAAAATACTTGTATATATATTATGAAACATGGAGAAAAATGTAATGCAAGCAATAACACATCTCTAACATATAAAATATAATATTAAAACATGTATTAAATTATTTAAACACAAGTGTCCAATATTGGGGGTTTCTCACATGGACACAAAACACAACTAGGACACTCCTAATAGCTCCAAATGGATAAGAAATGGACACAAATGGAGACACAACTATGGGGGTCATTCCTATGGGTTCAAATGAATCCTAAATGCATGTAGGGATGAAATAGAGAAGAGATTATACCTCTCGGTTGATCGAATCTAAGGAAACTCCTCCCGATACGACACCGACACGTAGAGACCTCCAAATGGACACGAACAAAAGCCAAATCCTTCCAAACTTGGCTAGCACCCTCTTTTCATGGAGTAGAGAAGAAATAAAGAAGATTTGGTGGAAGAATAGATTGATTTGAAGATGAAATCAATGGTGGTTGCTCTCAAAATTTGGGGAAGAACAAGAGAGAAATTTGTGGATAGAAATGAAATGAAGTGACTCACCCCCTATCCCTATTGTGGCCAGCCCTATGGGGGGTTTTGTCCCTATTAGCTAAAGTCTAAAATGCCCTCCATCTATCTCTAATTGATTTAATTAAAATAGGTTTTAGGTTGAGGCTAAATTAGTCTAGTTTTAAATCTCTAATTAACAAAACCTAGTCATAAATAATTAGTCTAACATACTAACTAAAATATTGTCATGTGTAGGCTATGTCTAACTAATAAGTGGGTCCCACTAGAGTCAAAGCTACCCCGGGTCTCCGATACAAGTTGGATTGAGTTGAAATTCGAACCCGACTCAAATAACCCCAAAAATATATCATAAATAATAAAATAAATTTCAAAAATATTTAAAAATGAAAATGAAAAAAATACTCCTGTTCTTGAATACTGGGGGTGACAGACATGCCTGATTATTGATTGACTGATAGCATATTCTATATGCCTGATTACATATTAGTCCCCACATGTTGATAACGTCCAATTGCACATGAACACATAGCTAGTGCATACCTTACATTCACATTGTTTCTCTGTCTTTAGTTCTATTCGCTATATTATTCCATTGATCTTCCATGGTAGGTTTTATTGAGTATATTGTGCTTTGCTCCATCCTGATTGGACTATTGTTTACAGGTGATCCTTTAGACTATTATGGATTGCAGATGGATGGCCCAGCAGTGGAGCATACTCTTGATGCTACTGAGGGACGGGACTATATTCTCGAGATGTAGTTAGACTGATGTATAGGATATTTTTTGATTGGTTGTATTGATATAGCAGGCCTAGTGTTAGCCTTATCTTTCATTATCGGCTTTGTACCCGTCATTCATGTAAAGGCTGTAATAACTGCTGGATATTGGATTGCTGTGATGGTTAGTATAGATTTTGAGGTTAGATGTTGTGATGAGATTAGTGCTTACTATTGATGACTAGACGTCTCACTACCGCTATCAACGACAGTGTAGGTCAGGCATGTATCGACCTGTACCCGATTATTCGGAAGCGGGACGTGACATATTTTTGTGGTGGCCCATGCAGGTCCTTAGAAAACTCATCACAGCATAGGACCATTATGATATCTGTTATTGTCTATCTCTATCTTATTATGTATTGCTAACACACATTGTACACCCACGAGTCACTGATGTTTCTTCTCCTTTCATTTCAAAAAATGGCCAAAGGAAGAAAGGAGCATCAACTGCGAGCCCGCACTCCGAGTGTAGCCCCTTCCGGGAAAGGATCGTCTACCCCACCTATGGTAGACCCCAAACACACCGATACCCACGTGCTACCTATCATGAGGGCTTCTTCACGACACTCCATCAGTTCTATGGGGGGCACCCAGATGCATGAGCTAGTCCATGGGCTGTTGGAGGCCCATAGAGCCCAAACTCAGAGTCTATTGGACGTTCAGAGGGAGCATACCACTATTTTGCGAGAAGGCATTGAGAGATTAGTTAGCCCACTACTACTACCGTCTCCCCCACTTCCCCAGACTACTACTACCGCTCCACCGACATCTCATATTCCACCTCCACCGACTACCATACCGACCCCATCATACATCCCACCTCCGCCATACACTCCACATCCATCACATATTCCACCTCCATCACCCACCCAGGCTCCAAGTACAGCCTACTACCCCCGCTTTCACCCAACCCGACCCTATCTCTTTTATTCCGCCTTCCATCCATACTCATGCCTCCCCCACTTATACCCATACTACCTACACTCCCCAGCAGAGAGAAGGTTATATCCTAGATTTTAAAAGGATGGTACCCAGAGAGTTCCTTGGGACCGAGGGTATACTCTACGTCGATGTGTGGCTAGAGGATATGGAGAGGGTGATGAGACTATCTAGGCTTCCGGAGGACCTCAAAGTGGAGGCAGTCGGCGTGCAGATGCATGATCTGGCACGTACCTGGTTTAGGAGCGAGCCTCAGCTCGCAGTACCTGGATTGACTTGGAAGCAGTTTGTGGAAATCTTCAAGAAGAAGTTTTTTTTGGCTGTGGCCAGAGAGGCTTTGGAGTGCCAGTTTCAGACTCTTGAGCAGTGGACTCGCTCAGTTGATGAGTACGCGGCAGAGTTCGAACAACTTAGTCGGTTTGCAGTGGGTAGAGCCCGAGATCCAGTCGTAAAAGCTACGAGATTCAGGCAGGGTTTGTCACGCCCCGATTCGGTAGAATCGATAATCGTCCCCCAGAGCGTGATGCCGTGCAAGCCTAAGTTACGCTTGCACAAGGCGGTTAATAAGGTTATCCGAAACAACAGCATTTGCAAGGGTACGCGGAGAAATTGAACACATTTATATAAAAAAGGAAACTTGTATTTTTATTGATAATAAGTTGGATTACAGACTCGATTACAAAAGAGGCCTCTCGGGCTTACAACCGACATCGATGAGATAGTCATTCCATACATTTACATCCCTTTTTACATGACAACAAAATGACTCTAAGACCTGGGATCGGCGAGAGTCTGCGCTGCATGATGCAGTTGAATCGAGTCTTCAAAATGTTGCAGAGTTAGCCTTCGTGCTAGCAAGGCTTCAAAAGGAAGGAGCGTCGACTTCAGTTTCTTGGCACGCTGTCCTGGTTCCGAGTACCTGTTGAGAGAGAGGGTCAGCACTTTATACTTTGTGCTAGTGTATGGCAATTTACGTCCCGTGCTCTCATTTGTTGAAGAAGTTAAGTGAGCGTGCATGCCAATGTTTAGTGAAGTTTCTAGCCATCCTATTCAATTCAAACTTTATATTTGAAGGCACAACTGCATATCGATGATAGATCTTACCCCTGGCAGAGCACGCCATCGTAGCGTAAACTTACCATATTCTTTCCTGTCATGTTGATAATAATAAAATATAATAGAGTGTATTCGTGAAGGTCACCGGCACGACAAGCCATCCTGGACATATAGCTTGGTAGACAGAGGTCCTTCAGCGCAGGTAGCGAGCCCCGTTGAAAGCTACTGCCTACCGTGGCATGCATCCGGCATAGCTATCAGTGTTTCTTCCTAGGCCGGAACGGTCTCGTGGCCTCGGGATACCGTCCGAAGAAACAATCGCCCTTGTCGACAAGTTGTCCATGACCGTGCTAAGTTAATTATTATTTCAAGGCACATCTTTATGTATTGTTGCGACATTCATTTAATCGATTCGTCTTTCCTTAGCAGGGTTCTATATGATTCGATAATTGTAAGCACGATAATATTATATGACAAGCATCTGTATAGTTCGTGTGCATGGGACGTCGTGTGATCGTTCATACGAATATCATTCATGTCATTGCATTACATCTAGCATAGCACATGTCTAGTATCGATAATGTATTAGAAAAGAGGGTCGAGAGAAGAAGGGTCAACCACTCACCTTAGTATTTACTTGAGGCGAGAAACTGGTTGGCCGCGCTAGACGTTACCTACACGATCACCTGAAATCGCACAAGCAACCGATTAGAACACTGTGTTATTCAAGGAAATTCGATACGATTGCGAAGTTCAAAATGTAAGCCATAAAAACCATCGAAAACATTCACAAAAACGCATTCAGAAAACAAAGCCAAAACCAATGCAAGCGGCATGAAAAGCAGAGCAACGGGAGGTCTCTTCCGACTCAGCCGCAGTGTCTATCCTCGAGGCGTAACCCGCTGAATATGGGACTTGGTTCCGAAGAAGCCATTCTATAACGGGGAATGGATCTTAATTCAACCATTCTCGTTTGATCGATTCGATCGATCCCGACCTATCGGTCCCGACCGAGTCGATAGCGACAGTGTTCCATTCTTGCGCAACCCGTGGACGAACAACGGGGCACGATGTAGGGATGAGGCACTACAGGGTTTGAGCCATGAGCTTCGTTACTTAGTCATGGCTAACGGAGTTACTACTTATGCTGGGATGGTCACCGTAGCTCAGAGGTTAGAGATTGATCTGAGTCTCCGACCAAGAAAGATCGTGACATCAGTGGAGGAGGTAGCCATTCGGGACCATCCAAACGTCCCAATACCCAGCAGACGAAGACCTTCACATCCTAGCCTCCTCAGAGGGCCCCATAGCAACAGCAGCAGCGACCAGTTCAGCAGCCTTGTGGATATTGTCAGAAGGTGGGCCATACTTGGCCGATGTGTAGAAAGCGACTGGGGCAGTGCCTCATATGTGGGGCAGCTGATCATCAGGCTAGAGAGTACGCCCTAGCTCGTACACCAGCGGGACCACCCCAGAATGGTACCGCAGTTGGACCTTCTGGACTTCCACTAAGAGGACCACCCTTGCCGACTCAGCAGCAGAGGTTCGCCCAGCATCAGCACAGAGGAGGACAGCCAACTCAGGGGAGGGCTTTTGTTGTAGCTACGGACGAGGCAGAGCCAGTGGCAGATGTCATCACAGGTAGTTTATCCTTGTATTCCTTTTCCGCTACTGCATTATTTGATTCAGGAGCATCCCACAGTTTATTTCCTTAGAGTTCATGCATCGACACCATATCATACCCACATATTCTAGGAGGAGTTGCAGGATACTTATCGGTGGGGGTATAGTACCAGTTCGAGATGCTTGTGATTACCCCATTAGTATAGCAGAAAGAGAATTCAAGACCCAGCTCCTCGTAATGCCACTCCCGGGATTTGATGTGATCTTTGGGATGGACTGGTTGAGCGAGCACTATGCAGTTATAGACTGCCACCAGGGGAGAGTCATTCAGACCACCAGGAGAGACACCGTTTGAGGTAGTCAGGAGCATTGCAGAGAGGCCAGATGGAGTCAGCTTTGGAGCAATCATGGAAGAAAAGTCACCACTACATCCACTCATAGCAGAGTTTCTAGATGTATTTTCCGAAGATCTACCGGGACTACCGCCAGACAGAGACATTGAGTTCGGGATTGACTTAGTTCCAGGTCAGAGCCACGCTCCCAGCACTATTACAAGGTCTCAATCCCAAGAAAGCAAAGGAAATGAAGGCACAGATTGATGAGTTAGAAGGAAAGGGCTTCATTCGATCGAGTGCTTCACCTTGGGGAGCACCAGTCCTATTTGTGCCCAAGAAGAATAGGACAGTCAGGATGTGTATCGATTACAGAGCCCTCAACAAATTACTATCAAGAACAGATATCCTTTACCCCGGATCGATGAATTGTTTGATCAACTGAGTGGAGCGAAGGTCTTCTCTAAGATAGACCTTTGGTCTGGGTACCACCAGGTGAAGGTTCGTGAGCAGGACATTTCCAAGACAGCATTCAACACTCGGTACAGGTAGTACGAGTTTCTAGTCATGCCATTTGGTCTCACGAATGCCCCAACAGTGTTTATGAAACTGATGAATAAGGTCTTCCACCAGTATTTGGAAAAATTCGTGGTGGTGTTCACTGATGATATACTGAACTATTCAAAGACTCCGGAAGAGCACGAGGAACATTTGAGGATAGTGCTGGAGACTTTGAGGAAGAAAAAATTGTGTGGAAAGCTTTCAAAATGCAAGTTTTTCCTGGACAAGGTTGAGTTCCTGGGACATGTAGTGACAGGAGAGGGCATCACAGTGGACCCCAAGAAGATAGAAGCAGTAAAGGCATGGACTACGCCTAGCACAGTTGTAGAGATCAGGAGTTTTCTAGGCCTAGAAGGGTACTACAGAAAGTTCGTACAGGATTTTATCAAGATAGCAGAACCCATGACTAGGCTTACCAGGAAAGACGAGAAGTTCGTCTGGACAAATGCATGTCAGGCAGCATTTGAAGAACTGAAGAACAAATTGACTTCGGCTCCGATTTTATCACTACCATCAGGATCGGGAGGGTTTACCATATACAGTGATGCTTCAGGGAAAGGCTTGGGCTGTGTCTTGGAACAGAACAAGCGGGTGATAGCTTATGCATCAAGAAAACTGAGACCTCATGAGAAGAACTATCCTACCCATGACCTGAAACTTGCAGGGTCATCTTTGCCCTGAAATTGTAGAAGCATTATCTTTATGGAGAGAGAGTGGAGATATTCACAGATCACAAAAGTCTGAAGTATGTCTTCACTCAGAAGGAGTTGAATATGAGACAGAGGAGATGGCTCGAACTGATGAAGGACTTCGACATTGACCTTCAGTATCACCCAGGAAAGGCTAATGTCGTAGCAGATACATTTAGCAGATATCCGATGGCTATGATTCTGACTATGGAAAGACATCTTTTTGAGGACTTGGAGAGCTTGGGGATAGAGATTGTTATACCAGGGATTGAAGGACATCTCATGAGCATGCAGATACAGTCTGGATTGATAGAGAAGGTTAAGGAGACCCAGTTTTATGATGAGGGACTTCGATGTATCCGGGAGCAGGTCCGAACGGGACTACTAGATGACTTTACCATTGCAAAAGATGGTACTTTGAGGCACGATACTTAGTTGTGTGTGCCCAAAGGAAGCTTGAGAGAGGAGATTATGCAGGAGGCTCATCAGTCACAGTATTCTATGCATCCGGGATCCACTAAGATGTACAAAGACCTTCGAGAGATCGTCTGATGGTATGGGATGAAACGAGAAGTGGCCAGATTCGTTTCCAGATGCCTAGTCTGTCAGCAGGTAAAGGCAGAACGACAGAGACCGGGAGGATTGTTGCAGCCTTTGCCTATTCCTGAATGGAAATGGAAATATATCACCATGGACTTTGTCTCAGGATTGCCCAGCTTTCCGAGTGGGAAGGATGCCATCTGGGTCATAGTGGACAGATTGACCAAGTCGGCATATTTTATTCCTTTCAGAGTAGGATTGACTACAGAGAAGTTGGCAGAAGTGTATATACGACAGATAGTGAGGATCTATGGAGTTCCAGTTAGTATTGTCTTAGATAGAGATAGTAGGTTCACTTCTTATTTTTGGAAGAGCCTACAGAGGAGTCTTGGTACACACCTCAAGTTCACCACGGCATACCATTCTCAGACAGACGGACAGTCAGAGAGGACCATACAGACACTGGAAGACATGTTGAGAACTTGTGCGCTGGACTTTGGAGGATCTTGGGAGGACCATCTACATCTAGTGGAGTTTGCTTACAATAACAGTCATCATGCTAGCATTGGAATGACCCCATTTGCGGCACTATATGGTCGTAGATGTCACACACCATAGTCATGGGATGATGTTGGAGAGAGACCATTGTTGGGACCAGAGATGGTTTTGGAGGCTGCAGACAAAGTCAGACAAATTCGGGATCATCTAAGGATTGCACAAGATAGGCAAAAGCACTAGGCAGACAGCAGTCGAAGACCCCTAGACTTTGCAGCAGGAGATCTTGTATTCCTACGGATCTCACCAACTCGGGGAGTTATCAGGTTTGGCAGAGGCAGAAAGCTGAGTCCGAGATTCATTAGACCGTTTGAGATTCTGAGCAGAGTAGGAGCAGTTGCTTATAAATTAGCCTTGCCACCTAACCTGGAGGGAGTACACAATGTATTTTATGTTTCACAGCTTCGGAGGTACGTAGCGGATCCCAGTCATGTGGTTGACCATTCAGAGCTGGAGGTGGGGCCTACTCTCACTTATTCAGAGCAGTCGATCGAAATACTGGATCGCAGAGAGAAGAGGCTACGACATCAGACTATTCAGCTAGTCAGAGTTTCTTGGAGGCATTACTCTCCTGGAGAGTCCACTTGGGAGAGAGAGGATGAAATGAGGGAGAAATACCCCTATCTCTTTGAGGCTTGATGGATCGCTCTGCCCTGAAATTTCGAGGACAAAATTTTTCAAGCGGGAGAGATTTGTAACTCCACTTGTTCATAAATAAAGTGAATATTTCCTATATTCTTCTTTTATTTGATTAATTCCTAATTAATAATTTTCAAAGAATATTTATTTTCTAACCAATTCTTAAACTATTTCCCTAGTTCTTAAACTTTATTCTCTAATCCCATTTTTCTATTTTACCATTAATTTCCTATGGGTTTCAATTCAAACCATTTGCAATGGGCCAGCCGACCCATCATGCTTTATTCTCATTTCAACAAATCATTTTCTATCTCATTTCCTATTTCAACCATTAACATTCTCAGCCAGCCCGACCCATCCATTCTATTGGGCGCGGATCTAAAGACTAACCCGATAACCTTTAACCTAAAAACCCAATAACCCATTAATACCCAACTGTTATATTCAAATCCATTCCATTCACTCATTCACTTCATTTCCCTCCACTCATCTGCTGTGAAGACGATGACGACGACGACGACGCACGGAGGAGACGACTCCAGAAGCTTCTCCCTAACTGCCTAACCGCCTCGTACATCCCCACCGATGATCCCTAACAACCTGTTTCATTCTTGACCATCGGATTGTAACCACCGCTGCCCGTCCAACCGTCGGTCAGTGCCTGTGCAACCGCCTGCCTGCTCGACGTTGCCTATAAATTGAACCCTAGTCTTCTTCTTCTTCATCACTTTCCTAGGCGGCGAAGCCCTGTCGCGTTCCTCACTTTTCTTCCTTGAGCTTACGAAGTCTGGCCATGGTGAGCAGAGTTTGAAGAAGGATCGGTCGAGAACGAGCACAGAGGATCGAGCTTGGAGTGAGTGCCATTCTTCTAGATTCTTGAGTTCGATTACTCGGTTAACAATCAATATTGATCAAGTTCTCCTCTGTCCTTTGAAGCTTTGCCCATGGCTCTTTTCCTAGGCGATGATCAATCTCAACTGTCAGCAGCATCATCCTATATTCCTGGTAAGATCTCCATCGATTCCTTCCTTATTTCTGCGATCAGTTCTTCATCATTTTCTTGCACTCTAAGTAATGAGTTGTGCCTCGAATTCTAGCAGGATTCATTCCTATTGATCGATCAAGAGGCTCAGTTGACTTGTTATTCTCGATCTGAAGCTCTGTACCAATCACTTGATTGAATCGGTAAGTTTCTTGATCCTCCTATATAATTACTGTACAGATTAGCAACTACTAGAATGAGTCATATTAGCGACGTCCAAAAACGTCGCTAATAAGTAAAAATACGTCGCTAAATTAATTTAGCGACGTAATTAACGACGGAATAACCAGGTCGCCGAAAAGCTAGTCGCAGATCAAAAGTTTGTTGCCAATCGTCGCTGTTGCGACGAATAGTCTACGACGCTAAACATCACAAACTTAGCGACGTCCAGCGACATTTATATTACGTTGCCAATTTAGCGACGTATATAGCGACGTCTATTCGTCACATGTGGTGACATGGCAAGGTTTGCCATGTCAGCATGTTGGGCGACGTTTAGCGATGGCCCGTCGCAGTTAGCGACGTCCAGATACTTTTGATTCAATTTTGATGAACAGATTCTTGATTGAATCTCTGAAACTTAGAATTTGATTGGAATTGTATTGGTGAGTTTTTCATATAATTCTTGCGAGTTTTTCTCCAATTTGGAGTCGATACAATTTAAAATATCACTCATATTTCGTAATATTTCTCTTGCTCATCACCTATTCGATGATATGTCTGAACCAGAGTATCCACAAAGGTTTGGACACAAGACTCGGTGTGTCGACTACAGAAGACTCGAGCAAGCACTCCTGGGGCTCAGGTATACGATTCGAGAACCTTAGTATTCATTTTGGGTGACAACTATGCGTAGGAGATCGGAGGGACTCGTGTCGAGTGATCAACTGTGGTGACAGTTGTAGCAGACACGGATGGGAGATGTCGGACACAGTGATCAGTTCACACGGATATAGCCGTTAGTAGGATATTGGGTTCTTGAGTTTAAGTTGCACATCCACTTGGTTTGAATTCCCATATTATGCAGTAGCTGTTGGTTCACTTGGTTCAGGATTGTGCATAGAGATCGTGAGGGGTGTCTGTGTCGTTCCCGAAGTGAGGAGCAAGTATAGTAGCACTAGCCGTTAGAACTATGTTAGATTCTTAGGCTCTGTGTGGTTCTTGTTGGTTTAGGTTCAAATGAAGATGACTGTTGGATTCAAGTGTAGGGTTAGTATGGTGTTAAGTCCTTATTTAAACTTGAATTTCCATAAGTGCAAAGCTTAGGATTTAAGCTAGCATTGAGTTAGTCCATTGAGTTAGCTTCACACTAGTGTGCTTGGTTATTTAGTAGACTGGGGGTTGGTGATAGGTTGCCTGGCAGTTAACTTCCTGATTAATTGTTAGTAAGAATTATTTAAATTAACATTAGGCATAGAAATGGCTCCATTAGCAAATGAATGAACCTTATTAGTAATAGCTAGAACAAGCTAGTAATTATTAGAGTGGATTAGGAATTATTTAGCTAAATTCTAAAATATTGATTTTCCTATTTTAGGTGATCTAGAATACTTGGACAAAATCCCCTAATCAAGGTAAGTACATGTACTCAGTATTACCATCATTGCATGCATTGCACTCACACTGTTCTTGTGTCATTATTGTATTTTTCCTATCTTTCTTGTGTGCATTATTTCTCGTATCGGGTGGAGGACATTCTAGAAACATGTGATTGACTAATATTGGACAAATATTGCCTGATAGCATACTCTGTATGCCTGATGTCCATTTTGTGCGTGACTGATAGCATTGTCGTCAGACTTGCTAGATTATTGCGTGACTGATAGCATTGTCGTCAAACATGCCTGATTATTAATTGACTGATAGCATATTCTATATACCTGATTACATATTAGTCCCCACATGTTGATATCGTCCAATTGCACATGAACACATAGCTAGTGCATACCTTACATTTACATTGTTTCTCTGTCTTTCAGTTCTATTCGCTATATTGTTCCATTGATCTTCCATGGTAGGTTTTATTGAGTATATTGTGCTTTGCTCCATCCTGATTGGACTGTTGTTTACAGGTGATCCTTTAGACTGTTATGGATTACAAATGGATGGCCCAGCAGTGGAGCACACTCCTGATGCTACTGAGGGACGGGACTATATTCCCGAGATGTAGTTAGACTGATGTATAGGATGTTCTTTGATTGGTTGTATTGATATAGCAGGCCTAGTGTTAGCCTTATCTTTCAATATCGGCTTTGTACCCGGTCATTCATGTAAAGGCTGTAATAAATGTTGGATATTGGATTGCTGTGATGGTTAGTATAGATTTCGAGGTTAGATGCTGTGATGAGATTAGTGATTACTATTGATGACTAGACGGCTCACTACCGCTGTCAACGACAGTGTAGGTCGGGCATGTATCGACCTGTACCCGATTATTCGGGAGCGGGGCGTGACATTTGTGGCCAGAATTTCTTTTAACTCCCAACATGAAAGTTGTAGATCTTTGTCTTGGCGTCAAAAATCTTTATGTCTCACTTTAACTAGAATTCATATGTGACTTTTATGTCACAAGGGGTCCGCGTAACTTTCTAACTTAATCGTGTTCCTGACTTGGTTACCTGTATATGTGCTGGTACATTTTCTAAGTGTGTATTGAGATACAATATTAGTATGCACCGCGGTCCTATTTAATGAGTGAACTGAGGTGTGACTCTATGTGCTAAGTGATCATTCGTGTTATATGTCAATACATGTGTACCTTCCAGCACAGTCATGGTAATGGGTCAGTAATAGTGTCGTGGTATAATGATTGTTGTTTGATGCATTACACTAAGCATGGATCTAGATTTGGGACTCTTTGAGCCGAAGTGGATCCATACTTAGGGTACACGTACTATGGTACGACATATAGGAGGATGACCATGTGACCACGACATATAATTCCAATATCAAGATAGGGTTAATCTAAGAAACTTAAATCGATAGAAGCATTGGGAGGGAACAGAATTTCGAGATCGTACGTTACTAGCCACCCCAGGTCCTGTCCTGACATGTCGGGCTGGCCGCCACGGATACAGTTTCATCCGCCTCTAATGGATGACTATATCTGACTCCTACGTGCTATGTGTTATATGTTTTAGCACGGTGGTCTTGCGGGAGACCGGTGCATAATCAAAGTGCTACGTGTATATATATAATGGATTGGCTAGCCCTGCTTGGATACGATACGATATGAGGATTCCTATATATTGTATTAGTGGGATAATCTAGACAAATCATAGAAAGCCGTAGGATTGATTGGCCGCTTGTAAGCTGACTTATTTGTGATATATTTTCTTCTGTTAGCAACTAAGGAACATAGACTATCGTGGTGCGTGGTCCAACCCATGTCCTTGTTTGGTTGTTGGGTTGGGCTATTGTGCTGTGATAGACTATGGACCAAAGTTGCGATCAGAAGTCCTTCACCTGTCCATGGTTATAGGATATATCTTATCTCGGCACAACATTGGCACCGTTTGTCCTTGTTTGGTTGTAAGGGTGTCGTATTGTCTCGATGATATGGTATAAGCATATAACTCTTGAATCAGGTCTTAATTTACTCATTGGATTTTATCTTATTCATTATGTGCTCCCTTGTGGTACTTGCTATTCGGGACCTGATCCCGCTGGTTTTGTTTGACCAGATATCTTAGCAGCACCAGAGGATCTAGCCTTCTACCCGAACAATGGTGCACACCAGGAGTATGGACGCTAGGGACCACGAGTGGATTTCTTCTTCACTGCTCTGATATCTTCTATTTTGTACTTGGCATTTAGCCACCGGCGCCTGTTTAGCCGGCTGTCTGGACATTAGTTTTCTTTTACATAATTGTAATTAAATCAGACTGCAGCTGACTATAGTTATGTACTATTGACTCTCGGTACTAGCTTATCATTTTGTATAGCTAGGCTCATGAATCATTTTGATGAAACGTCGGGGACGCCTTACTGCTTTGTCTTATATGATCATTATTTACTGCTTCTTGTTTTGATTGATTGAGACATAGATGCTCTGTGAGACCATAGGAGACTTGATTGTAGCATGCACCCCCTAGTCTCTTGACAACCACGATCGCCGTATGACGTTTATATACCTCATATGGAGTAGCTGGCCTAGTCCGTCTCAGTATTCCGGTACTTGGGCGTGACAAATATCTCCCCAAATTTTTAGAATTTGTTAACAATAACATATTCTATTATCTATAAACTATAATAACAAAAAAATCAAGAAATTGATGGAAAAAAATACATGTCGCTAGAAACGGGCCAGGCCGGGACCCCGTTTATTTTAAAAATATGATCCGTTCCGACCCATTAATGTTACACGGCCCGCTCCGTTTAAATTCCAAAATAGGAACCGACTTGTTTGGATATTTTATGGTTCGGGCCGGGTCGGAACTGCGAGTCCCGGAACCGTTTGCCCAGCCCTAGCTTCCTCCAACAATGCATTTGGCAACTGATGAAAGTCTCTTCAAGGATAGCATAGCAAGGCCGGCCTTTGGCTAAGGCGACCATCCAGGACCCATGGATCAGGATGGTCCAGAAAGATCAGTTTAAATATAAATATACTATTTTTTAATTTAAAATAGACCTAGTATGTTTCATGTACCTTATTTAACATAAAATAAATATGGTGTAGTGGTTAATATTTTAGACTTACATATATGAGATTCTTAACTAAATTATTGGTAATGATAACTTTTTTTTAATCTTACTTTTGTTTTAAGTTTTTTTTTTACATTATGGGAATCCATTTTAAAAGTTCGTCTCGGATTCCCATGAGCTCAGGACCGGTCCTGCTGCACGGCTACAACCTCTACTGATAAGAGGCAAATGTGGCATTGCATCCCTACGCGAAATAGAATTAGAATAATAGCTTCTTCTAAATAAGGCTTTTTCTTGTGTGTATATATTATATATGCATCTCACGTAAACATGACTAATATATATCGAGAGACAAGTTTGAAACATACGTAACAATATATCACGGTAAATTCTATAGGCACTTTAAAATTTACTTCAGGACAGTCATTATTTCAGGACATTCCAACTTAGTGGAACTTTTATTCAAGACAGTCCCAATTTCGTTTTGAACTGCCCAACCCTCATGTTTTCAGGGTCGCCGGAGCCAGGGATTGGTTGGGAGTCGCGAACAGGGGGCTCTCCAGCGACGGACACCGTAGGACGCAAGGACGAGGATGCCCGCGGTGGTGCGGGGGAGCGGACGCCAGCGGGGGCGCAGACGACGAGCAGATATGACTGCGACATGGGTGCGGACGACGAGCAGATAGGATTACCAACAAAGTTGACAGTCCTAACATGAAGTAGGACTTCCCACAAACTACTTCATGTTAGGACTGCCAACTTTATTGACAGTCCTGTCTAAACTCTTTGTTTGATCGTAGGACTCCTTACCCCAAGTAGGACTGCAACAAAGTTGGCAGTCCTACTTTATGTTAGGAATGCCAATGCTGTCCTATTTGGTGTAAGGACTGTCAACTTTGTTGGCAGTCCTGAAAGAAATTGGACTAGCCTCAAGTAACAAATGAAAGTGATAAACTTGTAAATTTTTTGAAAAATTTTGGACTGCCCTCTAACAAAACTTGAGGTGCCTATATAATTTACCTATATCATCAGTCTTTTTATTAATACGTAAGACAAATAAATGCATACTTAAGAAGCCGATATAGTTTTCCAAAAAACAACCATCTTTAATAACTTCTAATAAGGTTTTAAGTTTGCAGAAAATCTCTTTAATGCAAACTAATTCAGGAAACAACTGACGAATTGGGATGTTCTTCTTCATGTTCAGAATTCAGATACATATAATTTTTTTTTGAAGCAATGGTTAATTGTGACAAATTCGTCTCCATTGGGACTCAGACTACTTGGATCGCCGACTAATTGGATCGCATGCATCTTTCTTAACCACTAGACTAGACATTATTTGCACATACATGTAATATTTATCCATGACCATATAAAAACGTCATATAAACTATCAACTGGAAATTGCTGAGAAGCCCAATTTCGGGGTGGGCTTTTATGAAATGCCCACCCGCTGGATTATTTTTATGAAATGCCCAGAATTAAGTTTTTCCACGTTAAATATTTCAAGATTCTCTCTTGTTGCTATGTATTTACAAAATTTGCCATTATCATAGTTCCAAAAATACCCCTTCGCGCAAATTTGGACATCTATATATAATTATGAATTCCCAAACTCAGATTTGGATTGAGAAATTCGTATTCTTCTTCTTCTTCACGAGAAATTTGAAATTAATTGATATAATCTTTATTAGAGATCGCAAAATCGTTCGTAGTTCACTGTGGTTTTCGTCAGTCGAACATCGATCATCCTTCATCATCATCGATCATCATCATCATCTTCGTGGTTTCCGGCGATTAGGTCAATTGTGGATAGAAGATCTTCTTCTTTTCTTTTTATAGATCTTAAAACAAGGTGAGAGTTCAGATCTGTAGAAATTCATCCATCAGCTTGTATATCTCAAAATTTATGCTGAATTTGAATTTGTTATGAAGATTATTAACTTAGAAAATGTTAGTGAGATATTTAATCTTGTTATTTTGTGCGAATAGCATTCTCCGTTATATTTAAACGGAGAATGACAATTACTTCTTATAAAGATCATTATCCGTATGTTTTTATACGGAGAATGAACATTAACCATAAGTTACAGACAGATAATAATCATTCTCTGTTATATTTAGACGGAGAATGTCATTCTCCGTTTTACTTTAGACGGAGAATGTCATTCTCCGTTTTACTTTAGACGGAGAATGTCATTATAAGTTGGTTCCAAATAGAGGATATTTATTCTCCGTTATTTTTAGACGGAGAATAATCATTATTAGACGAGAATTTTATTGTTCTATTTGTGACCTCTTATGTTTTTATGTTATCAGGGGGGGAAGATATGGAATCAAGTTGTTTAGTTAACATTTGTTTCAAGGGAGACATAGTTTCCTGCCGTATCACACATGAAAGTACCGTGGATTTTTTAAAGAATAAAGTGTGCGATCGATGGACTTCTTTGGATCCACTTTCCTTCCGTTTCAGGTTTTTGCACTCTGATGGGACTGAACTGTATGTTGAAAGTGATTTTTGGCTTCGCTCATTGGTTGGTGGTTTTAACGGTACTCACGATGTGAGTTTTGATCTATATGTGGAGCAAATATACTCTCAATGTTCTTCATCCACATATTTTTCTTGTCAAAGCTTTCACATGGGACCTTCGTCTTCCTCTTCTAGTTCTTTGAGTAGATATTCTCCTAATGTAAAGGACAAACGAGTAGTACAATTTTATGAGGGCTCAACTGAGACAGTGAAGAAGAGGAAATCGGATATGTGGCCTGGATCAATTACTGGTGTTGGTCAGATTTTTCTAAATGGTGTTGAAGAAGTTAGGAATGCTGTTAGAAAGGTATGTTTTGAATCTCGTCATCCATTCCACATTTTGAAATCTGAGCCGGGGAGGTATACTGTTTGCTGCAAGAATTACAAGACACATGCTTGTTTGTGGAGCTTCCATGCTATATCTATTTCGAAAGATAAACAAATTTTTGAGGTGAAGAGGTATGTGGGAGAACATAATTGTGGAGCTGGCTATATGGATAAAGGTAATCTGGTTGTTCCAGCAAAGTTTGTGAAAAGTTTGGTTAGTGACATTGTTCGGATGCATCCTAAAAAGTCCACAAAATCTGTTGTCGATGATTTCAAGGTCGACTACGGCTTATCTGTTACATATGGACAGGCATACCACGGAATTAGGCTGGTGCACCAGGAAATGTACGGAGATGATTATAGATCTTACAGTGACTTGTGTTGGTATGTCAACAAGGTAAAGGAAACCAATAATGGTTCCGTTATCGACTTCCAGAAAGATGATTCATCAATGAGGTTTGAGCGGCTTTTTCTTTCATATGGGGCTTGCGTAGAAGGCTTTCAATATTGTCGTCCGATGCTATATTTGGATGCTACTTTCCTTACAGGTAGGTTTAGAGGATGTTTGATGTCTGCTACAGCGAAGAATGGTAACCAACAGTTCTACCCTATTACATACGGTATAGTCTCAGGCGAAGATGGCGATAATTGGGAATGGTTCCTTAGAAATCTAAAGAATGTTGTTGGATGTAGTAGGCGTATTGTTTTTCTTTCGGATCAAGGCACCGGTCTAGTTTCTGAAGTCCCTAAAGTGTTTCCTAATGATTATCATAGCTATTGCTATTATCACATGAAAATAACATACCGCTGAAAGAGAAAGAAAATGAAAGAGTGTATCCGCATGTACTTGAAGCTTGGAGGCAAGCAGTATATGCTCTAACTCCAGGTGTGTTAATGAGACAGATATATGCACATTTTCTATGCATTTACCATTAATTTAACAAGGAAAATGACCATTCTCCGCGTCAGAAAGACGGAGAATATCCATTCTCCGTCCTGCATAGAACGGAGAATAGCATTCTCCGTTAGCTTTTGAACGGAGAATGGTATTATCCATCTTGCATAGAACGGAGAATATCATTCTCCGTTAGCTTTTGAACGGAGAATGACTATTATCCTTATGAGAATGCACTTATTTTTAATAATTTTGTGAATTGACCTAATTCTTTATTAATTATTTGTTTTTCTGTATAAAGGTGGGTATAGACAAGCAATCAAGAAGATTTATGATCTGAATTGTGGTCATGTTGTGAATTGGATGAATAAACAAAAACTTGAACACTGGTCAAACGCATTCTTCCCGGGATGTAGATACGGTGAGGTTGCTTCTAGTTGTGCAGAGTCATTCAATGCATGGATAAAGGCTGAGAAGAAATTGCCTATATCAGCAATTGTAAATGTCATCCGTGTGAAGATGATGAAGATGATTTCGGATCACCACAAGGATGCAATTGGTTTGAATAGCAAATTGACTCCATACGCTGAGGATACGCTGAAGCAGCTTACAGATGACGGCATGTGTTATAGGGTATATCGGTCCGGTGATTTCGAATTTGAGGTGATCGCAGATACTTCCTCCCATATGGTGAATCTTCTTTATTGTCATTGTAGTTGTCGTAGATGGAAGGTATATGGATTCCAATGCAGCCATGCAATACAATGCATCAGAGTTGGTTCAGATAAATCTGTTTACGACTTTGTGGAGCAGTATTGGACATCAGATTATTACCGGAAGTTATATTCATGTGCTATTCGTCCAGTTCCAGATTGTGAAAAACAGTTTGAAAATAATCCCACTGATGTTGTTCTACCCCCTGTTCCGAAACATGGTCCTGGACGACCAAAAGCGGACCGTTACAAGAGCAAATATGAGAACAAGGGAAAAGAGAAGAGAAAGATAAGGTGTCAGAATTGTTTTGAATTATGCAATCACAATCGCAGCACTTGTCCTCTGCCTCCACGTGCTGCTACGGTGGTCGAGGGGGCAGCGCCCCCTCGTTAATACATACACATATATTCCTTCTTTTATATAACTGGAAATTGTTTTTTGAATACATATCTTACATTTTTTGATATCAATGGTAATAGTTTGAACTCTGTGTATTTGATGTTTCACATATATATTAACAGCATAAGAACTTATTATCCTTTATACTCTCTGACTTTATAATGTATTGAATGACCATTCTCCGTGTGTTTTAACACGGAGAATAATCATTCTCCGTTTTAGATACACGGAGAATGGCCATTTTAAGGTCGAAATACACAGAAAGGGCATTCTCCGTTTCAAAATATACGGAGAATGATATTCTCCGTCTATTTTGACACGGAGAATGACATTCTCCGTTTTATATACACGGAGAATGGTTATTTATAAGTCAAAATACAAAGATAATATAATTCTCCGTGTATTTTAAGACGGAGAATGGCATTATCCGTCTATTTTGACACGGAGAATGACATTCTCCGTCTATTTTGACACGGACAATGTTCATTTCTAGGTCAAAAAACACAGAAAATGTCATACACCGTGTATTTTAACACGGAGAATGGCATTCTCCGCGTTAGTAAGACGGAGAATATTCATTCTCAGGACAAAATACACAGAAAATGCTATTCTCCGTGTGTTTTGACACGGAGAATGAGCATTCTCCGTCTCATATTAAACGGAGAATGTCCATTTCTAGTTCCAAATACACAGAGAATGACATTATAGGTTTGCATTAACACAGATAATGACATTATAGGTTTGAATCAAACGACAGAACTTTAACAAAACAGATTTACATATATAGAACAATGTAAATTAGTCGAAATATTGAATTTCATTACAAAGGACAACAAATACATTACAAAAGAAACCTGACAAACAGAATATATATAAGGAATTTGTTAGCCAATTTACATTGTCATTTTCTTTTATGGTACAAAAGGAACTGCACAGTCACTCATAAGCAAAAGCTTAGCCAAATTTAACCTTCTCTTTACAATAATATCGTGAACTGCTTTGTTTGTTCTCTTTTGTAAATCAAATGGAGCTTTCGACAACTTTTCAATATAATATGCAACATACAGCAGGCAGCTGGGTGATAGTTGCTGTGGGCAATCTTTGCAAACCTTGAGCTCTGATGTTTCATATTCCTAGATTGCTGGGATTTTATTCCTCATCAATGCAATCTTATTTATTATAATTGGCTCGATTTTATTCTTCATGTATTTTGCATCCTCGATTCCCTTAGCACCCGTGTTTTTTCGCAATGAGTTGTAGTGCGTCCAAACATATGAGCTGAAGTTGAATGCCAGCAGTGTATAGTGTTTATTCTCCACACGGAAGAGTGGCACGAATAGCCATTCAATGTCATCCTCCAGCTCCATGATAAAATCTTCTATATCAGTTTTGAAATTGTACATTGCTCCAGATGTTGGATTTTCTTCATCGACATACTGGACAGTACGCTGTTTTCCAGAAGAAAAAAAACAAAAAATAATATCATGAGTTAGTTTTTTACAACACTATTAGTAGCTGTACACATTAATATTTATTTTTAGTTTTGATTCTTACCAATGAATGGGGCATCATGATTGCAGACCATTTACATTGTGCACCCTGCGAGCTTGACTGAATGTTCTGCCTTAATTCGGCTTGAAATTCGTTCATAAGCTTTATTAAGTAGTTCATAACACCAGCTTCTATTTCATCCTCATTTAGTATGTCTTGAAATTCTTTAGCATTTAACAACATGCTGACATCATTGTTTCTTCTTCTTATTTTACAATTTTCTGGAGCATTTGGAATGTACAGGTATACATTATCACTGCACATAAATTTAGTTTCGATTATGTTAATAATATAGGCTAATGATATAATTGCATAAAAAATAACTCCAATAGAGAATGATCATTCTCCGTTATGAATTGGACGGAGAATGTATATTCTCCGTTTTAAATGGGACAGAGAATGATCATTCTCCATTATGAATTGGACGGAGAATGCCATTCTCCGTTTTAAATGGGACGGAGAATATCATTCTCTGTTATGAATTGGACGGAGAATGTCATTCTCCGTTATGAATTGGACGGAGAATGTCATTCTCCGTTTTAAATGAGACGGAGAATGATCATTCTCCCTTGTGAATTGTACAGAAATTGATTCAAGTTTAGAATACTTACGTTGGAGACATCCTTCTTGGGTATACGATGCTCCTGTATAGTTGCTTCAGCTAATCGTCTGCAAGGTTCCAAAGTCTGAGTTTTGGACATTGCATCAGCATTTTTCTCTCTTTAACTAGCTTGGCTGTTTGAGGAGATTCTTCTTCAAGTTCTTCAGGAGCTGACATCTCCTTTTTATTGTCTACCTTCTCGGGACTGGAAGGAGCTTTTTTTTTTTCCACCAGGAGCTACTTTCTTACTGGGACTGGAAGGAGCTTTTCTTTTTCGACCAGGAGCTGCCTTCTTACTTGTTGTAGCATCAGATGTTTTCTTCTTTTCCAATGTAGTAAAATCATCATCCGCTGCAGCATTTGATTGTTTTTTAGTCCCAGCAGGTTCTCTTGCTCTTGTGTAATGCTTTTGGGGAACTGCTTGAGTCTCCCCACTTTGCAATGCTTTAGCCATTGCTTCGAGGTTAACAATTGTATCATTCTTCTGTTTGATTTCGTCATTCAACGATGCAACTTCCTCTAGAAGTTTGTTGTTATCATTATTGAGCTTTTCATTCTCTTTTTTGAGATCCTCTGTCATTTTCACTGATATAAAAATAAACAACAACAAGAGGTATGATGTCAATATTATATAATCTTCTTTTTAAAAACAATGAAAAATATTATTATCCGTTTACTTTAATCCGGAGAATGTCCATTCTCCGTGTCAAATTAAACGGAGAATGACCATTCTCTGTTAGACTTACAAGGAGAAAGGTCATTCTCCGGGTCAAAATAGACGGAGAATGTCATTCTCCGTGTCAAAATAGACGGAGAACGTCATTCTCCGCGTCAAAACAGACGGAGAATGTCATTCTCCGTGTCAAAAAAGACGGAGAATGTCATTCTCCGCATCAAAATAGACGGAGAATGTCATTCTCCGTGTTAAGCTAAACGGAGAATGGCCATTTCTATGTCAAAATACAGAAAATGTCATTCTCCGTGTTAAAATACTAGCGGAGAATGTCATTCTCCGTATTAAAATACACGGAGAATGTCATTCTAAGTGTGTTTTTACACGGAGAATGACATTCTCCGTGTTAGAAACACACGGAGAATGGCATTTTCTAGGTCAAAACACACAGAAAACGTCATTCTCCGTGTACTTTGACACGGAGAATGGTCATTCTCCTTGTTAGATACAGATAATTACAGATTAAAATAGACAAAAAATAGAAAATTTTACCTTTTAGAAGTAGCTTTTCAACACGTTGACGAAGCTTCTCATTATCAGCAGTAAGCTCAGATTTCTGCTTTCTCAGGGAGTCTAGTTCCTGTTCCGACCCCTGTGCCTCCAGTTCTTCAACTCTCTTACGGAGTTTCTCATTATCATCAATAAGGAGCGATTTCTCGTTCCTTAAAGAGTCTAACTCCTTTTCCAAGCCATCAGTAACGAGCCCCACAGCATGTTGTTGGGCTACATCTGCCTCTAGTTGCTGGGCTCTTTCTTGGAGTTGCTCATTCTCAGCGATAAGCTAGATTTCTCCTGCAAGACACGCAACATATCTACATTATCAGCTGTATTTGTTGCTGGTGCTTGGGCTTCATTTTGTTGTTCTTCTTGATCAACAGAATTATCTACATCTTCTATACAGTGCTGCTCTGCTGGGACTTCTACTTCTTCAACATTCGATGCAACAAGATCTTTGAATATCAAATCCGAATTCATTTGAGCACCTTGATATTCATTTTTGAGGAAGATCGAGATTCTATTCCCATCCCATGTATCGAATCTCAGAGATGCGATTGTTGGTTTGCACTTCCTCTCTATCAGTTGACTGTGCTCTGCAAACCAATACAAGAAGTATATTGTACAACCTTCAATCTTCTTGTACAATATCTCAACATCACCATCTTCATCTTTTGTAACAACCCTCTTTATGCTGTCCATGACGTACCCCAGAATTATCCGTGGCCAACAGATGCTTTTTATAACATCTGTGCTCTCCACCAGAGCGAATAACTTGTACGGCAAGTTCGACCCACCCATTCTGGTGAAGAATGCTGTTTGGCACAAGTTGAATACTATTAACTTGGCCAATTCATCAGGACTTGCATTTCTGTCCCCCAACAGCTCTAAGATCCTTTTCTTAACTTCTGCGTTTGAGACTTCAGCATTTTTTCCCTTGGAATTTTTCAGCAATCTTTTGAAGTGTTCTGTACACATGCTGAATGAGTCTGCTTGTGGGGGGGTCTTCTGTTTTTCAGTGATGATCTTTAAATACTTCTCATCAACTTCATTGTCATCATTCATTGGCAGACCGAAAATGGTTGCCATCTCATCAGCAGTTGGTGCTACCTTGACACTGCTGCTCAATTGGAAATATCCAATGTCATCTTCTTCCAAATAAGTCCCCATCAAGTTCTCCAGACCTTGTGTGACTTTAGATAGTTCTGTCTTTTTCACCTTGGATCTGTAGAATACATCTACGAAATTGTAGAATCCAACATTCTTCAAGCTTTCAACAACTGCTTCAGGCAAATGGCCAAACTTTTCCTTCACCTCATCCATAAGAGAGAGTATTGGGGTGAATGTTGCACGGAAAAGTCTTTCTTCTTTGTTCCTGACAGTTTTTTTTCCTAAAAAAAAACAATTAGATTTACGTCAACATTCTTCTTTAAATAAGGAGAAAGCCATTCTCCGTTTTATATGAGACGGAGAATGTAATTCTCCGTGTCAAAATAGACGGAGAATGGCATTCTCCGTTTTGTATTAACACGGAGAATGCCATTCTCCGTGTCAAAATAGACGGATAATGTCATTCTCCGTTTTGTATTAAAACGGAGAATGGCGTTCTCCGTTTTGTATTAACACGGGGAATGATCATCTCTAGGTCAACATACAAGGGAAAATGGCATTCTTCGCGTGTTTTAAGACGGAGAATGACATTCTCCGTGTCAGTAAGACGGAGAATGCTCATTCTCTAGGTCAAAATACAAAGAGAATGGATTTCTCCGTCTATTTTGACCCGGAAAATGTTCATTTCTCTAGGTTAATGCGAGGGAGAATGCCATTCTCCGTCTATTTTGACCCGGAGAATGACATTCTTCGCGTCAGTAAGACGGAAAATGTTCATTCTATAGGTCAAAAACACAAAAAAATGCCATTCTCCGTTTTGTATTAACACGGAGAATGATCGTTCTTTAGGTCAAAATACAAGGGAGAACGCCATTCTCCCTTGTATTTTAAAACGGAGAATGCCATTCTCCGTGTCAGTAAGACGAAAAATGACATTCTCTAGGTCAAAATACAAGAAGAATGGCATTCTCCGTCAATTTTGAAATGGAGAATGATATTCTCCGTCTCATATTAGACGGAGAATGCTCGTTCTTTAGATCAAAATACAAGAGAGAACGTCATTCTCCGTGTCAAAATAGACGGAGAATGCCATTCTCCTTGTATTTTGACACGGAGAATGGAGTTCTCTGTGTCAAAATAGACGGAGAATGGTTATTTATAAGTCAAAATACAAAGATAATGTAATTTTCCGTGTATTTTAAGGCGGAGAATGGCATTATCCGTCTATTTTGACACGGAGAATGACATTCTCCGTCTATTTTGACACGGACAATGTTCATTTCTAGGTCAAAAAACACAGAAAATGTCATACTCCGTGTATTTTAACACGGAGAATGGCATTCTCCGCGTTAGTAAGACGGAGAATGTTCATTCTCAGGACAAAATACACAGAAAATGCTATTCTCCGTGTGTTTTGACACGGAGAATGCTCATTAACACGGAGAATGATCGTTCTTTAGGTCAAAATACAAGGGAGAACACCATTCTCCCTTGTATTTTAAAACGGAGAATGCCATTCTCCACGTCAGTAAGACAGAAAATGACATTCTCTAAGTCAAAATACAAGGAGAATGGCATTCTCCGTCTATTTTAAAACGGAGAATGATATTCTCTGTCTCATATTAGACGGAGAATGCTCGTTCTTTAGATCAAAATACAAGAGAGAACGTCATTCTCCGTGTCAAAATAGACGGAGAATGCCATTCTCCTTGTATTTTGACACGGAGAATGGAGTTCTCTGTGTCAAAATAGACGGAGAATGGCGTTCTCCGTTTTGTATTAACATGGAGAATGATCATCTCTAGGTCAACATACAAGGGAAAATGGCATTCTCCGCGTGTTTTAAAACGGAGAATGACATTCTCCGTGTCAGTAAGACGGAGAATGCTCATTCTCTAGGTCAAAATACAAAGAGAATGGCATTCTCCGTCTATTTTGACCCGGAGAATGTTCATTTCTCTAGGTTAATGCGAGGGAGAATGCCATTCTCCGTCTATTTTGACCCGGAGAATGACATTCTCCGCGTCAGTAAGACGGAGAATGTTCATTCTATAGGTCAAAAACACAGAAAATGCCATTCTCCGTTTTGTATTAACACGGAGAATGCCATTCTCCGTTTTAAAATAGACGGATAATGGCATTTCTAGTTCAAATGACACAGAAAGGGCATCCTCCGTGTATTTTATAGACGGAGAATGATCATTTTCATTTGCAGCGTCAATATAAACGGAGAATGAACAAGACTCAAAGTTTTACCTTTTTTCTTCCCTTCTTCTTGATCTTCTTCTTCTCCCCCTGCTACTTCTTGTTCTTGTTGTTCTCCGTGTTCTTTTTCTTCTACTGCTTCTTGCACTTCTTTTTCTTTTGGAGCATTTCGTCTACGAGCAACCTTCTTAAATTTCTTCCCTCCTTTCTCTTGTTTTCCAACAACTACTTCTTCTCCTTCTTCTCTAACTCGGTTTACATCCATTGCTGATGATTGCGACATTGTGATGGAGATTCGCTGGCGATTTCTTGTAAGAAATTTCTAAGATTTTTGAAGGAGATGACCTAAAATCGCAAGCGAACAGAGTATGGAAGAGGAGGGAGCGATAGAAACACTTTTTTGAATAGTCTCTTGGTTTTGTATCTTCTGGAATCGAACCGTTTTTCTGAAGAGTTGCTGGGTTTGTTGATATTCTTAATAAATTAGAAGGGCAAAAGGGTCATGCCGTGCCCTTTTATATATTTTTAAGTTAATGCTGGGCACGCGATGAAAGTTTATTTTGGGGTGGGTTTTTCATAAAACTTTTTAAATTTTTGGGCATTTCATAAATTTTCCCCAGACATCGTATGAGACCATACACAAATATAATCATGTTCGTAATTGAGCCACAAACATGCAAGATTAGAGAAAAATGACACAGAACTCGTATGCACTAGGGCTGTTTGGCAAACCGTATTTGGAGTTGTATTTTAGAATTTTATGGATTTGAAACAAAATCCATGGAATCCTATGATTGGTTGGAGATAGATTTGGATATGGAAAGTATGACCAAATCAAAAATTTGGATTTGGAAAAAAGAGGTTGGATTTGGGAGAAAAAAATTAGTTATTTTTTAATAATTTCGTTAAAATATTTAATTTATAGTTTATTCAAAATTAACTAGTAGTTAATTAAAAATTAGTCATTACTATTATTTAAAAAAATAATAAAAATTAGTTATTGTTTTTAATAAAAAAAAACTAATAGTTAGTTATCATAATTATAATCTAAGCTAATAATTTATTATTTAATCATTTTATTATTGAATAATTTATAATAATATTAATTAATAATTAATAGTTTTATTAATCATAATTATAATAAATTTATTAATTATAACTGTAATTAATTAATAATTTATTAATTAATATCCAAATATAATCATAATTAATAATTTATTAGTTTTATTATAATATTAATTAATAATTCATTAATTAATATTTTATTATAATCTTAATTAATAATATTTTAATCACAATTACAATCATATTTAATAATTTATAATTTAATAATTAATATATTATAATAGTTTAATTAATAATTTATTAATCATGATTATATTAATTTATAATTACTATTTTTAAAATATTTAATTTATATTTAATTAAAAATTATCCAACAGTTAACTAAAAATTAGTCATTATTTTTTAAAAAAAATTTATAACTAAAAATTAGTTATTATTTAAATAAAATAACTAATAGTTAGTTATCATAAATTATCATCGGAATAAATAATTTACTTTTCAATAATTTAACAATTAATATATTATTAAAATTTTAATTAATAATTTATTAATCATCATTATAATCATCATTATATCTTAATTAATAATTTATTAATCATAACTATTATCATAATTATAATAATAATATAATTATTAATCATAACTATAATTATAATAACTAATTAATAATTTATTTATTTATTATTTTTTTAATTATAATAATAATTTAATTATTAATCATAACTATAATTATAATTATAATATCTAATTAATAATTTATTAATCGTCATCATAATCATCATTGTATCTTAATTAAAAATTTATTAATCATCATTATATCTTAATTAATAATTTATTTATTAATTATAATAATAATTTGATTATTAATCATAACTATAATTATAATAGATAATTAATAATTTACCAAATTCTATGTTTGGTTGGAGTTGGAGTTTGATTTGGATTTGAAAATTCATGATTTGAATTTTAATTTTATTTTTGGATTTTCAAATCCGAATCCAAATATAAATCCATTTTACCAAACATCACCACTAAATTAGAGGAAATACCCAGTTTTCGTATGCTAGAGCATACAAATATAGCATATTGAAAGAGGACAAACCCACAGACGTGCAAAATCTAAGGTCCTTCGAGAGAGAAAAATTAAGAGGAAAAATCCATTAATTTCGAGAAAAAAAAATCCACTGATTTGAAAGACAAAGCATTGGATTTTTTTTTTTCCCAAAGAGTAGATATGTAGATTTAAATTAGAGTTCTTAAAAAATTTCATCAAAACCACCCATTTTTGTTTGGATTTGGACACAAATTTTTCATAAACAGGATCAATATTATAATCTAAAGTATATCCGAGTAGATCTATAATAGATGTGCCCGGATTTCTACCAATTTCTTCAAAAATGTATTGAAATCGGGAAAAAAAATCCAGATTAAGTTAAGTGAGAGGAATTTAGATGAAGGAAAAATAAAACTATACTTTATTTGAGGGTGGGGGTTTAGGATTGAGGGTTATAGAGAGTTAAGTGATATTTATTTTAGCCTCTTTTGTCCATTTTTTAACTTTCCAAATAGGAGGGTTAACTAGGAGGATTGAGAAATTTTGTTTAAAAAGTCATAAATACCCATTATTTGTTCTATAAAATATCATGAATTTTTTTCCCATTTTTTTGTTTTCAATACGTTGTTCCGTAGCTTCCTAATTTGTGAAGATATTTTGACAAGTCTTAATTAGAAGGAAAAATTTATGAAATGTCCAAAAACCGTAAAAGTTTTATGAAAAATCTACCGCAAAATAACATTTTATCGCGTTAGTCTTCATATTTTATAGGGTCATGGACGGCCGCGCTGAACTAGAGCCGGCGAGCAGTCTATCCTCCTTTGACATGTGTGTGTGTTAGTAGCATCTTCCATTTGCGCAAACATTACCTCATAAGCAATTAACCCCTCGTGCTAGGGGTGAACATTATTCGAATTTGGACCGAAAATCCTCCAAACATCCGGTTCGGTTTGAAAAAAAAAATCGATTTGATTTCGGTCTTGAAAATACTAATTTTTTTTATTCGGTCTCGGTTTTGATTTTCGGTTTCGGTCCAAAATACAAATAAGACTTGTGCAATTATGTAATATCTTCAATTCTATGCATATGTTATAATTAAAATGTGTATATTTAAAAACAACAATTCTATTTATGTGTTTTGAAATCAAATTTTGGTAATTAACAACTAGTCTAACTTCAGACGCAAATACAACAAATGTGTGTATAAAAATTATAATTTTTAATATTATTTAACTACGATTTCAAATTTGGACCCTACCTATTATACAATAGAAATAGTCTAACGGAACAAAGTGAATAAACCGAATCGTTATTTGGTTCGGTTCGGTCCGATTTTGACTAATTTCGGTTCGATTTTAAATTTTTTTAGAATTTCGATTTATCGGATTTTACTATTTTGATCAGTTGAAACCTCACCACTACCTGGTATAGTTGAGCCACTACTGCTGCATCGAGCAGTTCCTGCAGGCATACAGTAGTTGCGCTGTCATGCAGCAGGCTCACACCCTCAATATTGTGTTTCCACCGGTGTAGTCCCGAGCAAGCCCAGTTCTCTCCTCGTCAAAAAAAATAGGCTGCGTATAACCAGTATCAGTAACGTGCCTCTAATTTTCTTATCAGATATTGTGATTTCATATTTTGATCAAAATTCTGCTATTATGTTGGGATTTTGGCCTTTGCATTATGAATTTTAGTCCCACATCGGCTAGGCCAAATGAGTTGTATATCTATATGTTAGCTATGCTAGTTTAGAGATGCACATGTGGTGTGGAGGTGCACATGGGTGTGCCATGTGGGGTTATTTTTTTAATGAAAAAAAGGCTAAATCAACAATTAAAAGCATTCATGCTTTTTGCTCTTGGAAAATTTATTTTCATGGGTGCTAAGCGACTCGGGCTCATGAGGCGTAATGTGGCATTTTGTTGGCGCACTTTACACTTTGTACGTCAGCATCGTCGCTAGGCGCATAGTGCGCTTAAGTTGCCACGTCCCAAATGTTGTGCTAACCGAGCAGTTGCTACTCGGGCCTATAAAAGGTCTATTCTCTCTCATAGGCAAAATACACAGAACATATTCAGAGAGTTACAAAAGTTTACAAGTTTTTCTTAACATAAGTAAACAGAGCCTGTCAAAGAGAAGAGAAGCTTTGCACTAGCGTTGCTTTTGCACGAGAGTCCGTGTACGATCCTTAGGAGTCAGAAGAGCAGAAGTGTTCCAAAGTTCTCCGACGAACTTGCTGGTTCCGAAAAGCTATTCGTATGGGACGAATATAGTTTTGAGCAACGGTGATCATTCACCCCAGCAGGCCATCTTCCATCTTTCGCATGTCATCTTCTTCGCTGCTGTGGATTACGAAATCTTCTTAGATTCTCGTAATATCATATACTGCTGTAGATTACGAAATCTTCTTAGATTCTCGTAATATCGTATGCTGCTGTAACGAGATCTTCTTAGATCTTCGTTAAACTTGCGCAACCTTTCTAGAAGCGTTACATTGGAACATTGTTCTTACAATTGTTTCATCTTCTCAGTTTTTCATCGAAAAAAATTGTGCCCCGGCATTAACAATCTCAAAGCTATATTGCTATGATGGAAAACTTTTATGCTTCACTCCTCAATACTGACTTTTGTAAGTTAGAAAAGTTTGATGGAGAGCATTATCAAGTCTGGAAGAGAAAGGTTTATCTCACTCTTCAACTCAGAGACGTTGATCACGTGCTTCTTGAACAGGAACCTACTGTTCCAGATACTGGATTTGCTGCCTAATAAACTTCATGCCAAGTGGAGAAGGGAGAATAGCATTTGTAGGCTGCTTATCCTGAATGATATGGAGGATTCCCTAGCAGAATCCTACAGTAAGAAACCTATTGCCAGAGACATATGGGAGTCTCTGGAGAAACTGTACGAAGAAGACAAGAACATGAGCAAGATATTTGTGGTTGAAAAATATCACAAATGGCTCTTTGAGGACGAGAAATCCATGCTGCCACAGATAAAGGAATTCCTGAAGTTGCGACAGAAGTTGGAAGACGAGGCGATGCCCCTTTCCGATAAGTTTATTATTGGAGGGATTGTCTCAAAGCTCCCCGCTGGGTGGAGTAAGTTCTATGCAAACATGCATAGGAAGAAGCATGAGATCAGCCTTGAAGATCTCTTGCAAAAAATCTATATTGAGGACCAGATGCGGGCTCAACTGAAGGTGGACGCACTGTCCAAGCAATTAGCTAACGTCAATCTGGTTCGTACCAAGGAACCAAGGAAAAAGCATACGACTTCCCACAGCAAGAAGAAGGACCCTAACAATCTGAACGTGAAGGAGACTTCCTTCAAGCAAAAGAAGGTAAAGTCTCAGATGCCTTGTTTCAAGTATGGCAAGAAGGGCCACTTCAAGAATGAATGCAAAGCAAAGACCAAGCAATCAGAGCAAGGAGAGCCTAGTAAGGTATCTATGATCACTGACGTTGTTGCTATGATTGCGCAGGTTGATGCGGTAGGGACTGACTCTGACTGGTGGGTAGACACTGGAGCCACCTGCCATGTCTGCTCCAGCAAGGAGTGGTTTACCACCTATACACTAACTTCTGAAGTGGTTATGATGGCAAACCATGCACAAGCTAAAGTACTCGGAATTGGGACGGTGGTATTGAAGCTGACTTCTGGCAAGTCTTTGACGCTTCAAGGCGAGAAGCACGTACCTTCTATCGCCAATAACCTGATCTCAGGAGGCCTACTCTGCAACACAGGCCTCGGGATGGACATCAATACTGGCCATATGATGATGTCTATCAAGAGAACATATTTAGGAAAAGCTTTTTATACCGAAGGAATGTTCAAAATTTAGCTTGTAAATCAGTCTAATGTAATTAATGTAATTAATGCAATCACTCCTTCTGCTTATACTCTTGAGTTGTGGCATAATAGGCTAGGACATATTCATTGTAAACGAATAAACATAATGTCGAGTCTAGGACTTATCTCCAAGTGTGGGGGTAAGGTAGAGAAATATGAAGTTTGTGCTCAAACGAAGATCACAAGGAAACCCTTTCCTCGGGTTAATCGAAGTACAGTTCTTCTGGAGTTGGTACACTCCGATATCTGTGACTTCAAACAATTCTCTAGAAAGGCCGGGATGAAGTATTTTATAACCTTCATTGATGACTTCTCAAAGTATGCGTTCGTCTACTTGCTGAAGGCTAAAGACGAAGCATTCGAGAAGTTCAAGGAGTTCAGAGCCGAAGATGAGCGACAGACTGGACAACAACTCAAAAGAATAAAAAGTGATCAAGGTGAGGAGTACATATCTCATGAATTTGTATCGTTCTGCAAAGAACATGGAATTGTCAATGAGACTACACTCCGTACTCTCCTCAATCAAACGAAGTAGCAGAGAGGAAGAACAGAACGTTAACAGAAATGATTAACTCAATGCTGTTGACTGTTGGCCTTCCTAAGTGCTACTGGGAAGAAGCTGCATTGACGGCCACTTTTATTCTAAATAGAGTGCCTCATGAAACTTCAGACGTTACTCCTCATGAACTCTGGTTCAAGGTCAGACCTAGCTTGAATGTCATTCGAGTGTGGGGGTGTCTGGCATATGTCAAGCTTCCAGATCTGAAGATTCAGAAGCTTGGAAAAAGGACTACTAAGACGATCTTCTTGGGGTATGCCGAGAAGAGTGATGCTCGAAGATTTCTTGATATTGAGTCAAATCATATCATTGAATCTCGCGACGCAAAATATTTTGAAGACAAATTTGCAAGGCACAAGAATATTGTTCTTGCGGATGTACCGGAGAACAATGTGGGTGCGCAGGAAACTGAAGTCTTCAATGAAGATGTGGTCCAAGAAGATGTTGTTGTTGAAACAACGATTAAACCAGAACAAGCTAAGCCGTCAGCTAAGCGTATGAGGAGGCCGAAGGACTTCGGAAGTGACTTTGTCACCTATTATATGGAAGCAGACCCGCTTACCTATGATGAGGCGATGAAGACCAGAGATGCGATTTTATCGAAGGAGGCGATTGACAATGAAATTGATTTCATCACCTCGAATAACACTTGGGTGTTGGTTGATCTTCCTGAAGGAGCAAAATCCATCGGATGCAAATGGATCTTCAAGAAGAAGATGAAAGCAGACGAAACTATTGACAAGTTCAAAGCTAGGTTGGTAGCCAAGGGATTTTCTCAGAAGCAGGGGATTGACTACTTTGACACGTATGCTCCAGTTGCCCGGATGACCACCATCAGAATGTTGATTGCTCTCACAACAATACATAAGATGGTGATACATCAGATGGATGTGAAAATGGCTTTCCTAAATGGCGAGCTGACCGAAGAGATTTATATGCAACAGCCAGAGGGATTTCTCGTCAAGGATCTTGAAGACAAAGTCTGTAAGTTGGTGAAATCTTTGTACGGTTTTAAACAGGCTCCCAAGATGTGGCATAAAAATTTTGACAAAGTTATAAGGTCAAATGGCTACATGGTCAGCGAGACGGACAAGTGTGTTTACACGAAGTTCGCTGATGGAAGAGGTGTTATCGTTTGTCTATATGTGGATGACATGCTTATCCTAGGTACGGATATAGGTTGGGTCACGAAAACAAAGAAATTTATCTCGAGCAAGTTCAGTATGAAGGACTTGAGGGAAGCTGATGTGATCTTAGGGATCAAGATCATCCGGACAGACACTGGACTAGCACTGTCACAGTCTCATTATATTGAGAAAATGATCACTCGTTATGGGTATCGGGACCTTCCAGGGATCGATACGTCGTACAGGTGTGATATGAAACTGAAGCCTAATTCAGGGGAAAGCGTCAGGCAGCTGGAGTATGCAAGCGTAATCGAGAGTTTGATGTATGCTACTACTGCCACAAGGTCTGTCATAGCTTTCGTCATGGGAATGCTGAGTCGTTTCACGAGCAACCCAGGTATTGAACACTGGAAAGCTGTGAAACGGGTTATGAGACATATCAAGAAGACTCAGACATATGTACTGTACTACAGCGGAGATCCGTCGATAGTGGAAGGCTTCAGTGATGCCAGCTGGTGCTCAGAGGTGGAGAGCGAGAGGTCCACAGGTGGATTCATTTTCACAATGGATGGAGCTGCTATATCGTGGAAGTCGAAGAAGCAGACTATGCTCTCGCGGTCATCCATGGAATCTGAGTTCTTTGCACTTGATATCGTAGCCGAGGAAGCAGAATAGCTTCGGGAGCTCATGTATGATCTTCCAGTGGTTATGGCACAAATACCGACGATACCGATATACTGCGATAACCAGTTTACTGCGACGGTGGCATCAAATGACCTCTTCAACGAAAAGAAGATGACTGTACGGTTGAAGCACATGGCAGTACACGATCTTATCAAGAGATGTGTTATTGCAGTGATTGATGTTCGGAGTCAGGAGAACCTGGCGGATCCGTTCACCAAGGGCCACAAGCGCCAGCTGGTCGATGACACAGCTTATAAAATGGACTTGAAGGCATTTTGATATTGTATTATTGTATTCCTACCATAAATTTTTTTGCTAATAGTTCAAAGAGAAATCTACTAGGCATATAGCTTTTGGTTCAAGGGAGGATCACTAATTAGAAGAATGTCAGGAATGGTATGTATATGTTCTATTGGACATGGAGAGGTTACGGACCTATAACCACTATTGTCTACTGTTGTTTTCTACGGAAAACAGATCATGTGGGAAGGTTGGCTTAAATGCCTTAATGAGTTCTCAGGCAGAGTGAATGCCTGGTGTGCTTTACAGAAAGTACGGTAGAACAGCACTACAAGGAGTGAAACTCCATGCTACTGTGGGGTGACTCCACCATGAGGTTTCCAGGCATGGGATAATGCCTCGCCTTTGTTAGCCAAGTCACAGCGGCGTAGCACCGCAAATAGGCAGTTAGCCTAATGTTGTATGTTAAAATAAAGAGGGGTGTAGTCAGCACTACAAAGACCCGGTTAGGGATAAAGCCTCGACCTTGCAAGTCATATCGTTGCGGCGTAACGCCGCAAGGGAGCCTAAGGCTTCATGCTGGGTAGTTTGGCACTACAAAGAGGCAGTTGCCTCATGCTACAGTAGTATGACACTACGATGAGGTTCCCGTTATGGGGTAAGGCCTTGGCTTTAAGCCATGTCATAGCGGCGTAGCACCGCAAGGGAAGCGCAAAGCGCTTCATGCCATGTCTCTTTATAATGAACTCACCTATAGTGTATGGACAAAGAGATATCAAGCCGTCTCTTGAGGGTAAACTTGCAGACGCCTAAATTTATACACTGAAACCAGGCTGGCACAGGACCTTTAATGTGTAGCCAGAAGCACATGTAACTACATTATGTGAGTGGGAAGAATTTCAGCTATGATGCAGAATTCAAGGCTAAGTCCATTCTTGTATTATAGTCTGTTGTTTGACCCATGCGGGAAGATTCAAGTCATCAGCAACATCTCTCCTAATGCATGATGGAAGTTACTGTGGGGAACACTTATACCCATATATAGAGATATATGGGGGATTGTTGGAGTTTTGGCCTTTGTATTGTGAATTTTAGTCCCACATCGGCTAGGCCAAAGGAGTTGTATCTCTATATATTAGCTATGCTAGTTTAGAGATGCACATGTGGTGTGGAGGTGCACATGGGTGTACCATGTAGGATTATTTTAATAATAGAAAAAAGGTTAAATCAATAATTGAAAGCATTCATGCTTTTTGCTCTTGGAAAATTTATTTTCATGGGAGCTAAGCCCCGTAGGGGCTTAGCGACTCGGACTCAGACTCAGACTCAGACTCAGACTCAGACTTGGGCTCATGGGCTAATGAGGCATAATGTGGCATTTTGTTGGCGCACTTTATACTTAGCACGTCAGCATCGTCGCTAGGTACATAGTGCGCTTAAGTTGCGCTCGCTGTGCCCGTTGCGCGAGCCACTTGCGCGACCAAGCGCGCTGCCGGGTTGCGCGGCCTGGTTGCGCAGGCCAGGTTGCGCGGCCAGGTTGTGCTGCCAGGTTGCGTGGCCCAGGTTGTGCGGCCCAGGTTGCACGACCAGGTGCGCGCCCAGTGGCGTGCCCAGTTGCGCGCTCAGTTGCGTGCAGGTCGCACAAGTGGCTCAATGCGCGTACTGCACACAGTGTACAAGATGCATGGGGTGCACGAGTGGCACAACTTGCTTCAGATCGTGCCTATGCAAGATTCGAGCGATTACTGCGGGTTCAGAGTGGTTATTACCACGTCCCGAATGTTGTGCTAACCGAGCAGTTGCTACTCGGGCCTATAAAAGGTCTACTCTCTCTCACAGGTAAATACAAAAAACATATTCAGAGAGTTACAAAATTTTATAAGTTTTTCTTAACACAAGTAAACAGAGCCGGTCAGAGAGAAGAGAAGCTTTGCACCAGCATTGCTTTTGTACGAGAGTCCGTGTACGATCCGAGGAGTCAGAAGAGCAGAAGTGTTCCAAAGTTCTCCGACGAACTTGCTAGTTCCTGGAAGCTATTCGTGTGGGGCGAATATAGCTTTGAGCAACGGTGATCATTCACCCCAGCAGGCCATCTTCCATCTTTCGTCTGTCATCTTCTTCGCTGCTGTGGATTACGAAATCTTCTTAGATTCGCGTAATATCATATGCTGCTATAGATTACAAAATTTTCTTAGATTCTCGTAATATCGTATGCTGCTGTAACAAGATCTTCTTAGATCTTCGTTAAACTTGCGCAACCTTCCTGGAAGTGTTGCATTGGAACATTGTTCTTACAATTATTTCATCTTCTCAGTTTTCTATCGATGGCATTAACAGTTTCTTATTCTAAGAATTATCCAACACCATATATAGAACGGAGCTGATCTGCTATGTTGTCTGCGGTTTGTAATCACGGACACGACTACCGGCCGACGTGGCGGCCGGCCATTGACCCCCAGATCCGTATGGAACTTGGAGATTGGTGGGGAGGCAATGGCCGGCCATCACGTCGGCCGATGGTCACGCCTATGATTACAAACTGTCACGACCCGCACCCTAGAGTAAGGGCACGAGAAGTGGGTACGTCCAGCCTACGCCGCAGTGTCGGCGGTAGAACGCTGTCCTAGGTCAATCATCTAACAATATAAGGTACCTGTACAGTTTATACTCTCCGAATGGAGGTGACATAACAATATACATCTCAATCACATCTAGGGTAGAAGAACGAAAGACAGATAGATAGATAGTAACTCAAGAGAACAGTATCATAGATGAATAAGTCTAAGTGTCTAGTACAACATAATATCCAGAACTGTCAACTCATAATACAAAAGTCTAAGAGTCTATACATCTCCACATCTCAAAATATAACTCAGAAAGTGAGACAAAAGTAAATATAGAAAAGACTGTCTAGACTAAACTGGTCTAGACTACTGGGGCAATATCCTCAGCTGCAGGTGGATCCTGCTGAGGGTCCACAACATAAGTATCATCTAGTCCTGCTCCATAATAGGTAGTCACCAGGGCCTCATCCTCATCCTCTGTAATATTTTCAACAGGTCCAATCAGGACGGGAACGAGCACAATACATCTCACGCAGTGCATAGCAGGTTAGGAAATACGATACAGGCAATAGAGTAAGATACATGAACTGCTGAAAGGAAATATACGCTGTAAAAGAGATAGCTGTAATGAAATATCTACTGTATATAGAGAACTGTAAGTGACTAGTGATGTAGAGCACAAGATAGGCATGTGAATGGCTAGAATTTATACATGATTACACTACTGAGTTTGCACATGATTACACTACTTTGGAATTATTCACATGTCCACTTCTACTCCCCCGTTTTCCCCAATCAATACACAAGGATCTATACAAGTTACGTTATTGTACATGATATCACATGGGGCCCATGAAAGGGTGCACATGATAGTATACATGAGGGCTCAGTAAACATGAGAGTACATGATCACATGAGTGTACATGAATAATAGAAGCATGGGAGTACATGATGATAGTGAAACACACATAACATGAAGTACCCGATGCTCCCGAGGGGGATAACATCTCATGTAAAGATCCATATAGTACCAATCCGTGTTACCAACGTGACAACAACAAGTAAAGTAATCTAGAGCAAGAAGTAAAGCCTGAACAAGTATGAAACGGTCAGAGAATGTACTCGCCTGATAACTGAATGTCTGAAGAGGATATACTGTCTGAGGAGAGGTGTATGGCTCCTAATCAGAGCAATATAAGTCACAATGTATCCACAATGGTAAAAATAAAGTATACAATGCATACTACATGATTCTAGGTCAATCTGGTCAAAAGTCAACTCTTGGTCAACTCTAATAGTCAAACTAGATCACATGAAGTCATACTTGGTCAACTCTAGACAATTCTAACAGTCAAACTAAGTCAACTTAAGTCAAATTTAGACTAATCAAGGTTCTGATCAACTTTAGATTAGTCAACAAGGTAATTGGGTCAAGGGTCAACTATCCAAGTCAACTCTATAAGGATAACTCAACTAACCATAGGCTAACTTGTCTTAGGTTACCTAAGATACCATAATACAAAGCTAAGGTATAACCAACTTCCTATATAAGGTATACCACATATAAATATACAGTACAATACAACCTTAACCTTAAAATCAAGCTAAAACCATAGTCTAACTCAAATCAAGACTTAATTCCTAAGTATTCTACTTAACCCCATACACATCTTCATTTACATAGGACTACTCATTTAACTTTAAGTCACAATTTACCCATGAATGGGTCAAACCATAATCAACTAGTCAACAGTCTAGGGTTTAGTCAAACCTAGATCATTAAGTCATTTAGAGTTCATCTAAATCCTTTCTAGGTCAATTAGGTCAAGGTTTGACCTATAGTTGACTTTGGTCAACCCTGGTCAACACTAAAAGTCAAACTGGTCAAACTAGTCCAAGTTAGGTCAAACAATGTTAAACTAGTTAGGGTTAGTCAAACTAGTCATTCTAGGTTAGTTTAAGTCAAAACTAGGTTAAGCTAGTTCAAATTGACCTAAGGTTGACCTTGGTCAACACTTAGTCAAATTGGGGTCAAACTAGCTAAGTCTTGGTTTACTAGTCAATTAGGGTTAGGCCTAATGGCCATAGGCTAATAGCTATAGCCCATAGGCTAGTAGCTTAGGTCAACTAGTTCTAGGTTTACCTATATAGATATATATATACATACACTATATAATGTAAAACCTATATATATAGCCACTATATATAAATACCCATATACCCCACATATATATATATAACCATATATACACACTACAATATATATATAACATATATACATACATAATGTATATGTATAATATACCTAATATATATTATATACAATATATATATAGAGAGAGAAGTAATGAGAGTGGAACATAAAGTGAAAGAGAGAGTGAATGAACAGTGAGAGAGAGAGGGCTGACAGTAGACAGGAAAGGGGAGGGGGTCCCAGAATTTCTGGAACCAAATCCAGCCCCATACACACACACACAGTCACATATATACATACATGTATATACACATGTATATACATGTATACACTCTAAAAACCCACCTACACACATACATACATATATACTACATATATATACACTTAAATCACACTAATACATGCATAAATCATAATGAAAATAGATTTGAAATTCAAATTGGAAAACTGGAAATTAATCCTAAATCTGGAAATACTGGACTGTGTATAGGTAACTAGGGAAAACTCGATTTTACATACGAAACCAAGCTAAGACTCGACACTAGCGGTTGGTAATTAAAGCCCCACACATACAGTAGTGTCCTAGGTCACTGACACGACACCACGACACAGTTTCACGTGTCCAAACACGCAAAAACACGACTCGGGTAAACACTGATACACGAACACAGTGCACAGCGTCGTGCACGTGTTCATGTGTCTCGTGGACACACTACGAGACACGACACGACTCGTGGTCACACACACGTGTAGCCCACACATAGGGCTACACGATGGACACTCTGTTATGTGTCCACGTGTCGTATAGGGTCGACACGAGACCCGTATCAGTCGAGGAAACTCGACTGATACGTGCGGTTTGGACCGCGTCGTGCAGAGATGCACACGTCTCGTGCTCGCGACACAGGACACGAAGCACCACGTGCTCGTGTCCACGTGTACGCCACGAATAAGGCTTCATGCCCGTGTCACTACGAGACACCCTAGTGTCGTGTCCATGCGACACGATACGCTCAAAGTTGGCTCTGTGCGTGTGTGCACTGTCAGCCCGTGTCCAGTATGAGTGACTTTTCTCACTCGACACGACACGAGGCGACACCAAATTTTGGGGGCATGTGCGCAGACATTGCCCCCTCGTGTCCACAAATTTTCTCGTGTCCTAGTGTCTTGTGCAGGGAGAACCAAGGGGGTGGTAGCAGGGCACATTTACAGTGTACTGTGCACTGTGTCCAGTGTGTGAAACTGAGAGCTTCGTGTCCAGATTTTGGACACGACACAACCCAATTTGTGCTCAGTGTTTTAGGGTTAGGTTTAGGGTTAGCTAGGCTAGGTTTTGGTTCAAAAAGTTTTGGAAAACAGTGTGTATTTACACTATGACAGTGAACAAAAACAGTGAGCATAATTAGGGTTTTTATATGTAGGATACGTGTCCGATACGACACCAAACAATTTCTAGATTTCACCAAACCTTACCCACAGCTAGGTTATAACTATATGCATGCAATAATGAAGAAAAAACAGTATATTAACTAGGTTTAGATATATTTACCTCTATGTGTGCAAGGTCTTGAATTTCACTAAATGAGGGTGTGTATCCTCTAGCCTCAACTTGTCCTTCCTTGGTGAAACTTAAGTAGCTCACTTCCCTAGGCTCCCTTAGATTGTAGGTGACCTAATGGAGAAAACTAGAGGTTCAAAGCTTGAGAAATGAGAAAGTTATGGTCAAAAGAGTGGAAGGGTTCTTGGGTTTTTCTTAGTTTTGATTTTTCATGAAACCATGGGAATGTGAACTAAGTGTTAGCTATATAGGAGAGAGGGGGGGCAAGGAGGTGTCATGGGGGTGTCTTGGCCGGCCACAAGCATAGGGGGGGTTCAAAGCTTCATGGCTAAGCTAAAGACTTTTGTAAAGGGTTTAAGATATTTTGCATAAATCAAGCAAAATATCAATAAGTAAATATCTAGATATTTGTATAGCTTTGACTACCATGAAATATCTAATCCTCTTAGTTTCTAGGTTAGGAACTAACCTCTAGATTAGGGTAACTAGGTTAGGGATTATCAAGTCACTAATCAAAAGTCCATGAATAGTAAAATCTCACTAATCCTACTTAATTCCTAGAAAATTACCAAAATACCCCTTAGGCTAAAAATCACTAAAATGATATTCTAAGCCTATGGTCAAGTTCTCATGGTCATGGCAACTTCTAGGTTAGAGAAAACTAGGGTTTACACTAAGTTATACTAACCAAAATTACAAAGTCATAAGTCATGACTTAGCATGACTTTAGAAATGGTTTAACTTAACTAAAATCACCAGAAAATCATACCATGACTAAAATACCACTAATAAATAATAAAAATAATAAATTTTTAAAAAATACTCCAATTTCAGAAATCTGGGTGTTACAAGTCTACCCACCTTAAAATAATTTTGTCCTCGAAATTTAGATGGTCGTACTCCTCCTAGGTCAAACCTCCAACAATCAGGGACGAAGCCACTACCTAGGCAACATACAAGATCAATCAAGCAAATATATGGGTAGTAGACCTATACTGGGTCATGTCCAAAAATTGGCTAACAGTTTTAGGTCATAGGGTGTCTTGAAATCAAATCGAAATCAAAAGTAACCCATGGGGTAAATCAAGATGGAGTCTCGGGTCAGGAAAATCGTACTAAGCAAATGAAGCACACAATGGTATGCCTGAGTGGGACACTAAGGTCATGGATGTAGTATGTCATGTCTAGGTCAGGTATGTGAAGTCAGTTTTGAGAAAACAACTAGTCTTGTGCTCCTAATTTAAAAGTCACGATAATGTACCTATGATGATCATAATTTAGAGTGGGAAAGGTCTATGGTCTAAATTAAGCCAGAAATTGTGGTGCAATAGTAGTACCAGGGGAACAGGTTAAATGGAACAGTCTGTGGTCTCATCTAGATGCACTAGTCATTCTAGATCAATACTGTCCTATGGTATCAAAACGTACAAGCAATCTAGGATGTCCTAATTGGGAAGGTAAGGGAACAACAATCATCAAAGCTATAGGGTCGTCTACCATCCTATATGAAAATAGGTCATTAACAAGTGAGAAATCATTAAAGTTACCATTCCATAAAAAGAAAATTGAAAATTTAGGTACAACAATCACAAATAGATTTTTGTCTTGACATGATCTAAGTTGATCAATTTCAAGATAAACTGGGATTTGGGCAAGATGGGAAATCAATAAAATCAAGTATGAGCACGAGCATCCAATGATGAAGATCCAGGTCATGATTAAATTTAATCCAACTAGATATGAATACGAGGTTCATAGGTGATAAAATAATTCCAAGGAGAATTGTCAAGGCTGTTGCGGACAAGATTCTAGGGCAAGTTTAACTGTCTCCATCCACGTAGATTAATATATGAAAAGCGAACCAAAAATGCAATAGGTTGATCAGACCATCATGCGCCGGTTCTGATTAGATAATATGTTAGAGGGTGCGCACCCAATAAAATATATCATGATCAAGCTCAAAAAAGGATAAGCTTGTAAAACTAAGGATAAATTCATAGCATAAGATATAAGTAAGGGTGGAAATGATGAAAGAAGATACATAGTCCAAGATTCTTAACCAATCGGGTCAAGCATTCAAGGTAAGGTACAAGGTTAAGTATTTGAGGGTTCAAGCAGAACACCATCACATGCCAGGTCGAAAGAATTGAGCCAAGGTGGATCTCTAACTGAAATAAGAACCAATTTAGCATCATGGTAGAGGTTATGGTTTAGCCATTTGACCAGAAAATCATATCAAGAAAATAGAGTACAAGGAGACGGGTTTTAGATGGGACATGGAATACCTACATGAAGGTAGGCTAGTCTAGGTCTTACATGTGAAGTTTGTTGGGAGGTAACAGCTAGTATTATACTCTGAATATCTAGGTCACGGTAAAGGACGTCCAAGGATCTAGAATAGAAAATGGGAGTTCGAGACGTGACAAATTGATGCAAAAATTGAAGAAGATCAAATTAACTCATGAAATCAGGAATCTAGTAAATAATTTAGGAACACAGTCCTAGGGATAGATAGGCTACTAGATGAATATAGTTAGGGTTCGATCAATCAAGGGTCAAGGTTAGAAGGTCTCAATAAAGTCTTGATTTGAGGAAATGTCGAGTAAGTCAGGTTTGGGTTACAGTTACATAGATTGGTAGTAGGAGTTGAGCAAGATGCAAAAATAGAGGGGACAGTTCATTTCAATGAAAAGCAATTAGCAAGATGATTAGATGGCAAGAAACAGATAAGAGTTTTCTCATAAATGTGATTGAGTACCCTAAAATAAAAGATATTAATCTAACACTAAGAAATTAAAATCAACAACTACAAAAATTTTAAAATTATCAACTAACACCAGGATTCAAAGTTCTACAGTGAATCCTCCAAAATCAAATTCAATCAAGGGAAAAGGAGTTTAAATCGTAATTTCAAATGAGATTCTCAAGGGTCATCCCAGGAATCTCTCAAGGTATCCTAGCAGTGATTGAGTATCCACTCTCTCTAAGCCTATTCCTCAAATCCTATCGCAGGCTGTAGTGATACTCTAGTTCGAATACCACTACATAAACTCGACCTGCATGGGCCACTACTAAAAACGTGTCACGACCCGCACCCTAGAGTAAGGGCACGAGAAGTGGGTACGTCCAGCCTACGCCGCAGTGTCGGCGGTAGAACGCTGTCCTAGGTCAATCATCTAACAATATATGGTACCTGTACAGTTTATACTCTCCGAATGGAGGTGACATAACAATATACATCTCAATCACATCTAGGGTAGAAGAACGAAAGACAGATAGATAGATAGTAACTCAAGAGAACAGTATCATAGATGAATAAGTCTAAGTGTCTAGTACAACATAATATCCAGAACTGTCAACTCATAATACAAAAAGTCTAAGAGTCTATACATCTCCACATCTCAAAATATAACTCAGAAAGTGAGACAAAAGTAAATATAGAAAAGACTGTCTAGACTAAACTGGTCTAGACTACTGGGGCAATATCCTCAGCTGCAGGTGGATCCTGCTGAGGGTCCACAACATAAGTATCATCTAGTCCTGCTCCATAATAGGTAGTCACCAGGGCCTCATCCTCATCCTCTGTAATATTTTCAACAGGTCCAATCAGGACGGGAACGAGCACAATACATCTCACGCAGTGCATAGCAGGTTAGGAAATACGATACAGGCAATAGAGTAAGATACATGAACTGCTGAAAGGAAATATACGCTGTAAAAGAGATAGCTGTAATAAAATATCTACTGTATATAGAGAACTGTAAGTGACTAGTGATGTAGAGCACAAGATAGGCATGTGAATGGCTAGAATTTATACATGATTACACTACTGAGTTTGCACATGATTACACTACTTTGGAATTATTCACATGTCCACTTCTACTCCCCCGTTTTCCCCAATCAATACACAAGGATCTATACAAGTTACGTTATTGTACATGATATCACATGGGGCCCATGAAAGGGTGCACATGATAGTATACATGAGGGCTCAGTAAACATGAGAGTACATGATCACATGAGTGCACATGAATAATAGAAGCATGGGAGTACATGATGATAGTGAAACACACATAACATGAAGTACCCGATGCTCCCGAGGGGGATAACATCTCATGTAAAGATCCATATAGTACCAATCTGTGTTACCAACGTGACAACAACAAGTAAAGTAATCTAGAGCAAGAAGTAAAGCCTGAACAAGTATGAAACGGTCAGAGAATGTACTCGCCTGATAACTGAATGTCTAAAGAGGATATACTGTCTGAGGAGAGGTGTATGGCTCCTAATCAGAGCAATATAAGTCACAATGTATCCACAATGGTAAAAATAAAGTATACAATGTATACTACATGATTCTAGGTCAATCTGGTCAAAAGTCAACTCTTGGTCAACTCTAATAGTCAAACTAGATCACAGGAAGTCATACTTGGTCAACTCTAGACAATTCTAACAGTCAAACTAAGTCAACTTAAGTCAAATTTAGACTAATCAAGGTTCTGGTCAACTTTAGATTAGTCAACAAGGTAATTGGGTCAAGGGTCAACTATCCAAGTCAACTCTATAAGGTTAACTCAACTAACCATAGGCTAACTTGTCTTAGGTTACCTAAGATACCATAATACAAAGCTAAGGTATAACCAACTTCCTATATAAGGTATACCACATATAAATATACAGTACAATACAACCTTAACCTTAAAATCAAGCTAAAACCATAGTCTAACTCAAATCAAGACTTAATTCCTAAGTATTCTACTTAACCCCATACACATCTTCATTTACATAGGACTACTCATTTAACTTTAAGTCACAATTTACCCATGAATGGGTCAAACCATAATCAACTAGTCAACAGTCTAGGGTTTAGTCAAACCTAGATCATTAAGTCATTTAGAGTTCATCTAAATCCTTTCTAGGTCAATTAGGTCAAGGTTTGACCTATAGTTGACTTTGGTCAACCCTGGTCAACACTAAAAGTCAAACTGGTCAAACTAGTCCAAGTTAGGTCAAACAATGTTAAACTAGTTAGGGTTAGTCAAACTAGTCATTCTAGGTTAGTTTAAGTCAAAACTAGGTTAAGCTAGTTCAAATTGACCTAAGGTTGACCTTGGTCAACACTTAGTCAAATTGGGGTCAAACTAGCTAAGTCTTGGTTTACTAGTCAATTAGGGTTAGGCCTAATGGCCATAGGCTAATAGCTATAGCCCATAGGCTAGTAGCTTAGGTCAACTAGTTCTAGGTTTACCTATAGATATATATATACATACACTATATAATGTAAAACCTATATATATAGCCACTATATATAAATACCCATATACCCCACATATATATATATAACCATATATACACACTACAATATATATATAACATATATACATACATAATGTATATGTATAATATACCTAATATATATTATATACAATATATATATAGAGAGAGAGAAGTAATGAGAGTGGGACATAAAGTGAAAGAGAGAGTGAATGAACAGTGAGAGAGAGAGGGCTGACAGTAGACAGGAAAGGGGAGGGGGTCCCAGAATTTCTGGAACCAAATCCAGCCCCATACACACACACACACAGTCACATATATACATACATGTATATACACATGTATATACATGTATACACTCTAAAAACCCACCTACACACATACATACATATATACTACATATATATACACTTAAATCACACTAATACATGCATAAATCATAATGAAAATAGATTTGAAATTCAAATTGGAAAACTGGAAATTAATCCTAAATCTGGAAATACTGGACTGTGTATAGGTAACTAGGGAAAACTCGATTTTACATACGAAACCAAGCTAAGACTCGACACTAGCGGTTGGTAATTAAAGCCCCACACATACACTAGTGTCCTAGGTCACTGACACGACACCACGACACAGTTTCACGTGTCCAAACACGCAAAAACACGACTCGGGTAAACACTGATACACGAACACAGTGCACAGCGTCGTGCACGTGTTCATGTGTCTCGTGGACACACCACGAGACACGACACGACTCGTGGTCACACACACGTGTAGCCCACACATAGGGCTACACGATGGATACTCTGTTATGTGTCCACGTGTCGTATAGGGTCGACACGAGACCCGTATCAGTCGAGAAAACTCGACTGATACGTGCGGTTTGGACCGTGTCGTGCAGAGATGCACACGTCTCGTGCTCGCGACACAGGACACGAAGCACCACGTGCTCGTGTCCACGTGTACGCCACGAATAGGGCTTCATGCCCGTGTCACTACGAGACACCCTAGTGTCGTATCCATGCGACACGACACGCTCAAAGTTGGCTCTGTGCGTGTGTGCACTGTCAGCCCGTGTCCAGTGTGAGTGACTTTTCTCACTCGACACGACACGAGGCGACACCAAATTTTGGGGGCATGTGCGCAGACATTGCCCCCTCATGTCCACAAATTTTCTCGTATCCTAGTGTCTTGTGCAGGGAGAACCAAGGGGGTGGTAGCAGGGCACATTTACAGTGTACTGTGCACTGTGTCCAGTGTGTGAAACTGAGAGCTTCGTGTCCAGATTTTGGACACGACACAACCCAATTTGTGCTCAGTGTTTTAGGGTTAGGTTTAGGGTTAGCTAGGCTAGGTTTTGGTTCAAAAAGTTTTGGAAAACAGTGTGTATTTACACTATGACAGTGAACAAAAACAGTGAGCATAATTAGGGTTTTTATATGTAGGATACGTGTCCGATACGACACCAAACAATTTCTAGATTTCACCAAACCTTACCCACAGCTAGGTTATAACTATATGCATGCAATAATGAAGAAAAAACAGTATATTAACTAGGTTTAGATATATTTACCTCTATGTGTGCAAGGTCTTGAATTTCACTAAATGAGGGTGTGTATCCTCTAGCCTCAACTTGTCCTTCCTTGGTGAAACTTAAGTAGCTCACTTCCCTAGGCTCCCTTAGATTGTAGGTGACCTAATGGAGAAAACTAGAGGTTCAAAGCTTGAGAAATGAGAAAGTTATGGTCAAAAGAGTGGAAGGGTTCTTGGGTTTTTCTTAGTTTTGATTTTTCATGAAACCATGGGAATGTGAACTAAGTGTTAGCTATATAGGAGAGAGGGGGGGGGCAAGGGGGTGTCATGGGGGTGTCTTGGCCGGCCACAAGCATGGGGGGGTTCAAAGCTTCATGGCTAAGCTAAAGACTTTTGTAAAGGGTTTAAGATATTTTGCATAAATCAAGCAAAATATCAATAAGTAAATATCTAGATATTTGTATAGCTTTGACTACCATGAAATATCTAATCCTCTTAGTTTCTAGGTTAGGAACTAACCTCTAGATTAGGGTAACTAGGTTAGGGATTATCAAGTCACTAATCAAAAGTCCATGAATAGTAAAATCTCACTAATCCTACTTAATTCCTAGAAAATTACCAAAATACCCCTTAGGCTAAAAATCACTAAAATGATATTCTAAGCCTATGGTCAAGTTCTCATGGTCATGGCAACTTCTAGGTTAGAGAAAACTAGGGTTTACACTAAGTTATACTAACCAAAATCACAAAGTCATAAGTCATGACTTAGCATGACTTTAGAAATGGTTTAACTTAACTAAAATCACCAGAAAATCATACCATGACTAAAATACCACTAATAAATAATAAAAATAATAAATTTTTAAAAAATACCCCAATTTCAGAAATCTGGGTGTTACACAAACCGCAGACAAAATATCATTTTTCATATATAGAATACTAGCAACAAACATACACACACTCCAAAACTTATTTTCAAACCGTACTGTGTCCTACTAGTGTCTGTGCAACGTTGATATATATAACAACTGGCCTTGGTAACTTTAGGCTCTAAATACATCACATATATTCACCAACACCAGTGCCAGTACAGTCACCGTCTTCTCCGCAGCACTCGAGAGGTTGGGACCGTGTCCTTGATCGTGTTCATCGTCTCTTCTTTCGCCCGGGAGGCCTTGTGTGGCACCAAATGTTGTGCTGCTTCTTTCATGTACGAGGCTTTGTCCTTCCCTTCCTCCACCAAGTATTGGGCTTCTTGTTCCATGTGGGAGGCTTTGACCTTCCCTTCATCGACACCCTTTACTGCACTATCCATCTCTGTAATTATATTATCAATAAAAAGTTATTATTTATGTGCCAAGTTGCCTTATTCAATTTATCTGCCTATTCGTTGAACCTCGATGTATCCAAATGTACACGAACACATCTCGTACACCGTAATTTGGGCTTGTACGTATGGCATCACATCCGGTGGCAACTTATCGATTCGGTAGAATCGGGACGTGATAGTACCGACTCTTGGAATTGTCTCTGCTCTTGTCTCTACCACATGAGCCCGGACGCCTGCTTTTACTCATGTCTTGGGTCTCTGAAATAAACGCCTCTGAACGGGATATGGATGACGTGTCTTGATATTTTATTCTTATCACTTGATTCAAAATCTCGCTCTTGGCAAACTCCAGACTAATCACGCCCTCTGAAGCAAAAGCAATCATAAACACTGGTACAGTCTCCCATAAGTCTGTACATAGCAACCAAAGTTCCTATACATTGTCATTGAATTTTACTGCCATAAAAGATAATTGGTCAACCACGTCCTAGAATTCACTCAAGTAATCCATAATGGACGAACTATCCTTGTACCTAAGACCCATCATCTGTTGAATCAAAATTTTTTGGTTTATCTCGATATTCTTTACATAAGAGGATTCAATCTTATCCCATAATGCCTTCGCATGCTCAATATTGGTGATGTAATTATACATATTCTCGTCCATGAACTGTCCAATAAACCCACACAACTATATACGCTCTCAAAATTCTAGTCATCATCAGATTTCTCATTGGGTTTCTTGAAAGAAATACTGGAAGATGTAACTTTTTGTCAAACAATAAATCTTTCATCTTGCTCCACCAATAGTAATAACTGGAACCGTTTAGGTGTATCATGCGCGCTTCGCAACTATCTCTTCTACTCGGTTTGTCTATCAACACCTGACACATGGTAACCTATGCTTTGACACAACTCTTTCAACCACAGTTCTTATACCACTCTATTGGTATCAGCAAATTCTGGCTCTGATATCACTCTGTTGGGAACGAAATGCGAAAATCATTTCCTAAATCGATAGAACCTGGAGAGAATCGAAGAAAAGTTGCACAAACCAAATATACAAAAATTATAATAAAAAGCATAATGCAAACACAATAAAATTTACGTGGAAAACCTTAACGAAAAAAACCATGGGACAATCGAAGTCCAACCTGAAATATACTCCACTACTAGAATAAGAATATACACCAACTTCTTACAAAGTTCTTGTTAATCTAAAGGCAACAAGAAGATGAGAGGGCTAGCAACACACTTCAAGAAGAGACTGCAAGAGAGCTTTTGAATACTGCTAAAAGCTTGAGTTATTTTATTCATTGAGAGTTGAGCTTTAAATAGAGAAATGAAGAGACTAAAAATAGCAAAAGAGAAGGAGCTTGAAGCTCACAAAAAAAACCAAGTAATAATGACCTATACAATAGCAACTATTCCCAGCCACATGACTTTAGAACGTTAGATTTGAATCATTCTATTCTCCAACACTCCCTCTTGATTCAAAATCTACAACACCAAGAAGATGTCTGAATTTGAAGAACTTCTCGTAGGATAATGCCTTAGTGAAGCCATCGACGATTTGTTCATTTGTCGAACAGTACTTCAGCTCCACGACTCCTTTTATAATAGCTTCACGTATGAAATGGTGACGAAGCTCAATATATTTTGTCCTGCCATGGAAGGACAGATTCTTTGCCATACATATTGTTGCCTTGTTGTCGCAATAGATAGGAGTTGAAGATGTCTGACTCTCTAACAGATCTTCCATGATTCTTCTCATCCATGTAGCTTGGCAAACAGTTGAAGTTGCAGCAACATATTCAGCTTCGGAAGAAGATAGTGCGACGCTTTCTTGCTTCTTTGACATCCATGAGACCGCACCCGAACCAAGGTTGAATATAAATCAACTTGTACTCTTCCGGTCTTCTAGGGAACCTGCCCAATCACTGTCAGTAAAACCAATTAACTTAAAAATGGAGGAAGGATAATACCAAATTCCATAGTTCTTAGTTGCGTGAATGTAGCAGAGAATGCGTTTTGCTGCTCCAAAATGATGTTTAGAAGGTTTGTGCATGAACCTCGATATTAAACTTACTGCAAAAACAATATCAGGACAGGAATGAGTTAAGAACATTAATCCTCCAACAAGCATTCTAAAATATTTTTCATCAGCTTTTTCTATTCCATCTTCTAAAACCAACTTCTCATTTGAATTCATTGGAGTAGAACACCCTTTACAATTTTTCATCTGAAATTTATTAAGTAAATTATAAGCATACCTCTCTTGAGAGACAAAAATACCAGTTGTTGTTTGTTGGACCTGAAGACCAAGAAAATATTGCAATAATCCTAGATCTGATATTTCAAACTCATTCATCATAATTGTTCTAAATTCCTCAATAAGAGATGAGGAAGAACCCGTGTATATTATGTTATCCACATAAACACAAACAATAAGTATTTTATCATTACCTTGTGTCTTCACGTATAATGTAGGCTCATTATCACTTCTGTGAAACCCGTGTTTATGAAGATAAGAGTCAAGTCGACTATACCATGCTCGTGGTGCTTGTTTTAGTCCATAAAATGCCTTTTTTAATTTGTAGACTTTACTCCCCTTACCTTTGATCACAAAATCCTGTGGTTGATCAACATAAACATCCTCGTTCAAATAACCATTTAAAAAAACAGATTTAACATCAAATTGAAAAACAACCCACTTTCTATAAGATGCTATAGCTAAAATTAGTCTAACAGTTTCTAAGCGAGCAATAGGTAAAAAAGTTTCATAAAAGTCGATACCATATACCTGCGCATATCCTTTAGCAACTAGACGTGCTTTATACCTTTTTTACGTTACCTTCTCCGTCATATTTCACCTTGTACACACATTTGACCCTGATTGTGTCTTTTCCATGGGGAAAATCTGTCAGTTCCCACATTTGGTTCTTTTCAATTGCTGTAATATCTTCTTTCATTGAATTTTCTCATTCTTTTTTTCCATGTGCTTCTTCGTAGCAAATTGGTTCTACAACCATTAAAGCAAATTGACATGAAGCATAAATTTCTGATAAGGATCTTACCTTTCTTGGATGACTTTCTTCATCAGAAGCTGAAGTACTTCTGTTTACAGGATAAGAACTAGCTGGTGTTACCGATAAAGATGATGAAGATGTGACCGGTGAAGCAGTTCTATTTGTAGGAGAAGCACTTGATGGAGATGCTGATGCAGATGCAATCGATGTCGAAGACGTTGGTTGGGTCATAACCTCTTCATGTGGTATAAATCCTTGATCACCAGTCTTCTGAACCTGTTTACTATCACTCCACATCCAACTAGCATTTTCATCAAAAATTACATCTCTACTAATAACTAACTTTTTGGTTATTAGATTATATAATCGATATGCTTTTGATTCATTACTGTAACCAATAAGAATGTATTTTTCACTTTTATCATCTAATTTTCTACGAATTTGAGGATGAACAAATGCATAAGCAATACAACCAAATACCTTGAGATGACTTACTCCTGGTTTTCTTCCAAACCAAGCTTCATATGATGTCATCTTTTGTACAACTTTTGTTGGCGAGCGATTTAGTAAATATACCGAAGTTGCCACAGCTTCTGCCCAATAATCATTGGGTAGGTTCTTTTCTTTCAGCATGCTTCGAGCCATCTCCATAATGGTTCTATTTTTTCTCTCAGCCACTCCATTTTGTTCATGTGTGTACTTCACCGTAAGCTGCCTGAATATACTATTTTTCTTACAAAAAATGTTAAAGTCGTTTGATAAGAATTCTCCTCCTCTATCAGTTATGGGGATCTTTCTAGCATTTCCACTTTGCTTTTCAGCAAAAGCCTTGAACTCCTGAAACTTAGAAAATGCTTCAGACTTTTTTGACAAAAAATATACCCAACTCATTCGAGAAAAATCATCAGTTAAGAGTAAAAAATATCTATTCTTATTCAATGATAAAGTCTGCATTGGACCACAAATGTCAGCATGAATAAGTTCTAGAGGCTTAGTAGATCTCCATGACTTTACAACAGGAAAAGAAGTACGATATTGTTTTCCATAAACACAACCTTCACAAACAGTATCAACGCATTCAATTCCTTGTAAGCCTAGAACCATTTGTTTCTGACTTAACAACTTTAAGCCATTGAAATTTAAATGGCCATAACGTAAATGCCATAACTGGGACTCATTCTTCATATTAGAAACTAAAGCATAATTATCAAGACATGAAATTTCAAGAGAAAACATTTTATTTTCAGCCATATGAATCTTTAACGTGGGCCTATCCGAATTTTTAGACGTAATAAAGCATGTATCATTTTTGAAGGTAATTGAATAACCCTTTGCAATCAACTGACCCACACTTATCAAATTATGAGCAAGACTAGGAATATAAAAGACATCATGGATTACCTTTTCCATACCTGACTTTGTTTTTATTGCAACTGTACATTTTTCTTCAATTTGCATGACTGCATTATTTTCCAGCCTAACTTGTGTCTTGACAGATTCATTCAAATCACAAAAAAGCTTTTTGTCTCCTGTCATATGGTTACTACAACCACCATCTAAAAACCAAACATTACTTCTAATTTTTTTCAGAATTAGAACAAGTCATAAAAAGATTAGTATCTTCTTTACCTTCGACATCTCCACTCTTCTCTGCGTAATTCACTTGTTGCTTACCTTTGGCAAAGCAATATGCCTCAGTATGCCCAAACTTTTTACAAAAATAGCATTTTTTTCCCTTGTAGCTTTGGTGTTGGTTACCTCCATCATTGTAGCCACCTCTTTGATTGTTCCAGTCAGATCGTGAATGATTACCTCTACATTGTGGCCGCCTCTTTGATTGTTCCAGTCAGGTCGTCCTTGATTGCCTCTATCGTTGGCGCCTCCTCTTTGATTGTTCCAATCAATTCTTCCTCTGCCTCTACCTCTGCTATGTCCACGATAGCCACCTCTTCCAAATCATCTTCCTTGATGTGTTCTTACATTTTCAACTCTTGTCTGAAATGCACTTTCAACGTTCTTTTCTTCTATCCTGTTTAGTCTTTGTTCATGAGCTAGAAGAGAACTTGTTAGTGCGCTAAAAGAATATGTAGATAAATCTTTGGATTCCTCTATTGCAGCTACTACATGGTCAAATTTAGGAACAAGAGTTCTTAAAACTTTTTCTACCTTTTTATCGTCAAACTCTTCACCAAGAGTTCTTAATTGATCAACAATATTTGCAGCTTTGGTATAATAGTCATCAATTGTGTCAGCATCCTTCATACAGATATTTTCAAAATCACTTCTAAGAGTTTGTAATTTGACGAATTTTACCTTTCCATCACCTTCATATTGCTGCTTCAAAATTTTTCACGCATCAGTTGACTTCTCAGCATTAGCAATTCTTGAAAAGATGGAGTCATTACCACTTGTTGCAATATGAGTAGCGTCTTCGCATCTTTTTTTCGAAGATTCCTCATTTTTGCTGTTCTATCTGTCTCTGCATAGCCATTCTCAACAAGTTCCCAAAGATCTTGTGAAATGAAAAATGTTCTCATTTTGATTCTCCAAAAACTATAGTTTTCACCACTAAACATAGGAATCAAAGTTTGTGAGATATTAAGGCCATTTCCAATATTCATTTTTTTTTACGTAAAAAATAAATCAAAACCAACAACAAAATTAACATAAAATAAATGTACCTTTTCTCCACCAAAAATAACAAAACAAACTTACTAGCACTCTTACTTCAAAACTTCAAAATGCAACGGTAGCAATCTTCTACAATGAAAATTTGCTTACAGCTTCAACACGAACCCAAGCTCTGATACCAAAATGTTAATCTAAAGGCAACAAGAAGATGAGAGGGCTAGCAACACACTTCAAGAAGAGGATGCAAGAGAGCTTTTGAATACTGCTAAAAGCTTGAGTTATTTTATTCATTAAGAGTTGAGCTTTAAATAGAGAAATGAAGAGACTAAAAATAGCAAAAGAGAATGAGCTTAAAGCTCACAAAAAAACTAAGTCATAATGACCTATACAATGGCTACTATTCCCAGCCACATGACTTTAGAACGTTAGATTTGAATCATTCTATTCTCCAACAGATCTCCCCCAATCCACACGGATCATCGCAACACTTCAATAGATAGCAATATATTACAATGAGTAGAACGAAGAATTACCGAAGACAAGATGACGAGAAAGAACCAAAGAAGAACTCCTCAAAGCGATCTCCTTGAAACAATCCTCAAAATCCTGAATCTCTCTTCCTCTCTTAGAAAGTTACAAACGTTGAGAAAGCTCTCCTTTGATCTCTTGATTATGATGATAATGAATTAGGGTTAGAAAAGATCTATTTAATGTTCCCTAATCCCGAATAGATCTGGACTATTGATTTTGATCTAATGGTGTAAATACTCACTTTTTGTCTTCAGTCCCGAACACCGGTATACCGAAAATTGTCCCCTTCGAGTCAAAACCTTTTCTGGAATGAACTGCTGCAGACCGATATACCGTCGGTATACTGGCAACGGCATACCTTCGGTGTACTGCACTCTGATACTGGTTTTCCAACATGTTCTGTTATGCGCTAAAATCATGCCGCCTTTATCGCTTTCAAAACTTTTCGAGTTTCTCCAACACGGATGGCGTTCGTCGCACTCCGGGATCTTCTCCACACAGGTTGGATCCCAATCCAACACCAACAGTCTTATTCCATCTTTTTCCTAATGAAATAACTACTGGTTCATGTGAAGCTTGACAGCTTCTAAGCAAACAAGAATTACACTCCGAGTTCCATCATCAAATACTAGTAAACCTTTTGATTTAGTCCATTCTGAATATGTATCGGACATGCTTCTATTGAATCTTTTGATGGTTTTAAATGTTTTTGTTGTCTTTGTTGATGATTGGTCAAGAGCTACATGGTTGTATTTGATGAAATCGAAAACTGAAGTTGGTGATATTCTTAAGAGCGTGATATTCTTAAGAGCTTTTACAGCATGGTTCTTAATCAGTTCGATTCTTAAATAAAGATTTTTCGATCCGACAATGGGTCATAATTTATGAACAGAACTGAGTTTTATGAACGCTCATGGCATAGCATAATTCATGAGACAATTTGTGCTGGCACTCCTAAAAAAATGGTGTGGCGGAAAGAAAAAATAGAGATCTTTAGTAAAGAAAAAAAAAAGATCTTTAATGATCCGGATGAACGTTCCAAAGTGCTACAAAATTAGACTAAATTTAAAATATAGCACTTGAAATCTCTCCCACTATGGATGCTTCTGGGTTAAATACTTGAGCGAGGGATCGATAGGTTAGTTGCCAAAGGGTTCACACAAACATATGGTGTCGATTATAAAGAAAAGTTTGTTCAAGTTGTCTATTGATGTCAATCATGACTGGTCATTGTTTCAAGTAGAAGGCGAGTTTGAAGATGAGGTTTATATGAATCTACCCCGGGCATCCCCAAGAAGCTCTGGTGTTATATATAAGTGGAGATATCGATATAAGTCATATAACATCTTGAACTACCGAACTCAAGTGGCTCTTGTGGTTACCGAGGAGAGGTATAAGACCCTGGCTGGGTGGCAGAAAATCGGTGGATCGAGCCCACAGTATCGTATTATTCCTTCCATTTATTTGGTGGGAGTTGGGGGAAAGGAAAGGAAATCAATTATTTGATATTTCTTTTCCTTTGGGAAATTGCAATTTCCATCGATTTTCCTTTCGGTGTTTGAAAAGATCAAAAAAATTGGAAGTGAAAGTGAATTCTTGGTGTAGGAAAGTGAATTCGTTGGGTGGGTGAGTGAAGCATTTCCCCCATATTTTTCTTTTCTGCCCATTTCTTTTGGTATCCAAACACAGTAAATAAATGACTTCTTTTCCAAGGCCGTGATTCTGCGAACCAAACGAGGCCCAACTGCTTTTCCATTGTGTACACAGATACATATCGAACATAATGATCCTTTTTCATAGAAACGGTGGGTTTCGAATTAGGTCCCCTATGATCCACAGTACACATTCATTCATAGGAAAACTTTTCGGGTACCTAAAACTCCTTGATTGCAAAAACCTGAGAAACTTGAGCACTGCATCCTTAAAACAAGCTTTATCTACATTGAAACATCAAAACTACATACATTCATAAAAAGGTTGCTCTTCGCTCCTAACATCCCATACTCTTCCTTGATGAAGGCACACAACAAGACATACATAAAACACTACCGATGCTAGCTCACCCCTCATTTTAACAATTTACATAACCCTGCATAATGTCCCCTTTATTTTCACAAAGTGTCCGCAACCAAGACGAAGGGACAAACTTTCAATGTGTTGCCGTAAGCACCCCTGTTCCCTCCACCTGAAGATACGATACGTGTCATATAACAAGAAGATAGAAAAACTTTGGTGAATGTATGTTAAAGGAGCTCTCTATGGCTCTTGAGTCATACATTTCCAGTTTTTTTTAGTGATTTGACGAACAGTTAATGACACACTTGGTTTAATGTTCTTCATATTATCTACTTATCATGTTCTGAACTTTTAATTTGGGTAGGCTACAAATACCTGGAAAGTGGCACCACATATCTCCTCCTCATCTGCCAAAGTTGCAGTCACTTTGTTCTTAGGGTTCTCGTAGCTCTTCAGCCCCCCAAGAGTGTTCGAGTAGAAACACCCTATAATCGAAAAATCGCACCATTCATTATCTACAGCTAAAATTATTTCGATTCATATACGTTGCTCCGTAAATAATATTCACTACCTTGAGGAAATGGTGCAAGTGACTTGCCACAGGATCCTTTGAGTAGATCCAGATCATCACAGAAGGCTACACATCCATCTGCAGTGATCCCCCAAAACAAAGGCACCTTCCCTTGTGCATCCTGTTACACAGTTATAACTTAATGCATCACAATTAGGGGAAAACATGAATTGATGCTATTGATACATATGAGATTTGGACTTACAGAAGCTACAAGCAGAGAGGAAGTGGATTTGTCGAAGATCAAGAAGGAGAAATTCCCTGTGAGATGACCGAGCATGAAACTGGCAGGATACGGAGCTCTGTCTCGAAGGGTCTTGTAGGCCTCCAAGATGAGCAGTGCCTCGTTTGTGCCCTTCGATAGACCGTAGTGCTGCCTCAGGCTGCCAAGGTTGTCGAGCACCCCCTCGAATAGGCAGAATATATCGTCCTTTGCAGCGAATAATCTACATCAGATTGAGCATTTAACTCTGGTTTAGATGGTTTCTTCGGCAACATTTTGGACAAGATGAGAAGCTAAAGACAAGGACGATTAGGTAGATTTCACGGTTATGGGAGATCTCATCATTGCAGTAACCGATCTAGAAGAACCATGTAGCACGTGTCATGACGTCGATTAGATCTTGGATACGGGAGCGTAGCATTATTGTACTCCACAGAGGATGATCTTTATGTCATACCGAAGCGGTAGATTTGGACGTGTGAAGATAGACAACAAGGAAACGGCTGCAGTTGTGGGTATCGATGACATGAACTTGACTATGGAGCTTGGCGAGAAGCTCTTCCTCAATGGGATCCGTCATGTACTGAATTTGCACTACAACTTGGTATCGGTAGCGAAGCTAGCAAATGATGGTTATCGCGTGTGTTCGGGAACAAATTAGAAGCTTACGAAGGGTTCTCGACTACGGGCTCGAGGAGATATATGTTGTGCTATGTAAAGATTTAAGTCGTTGAGGTGTACATGCAAGCCATATGTATCAGATAGCGACTCGGGATACATTCCATAGGAGTTTGTGGATTGTCGAGAACTTGCCGAGGGGAGTCTTCGAGATAATTTGAGGGATATGGAGGATTCGATTCGTCGGAACAAAGCGACGAATATAGCTGTGTCAAAGCATATATTTAGTGTGTCAGTCCTATAATAGTTGGTCGATCTCTAGGGCGGGGTCGTACTATGGATCCAGTTTTGATGATGGGCTTGGTTGGACCAGCCAAGGGTGAGTAGGCTTGACGGAACGGGAGCACGTTTCGGTGGAAAACGAAAGACAAAGACATGCAATCAAGACTTACGGTGAGGCTGATGGTCAGGGACTTTGACCTTGACCGAGTTATTGATGTCATCAAGATCTCAGTTGTTCAGGAGGTGCTACACATGGTAGCTAGAGTCGACTTGGTGGTCGAGGAGTTAGAGACGGAAAAAGATGCAAATCTGTCCGGGAGATTCGAGATCAGTAACAAGGGAGAGCAGGAACTTTGTCGGAAGACGACAAACATAGAGTGTAATTGAGGAGACACGGGACCAACACCTCTCATCAGACTGGAGGAGAAGTTTATTGGAGTCCAGCCTCGATTTGAGGTGTTTAGGAACAGTATGGGATATTGTAGGAGCGTCGAGAAGTTGCGGCGAAGGCGATGGAATTTTGGCAGCTAAACTAGGACTCAAAATTGAGCCAAAACAGTAACATCAAAACTCCGACGTTATACCGCCTAGAATTCTGCTTTTGGCTTGTCCAGAACGAATTCTAGTTGTCTGGCGGTATACCGTCCGTCGGAACATGGTTCAGGATGGGACCCAAATCAGCATATTTTTGGACCGTGATCTAATTTTGATAGTCTGGATTAATGTTGGCCTAATTTAGGGATTTTTTTTTAAACCCTAAATTAGGTTTTCTTTATCCTATATAAGAAGGCTAAGGGGGTTTTGCTCATGTGATGCTCAAGGGAGAGATTCAGGGAGAAGTCTACAAAAATATACGAGAAAGTCCGTGCTTGGCTCGTAGGCTCGCTCTTCGAGATAGTTTGGAGGGAAGATCCGTTCTTCTTCTTTCTTAATATTTGTGAGGAGTTGAACTTGGGGCAAAGGGTTCAACATATTTGTATTCGAACTTATAATACCGAGTTATACCGTGTTTGATCTGTCCTGGTTCTTGCGCGAGTTTGTGGTTCGTTATCTTCGAGTGGGTCGGTTTTGTTTCAATTTTAGCCTAAACCGCATAAAAATGTCATTGTAAAGTTCACAGAAATGATTGCTCAAAATTTTTCTCAGATTCACCGATTATATGAATAATATTGGTAAACTCTTTACTATATATGATCATCAATCATCAATACATTGTGGCATTAGAACTATACTAGTTTTGTATCAGTTTCATGAAGGGATTGAGAAAGTTAATCAGCATGCAAATTGAGGCTGTGGAGTGGAGGAACCTGGGGCAGGAGGGGAACTTGCTGGTGGAGTTGTACGCAAGGTGTCCGACGGACCCAAGCTGCACCGATATCATCGCGGCGGCGGCGTCGGAGCGCTGCAGGAACCGGCTGACCAGCTCCGACCCCCGCGTCTTCGGCGACGGAGTCCTGCTGCCTGCAGCTACCAGCTCGGCTGGCGCCGCGACCACCTCCCCGCTAAAAACACCCAGCATCTTCCTGTACTCCTAAACTAAGCAAAAAAAAAAAAAAACATGCACGCAACAAACAACACGCAACTGAAAGGAAGGTGCGAACAATGAGGATGGCAATGCTGAGGGCCTGGTTTCCTTATATAGGCTGAGGATTCCGAGGAAATTTGTGCCAAATTGATGGGTATTGGCGTCTTCCATCCCCTGTAAAATTTTGTAAATTACTTATGCCGACAAATGTTAAGGGTATATGCTTGGTAACTGTGTTTTTATCGGTTCTGGAATATTTTTGAACCGACCGTCTGTGAAAATTCGTGTTTGTTAATTTTTTTGATGCACGGATTTTGGTCGACAGTGTAATATAATTTTGGGTGGCTTTATAAACACTCGAAATCGGTATATTTTGAAATTTTTTATTATTTTATTTTATTTATATCCTCAGCAAATATATATAATTATAATTACTAATACCCTTTCCTATTTAATTTTATTCGTGTAAAAAATTTTCAGAACCGCTCGTTAGTGAATTACCAAGTATGGACTGGACTGGTTTAAAGGCCGCTATTTAAAAACCACCCAAAATCGGACCCCTCATAACTGTTCATAACCGATAATCTGAAAACACATATCTACTAAGAGCACTACAAAAGTTACTAGAAACAATACCTTTGTGATAGTATCGTACATATCTACTAAGAGTGACAATCTTTTTACACCCATTGATATTTTAAAACGAGTGCTTCCTTACAGACTGCAAGGACGACCGACGCGTGAACCGACGCCACGTGTCGGCCTCCCATTGGTCTGATCCGTTTACCTGTTTTAGCAGGGGAGGCTAGTTTTTGTGGGTCCCCCACAGCCCAACCAATGGGGGACGACAATGGTGTCAATTTCGACCGTGCGCTCGTCCCCCCTCAGTTCGTTTAGACTTTTGCTTTTAGAACTGTCAAAATTTTGACATTTCTTATTTTATATGCACTGTCCAGATTTTAACAGTCGTGTATATGCACAACACTGTCAAAATTTTGATAGTTCTATCTTTCTAGGATTATCAAAATTTTGATAATCTTGAATATGTACAATATTGTCATAATTTTAACAATACTAAGACCGTCAAAAAAAAAAAATCCCCTAATAATTTTTACAGCGCCCTTAAGTATTATCCATTTAAGTAACCCATAACATTTACCATGAAGGACAATCCACAACAACCTTATCCAGTTCTTCTGGTCCCTTCTTGCAAACTACTACATTATCTCCATTGTCCACTTTTGCTTTAGTTCTTACTTTGAGTCATTTTCAACCCCTCCACACCACCACCCATGCCTATCCCATCATCATGGTGTCGCACAAGAAAGATGAAGGAAAGTTAAAAAAAAAGAGAGAGGTAACAGTGGGTCAGCATAAACGAATACATTTATCTACGAGGGTTAATTAGTTGTATTTTTCTATAATTTATACGTATTTTGATAACTGTTGCTGTTATTTTAAAAATAAAGAACATCCCTATAGTTTATAAAGTTAATTAGTTGTACCTCCTGGTGCATAGAAGAAAATGAGTAAAAAATTAAACAGTCAGAATGGTGTTCTTTATTTTTGAAACAACGAAAACAGTTACCAAATTACGTACAAAACATAGGAGGGTACAACTAATTAATCCTATTTATGATCAGTCAAATTATATATTTTTCCCCCTAATAAATGGAATGTTGAGAAAAACATATTAATAAAGAAATACTTGTGTTGGATAGAAGAATTTATAGAATTGAAATTGTTTTTTTTTTGTTAAAATTGTTAGTTTGAAAATTTCTCCAAGGTTGAATACTCCTATACGGAATAATACTCAGTGGCTTGCGAACCATGAGTACTACTTTATTCAACTTTGACTATTATCATATCGTTTCTTATTATTACTAAACACTTTTTCTAAGGGCACCACGTATTTTACTGGGAGCGTCATTTAACTAGGGGACAATTCAAGTTTGAGGAATTTTTACTGGAGACGTCCCGAAAATTGCTTGGGGCTATCCCAAACTTAGAATTTTCCCTCCTCTTTCCTCCTCCTTCCTCCAGCCGCCGCCTCCTTCCTCCTCCTCCGCCTCCTCCCTCCTCTCCTCCGCCTCCAGCCGCCGCCTCCCTCCTCTCCTCCGCCTCCTCCTCCAGTCCCTCACCGTCCCCATCCACCGGTCCCCGCACCGTCTTCCGCTTCGACGACTACCGCTCGGCCGTCCGCTCCCTCGCCGACTTCGACTCTCGCTGCGCGGTCGACTGGAACGAGATGATGCACTTCCACTGCCCACCCTGCTGGCAGTCTTAACATATGTTAGGACTGCCACTAAGTTGGCAGTCCTAACATATGTTAGGACTGTCAACCCGCTGGCAGTCCTAACATATGTTAGGACTGCCATAGGATTGCCAGCAGGGTGGCAGTCCTAACATATGTTAGGACTGCCACCCTGCTGGCAATCCTATGGCAGTCCTAACATATGTTAGGACTGCCAATCTGCTGGCAGTCCTAGGACTGATTGCTGGAAATAAATTGGGTAGCCCCAAGTAAAAAAAATTGATGGCAAACTTGTAATTTTTTCAAAAAATTTTGGGATAGCCCCAAGTAAATGGTGTGGTGCCCTTAAAAAAAGCCTTACTAAATTATCTGGTTTGCGTTGTCGTATGTTCAAACCACTTATGACTGATGTTTTCTTATTTTATCTTAAATTGGCGTCACCTCCAACTATCAAGAATACACTTACTTTTCTAAGAGGGATGTTATTGACACCCTTAAAATTTCATCATGCACTACTCATCTTTAAGTTTCTGTCATTCAAATTTCAAATCTACCCATACATTAAATTTGACATTAATTTGTGCATGCATGGAAGCACGAGTACAAGATGACATTTTAGGAGTGCCGGTAATGTTAATACAGGAACATATTTGAAATTTGAATAATACAACATTGAAAAAGAGTGCAGGATGACATCTTAGGAGTGTCAATAATGACATCTTCTTTCTATCACATCTTTTCGTTTTTAATATGTTAGTCCCGGGGCTTGATCAAAGATGGAAAAACTGATGCAATCGAGATCTGAGATGTCACACAAAATCTTTGCAGTGATCAAACTCAAGATCTACGATGGTACAATAAAATAAATAGCCAAATAACAATCTGAAGGAGGGAAATAGAGAAGAGAAGATCTCTCGTTCTTCCTTGCAAACGTGTTACAATTGGGACAAAACGAGTTACAATAATCTGGAGGAAGATTAGATGAAGAACAGTTGCTGGGATGTCAAAACACCGTTGCTCAAAGCAAGATTCTCCCCACACGATCTGCTTCCAGGAACCAGCAAGTTGAAGAACTTGTGGAACGCTCGAAGTCACCTCTGTTCTGACTCCTCGGATGGACTTGCAATGGCGACAGCAACTCTCTCTCTCTCTTTCTCCTTTTCTGACTTGTAATTTTTGTCGTGCTCACAAAGGAGGCCAGAAGAGAGTATTTATAGAGAGAGGGGGGAAACCCTAGCCGCCTCTTCAGTTATGGAAAGATTGAATCAAATCCCAAAAGATAGCAACGAGATTTAATTCAAATCCCACGAAATTAATTCAAATCCCACAAAGATATGATCTGAATTAATCGCATTGATTCAGCCTTTCCATAACTGATTTGTAATCTGCACAGTCAGCGGATCCCTCCATGCGGCAGCAGCAGCAGCAGCAGCCTGGCCGCATGGACCGCATGAGCCGCATGGACCGCATGAGCCGCATGGACCGTATGGACCGCATGGGCCGCAATAGCCGCATGGATCGCATGAGCCGCATGGACCACATGAGCCGCATGGACCGCATGGGCCGCATGGACCGCATGGGCCGCATGAGCCGTATGGACCGCATGTGCCGCATGAGCCGCATGTGCCGCATGAGCCGCATGAGGCCGCATATGAGCCGCATGCCGCATAAGACCGTATGGCCGCATATGAGCCACATAAAGACCGCATGACTGCTGACGTGCTAAGTGTAAAGTGCGCCAACAAAACGCCACATTACGCCTCATGAGCCCATGAGTCCGAGTCCGAGTCCGAGTCCGAGTCGCTAAGCCCCTTTGGGGCTTAGCACCAAATGGAATTAATCCAAGAGAATGATAAAAGCATTAATGCTTAATCCTTGGAGCCTTATGCTTACATCCTTGTAAAATTGCCCACATGGTTCCTTCCTTAGGGTCACCATCCCATGTGCATCTCTCAACAACACACCCAAGTATATATGTTGAGATAACTCATGGTGCATTTCCGATGTGGGACTAAAATTTACAAGGCATATTGAGAGCAAGCTCTCTCCATGTAAAGAAAGCACCAACAATCTCCCACATATCACAACATATATATGTGTCCAGGGTTGAGCGTTCCCCACAGTAACTGTCCATTTTGTATTAGGATAGATGTCGCTGACGACTTGAATCTTCCCGCATGGGTTAAATAACAATGTGATACAAGAATGGACTACGCCTTGAATTCTGCACCACAATTGTAGTTCTTCCCACTCACAAAGTGTAGTTACGTGTGCTTCTGGCTACACAATAAAGGCCCTGTGCCAGCCTGGTTTCAGTGTACAATTTTGGACGTCTACAAGTTTACCCTCAAGAGACGGCCTGATATCTCTTTCCATACACTATAGGTGAGTTCTTTATTAAAGAGATATGGCATGAAGCCTTGCGCTTCCTTGCGGTGCTACGCCGCTATGACATGGTGGCCTGAAGCCGAGGCATTACCCCTACCTGGGAACCTCATCGTAGTGTCATACTACTGTAGCATGAGGTCACAAGCCTCTTTGTAGTGCCAAACTACCCAGCATGAAGCCTAAGGCTTCCTTGCGGTGTTACGCCGCAACGACATGGCTTGCAATGCCGAGTCTTTGCCCCTACCTGGGTACCTCATCGTGGTGTCGTGCCACTGTAACATGGGGCCATCCTCCCCTTTGTAGTGCTGTCTACAACTCTTTAATTACGTCATACAGCATTAGGCTACCTGCCTATTTGCGGTGCTACGCCGCTGTGACTTGGCTTGCAAAACCGAGGCATTACCCCTACCTGGGAACCTCATGGTGGAGTCACCCCACTGTAGCATGGAATTTCACTCCTTGTAGTGCTGCTCTACCGTGCTTCCTGTAAAGCACACCAGGCATTCACTCTGCCTGAGAACTCATTAAGGCGTTTAAGCCAACCTTCCACAGGAACTGTTTTTTTCCGCAGAAAAGTACATAGTAGACAACAGTGGTTATGGGTCCGTATCCCTTCCATGTTCCAGAGAACAAGTACCCACTGTTACCTGATAGTTTCTCAGTCAGTGATCCTCCTTTGAACCAAAAGTTAGATGCCTAGTAGATTTTTCTTTGAACTAATAGCATAAAACTTTATGGTAGGATTACAAAGACACACTATCAGAATGCCTTCAAGCCCATTTTACAAGCTGTGTCATCGACCAACTGGCGCTTGAGGCCCTTTGTGAACGGATCTGCCAGGTTCTCCTGACTCCGAACATCAACCACTGTAATTACACCTCTTTTGATAAGATCGTGTACTGCCCTGTACTTCAACCGCACAGTCCTCTTCTTCCCATTGAAGAGGTTATTTGATGCCACCGCCGCAGTTGCCTGGTTGTCGCAGTATATCGGTATCGCCGGTATCTGAGCCCCAACCACTGGAAGATCATACATGAGCTTCCGAAGCTATTCTGCTTCATCTGCTGCAGTTTCAAGTGCATAGAATTCACTACCAAAATACATGGATTTACCGACGGCCATATCCGTCGGTAGTCCGTCGCCAAAAATAAATACCGACGGATTACCGACGAATAATTTGGTAAAACAGCCGTCAGGAATAACCTCGTCGCTAAAACATATCCGTCGCTACTCCGTCGCTCAGCGACGACTTAGCGACGGAATACCGTCGGCGTATTTAAATATATATAGCGACGGATTACCGACTAGCTTTCGTCGAAACATGTATCAGGATATAGCCAGTCCGCCGTAAGTTAGTCGCCAATCCGTCGCTAACTGCAAAATTTATTGATATCAAACAGAACCAGGTCGACGGATATTTCGTCGCTAAACCGTCGCTCAATGTAAAATTCTCCAGTTAGCGACGGTTTTTACGTCGCCAATCCGTCGCTAACCTCAGTTTCTCCAGTTAGCAACGGGCTATCCGTCGCTGAGGGGTCGCCTGTCCGTCGCTAAATTCTAATTTTTGAAAAAAAAAATACTGCAAACAGACTCTTTCCTGTTTATACAACACATCCAACACAATATCAAACATGCCAAATATCCATATACAACACCATATATCCATATCCAACACGAATATCCAACATAGCCAATATCGAACACCATATATCCATATGCAAAATATCCATATCCGACACCAATATCCAACGTATCCAATATCCAACAAAATATTACCAACACAATACATCCAATATCCAACATTAAATTATCCAAACATAAAAAAAATATCCGATCATACAATGTATCCAAATGTCTACAAAACCAACAACATAAACAAAATCAAACCCCGTCCGTCGGATCGTCTCGTGCTCGTGCCGCCGCATCCGCTTTGCGTATGTACTCCTCCACCGTGTGTGCCGGCACTTGGGATAAGACATGGTCTGGAAGCGCACGTAGCTGCTATGGCGACAACATGTCAAGGAACATCAAGATGGTGTTATCCGATACGATGCGGGCGTCCGCAGAGCGGTTTAAACGAAAGCCGTCCGGGGGAAGAAGGACCAGGTCGATCCGAAGCACCGGCAGCAGCAGTAGACGGACCGGGAGCAGACGGACCGGGAGCAGACGGATAGCGCCCCAACACTATCGCCCGCAAATCTGACACCGCGGAGGTCAGAGTCGCAAGCTGCGTCCTCACATCGTCAACCGGGGGCGCTGGGGGAGGCGGAGGCGGTGGATATCTCGGGGACGGCTGCAACGAGGGCGCCATGGAACCTAAGCCGTAGACGCGCCCTTTCCTAACGCCGCCGACGGATTCTACGAACACGTCGTCGTAGCGAGCGGCCATAGAAGAGTGCGTCTGGGTGGGCGTCGTTTCGCCGACATTCTCGGAAGGGGGCTCGATCTCAAGCCGACTAAGTGCCTCACGATACGCAGCCTATCCAATGAATGTGTTTGTACTATAAGTTTTCCTAAGTTATAATATAAATCCTATGTTTTCCTAAGTTATAGTCTGAATCCTAAGTTTATCTAATTAACTTAACAATAATTATATTTCTAACATAAATCTCATAAACGTAAGTACTTACATCAGTCTCCTCGGCCCTCGCGTCGACGAAGCTCCCGTCCTTCCGCCTCTTGTGCGTATGTACGAATACATCGTGAGCGGTGACCGTCTCCGCCTCTTTCCCCTGCTTCACCGCCTGTCGGACCTGCATACGTAGAATTTAATTAACTTCGTATATTAACAGTACGAAATTAAATAATAGAATGAATTTGAATTTGCGCTATCTCACCAAATCTGCACGCGTCGATGCGTGGGGCCTTGATCCCCCCGTATGTAGACCCGCGCCCTGTCGATTAGCCTTAGCTTTCTCCGATTTCAGCTTGAACTGCGGAGTATCCATCTTCTCCAACATCTGCTCATAGTACTCCGTCCGGATCCAGTCCTTTCTCGTATGCGCCGTACGAAGGTCATACACCGCATCCCGTATCTTCTTCCCGGTGGCGGCTTTGTAGGTCCTGCGGATCGCCTCCTCGCGATGGGGGGGCCACCAGAACGTCCTCTGACATACAAATTCAAATATCACGTAATAAAAAATTTAATGATTTAAAGAATAATTAATCATTCACTGACGGATTTATACCCTCATCTCGTCGAGCCAGACGTACTTCATGTCCTGAGGCACCTCAGAAAAATTGATGTAGGGGCCATGGTAGTTATCCCGGATAATGCGCCCTAGAATCCGGGCAGCATCCCACGGGAAAAACCTATAAAGAAGCAACGACTGGATTATTAACTTGAATAAATGAAACAAATTTAATAAATTAACTTAAATTTACTTACGATTCACCAGCGGGCCATAGCTCTCGTCGGAACTCGCCCACCAGCCTCTCTGGTGGCGTCGGGGGATCCGCGGGTCCGCGAATGTACTCCCCGGTATCAGGATGAAACTGAATCCCGGGGTACTCCGAGGCCCACCCTGCAGTAACTGCTGGGCCCCCTGCTGCATCTGCTGCTGCATCCGCTGGTACATCCGGTGGCGGAACGGATCCGCTAGCGGATGGAGTCACAGGCCTCGACGACGATGTCGGTGGCACCGAGGAAGAATGACGGCGGGAAGAGCCTGTGATCGGGCTCTCCAAGTCGGGCTCGGAGGTCACATCCGGGGAATGCGGCTGGCGACCACGACCGCTACCACCACGCCCACGCCCACGCCCACGACCACCACCACCACCGCCGCCGCCGCCGCCACCGCCACGACCACGGCCAGCACCACCAGTACGGGTGCTCGCAACCATGCCCTGTAAATAGAACACATAAACAAAATACCGATAACATAGATTTATAAATGAATATAAACCTAAACATATCCATACCAGCAGCAGGGCGACGAGTGCCGCCCAGACGAGTAGGCCTAGGAGTGCCATCTGCAAAAAGAAACTCATACAATAATACGCAAATATCCCAAACTGAAATAAATATTACAATCAGAAGTGAAGTACGAATAAAAGCTAGATACACAAAATCTGATAAAATCATGCACCAATACAACAAAGTACAATTCTTGTAACTTTTGATGAAAGGGCATCTTGTGTTCCACTAGATATTGGGTGCTTCAAGATACAACTGAAATATAGCGATATTTAATCATCGTCATCGTCCTCTTCCTCGGCCTCGGCCTCATCATCATCATCATCCTCATCGTCGAATTCATCTGTAACCATATACTACTCTACACTAGGATCTAGTAACCATATACTACTCTACACACTAGCTACGTAGTCATACTCTAAAATAAGGTAAACTAATTATGCCTATATATAGATATATATATAGGCATAATTAGTTTACCATAATTAGTTTACCTTATATATATAAGGTAAACTAATTAAGCATCTTAAAATTATGCCTATATATATATATATATATATATATATATATGTCTGTGTGTGTGTGTATCCGTGTGTCTGTGTCCGTGTGTGTCCGTGTGTGTCCGTGTGTGTGTCTGTGTGTGTGTGTGTCTGTGTGTCCGTGTGTCCGTGTGTGTGTGTCCGTGTGTGTGTGTGTCCGGCCAGCCCCCCTCCACACATACCCCCCCCCCCCGTACCCCGCGGCCAGCCCCCGCCCCCATCGTACCCCCCCCAACGCTGCCCGCCCCCTCGATCCCACCGCCCCCTCCACACCTCCCGTCCCCCGCGCACGGCCAGCCCCCCTCCGCAACCCCCCGCACCCCGCGGCCAGCCCCCGCGCGCCCTCATCCCTCCAACGCTTCCCGCCCCTCCCACCGCCCCCTCCACACCTCCCGCCACCGCCGCCACCGCCGCCCCCCGCAGTCAACGCCGCCCCCAAAGCCCCCGACGCCCCCAGCCCGCTGCACCCACGACCACCGCGCGCGCGAGAGAGAGAGAGAGAGAGCGAGAAAGAGAGAGAGAGAGAGAGGGAGAGGGAGAGGGGATTACCTTTGGGAGAGAGAGAGGAGAGGGGGTCGCCGATCACCGCCGCGGGAGAGAGAGGAGAGGGGGTCGCCGATCGATCACCGCGGGAGAGAGAGAGAGAGAGAGGAGAGAGAGTGAAATTTGGGGGGAATGAAAAAGTTTCCCCCGTCGTTTCAATTTAAGTCTGGAACGTAAATTTAGCGACGGAGTAGCGACGGATTATTCCGTCGCTAATGCGTCAGTAAATCTCGCGCGAGTAGCGACGGATTATTCCGTCGCTAAGTCGTCAGTAAATCTCGTGCCAATATTTTAGGCTTTTGCCGCCAAAATATGCGACGTTCTAGCGACGGATATAAAACCGTCGCTACATGGCCGACTACCTATCGACGGCATAGCGACAGATATGGACATAAAAAAATAAAAAAAATTGTCCACTGCTTTCCATCGGTATTCCGTCACAAATCCGTCGGGGATCCGACGGTGATAGCGACGGAAAATTTCCGTCGCTAAATGGCCGTCGCTAAAGTACTGTAATTTGGTAGTGATTCAGATTCCATGGAGGAACGAGAGAGTATAGTCTGCTTCTTTGACTTCCACGATATAGCAGCTCCATCCAAGAAAAAGACATATCCACCTGTGGATCTCTCGCTTTCCACCTCTGAACACCAGCTAGCATCACTGAAGCCTTCCACTACTATCGGATACCCGTTGTAGTGCAGTGCATATGTCTGAGTTTTCTTGAGATATCTCATCTCCCGTTTCACAGCTTTTCAGTGCTCAACCCCTGGGTTGCTTGTGAACCGACTCAGCATTCCCATGGCGAAAGCTATGTCAGACCTTGTGGCAGTGGTTGCCTACATCAAACTTCCGATAACGCTAGAATACTCCAGCTGCCTGACGCTTTCCCTTGAATTTGGCTTCAGCTTCTGATCACACCTGTATGGCGTATCGATCCCTGGAAGATCCTTATACCCATAGCGTGTGAGCATCTTCTCAATGTAGTGAGATTGTGACAGCGCTACTCCAGTGTCTGTCCTGATGATCTTTATGCCCAAGATGACATCTGCATCCCCCAAGTCCTTCATACTGAACTTGGTTGAGAGGAACTTCTTTGTCTCTGTGACACAGCCTATATCCGTACCTAGGATTAGCATGTCGTCCACGTACAGACAAACGATGACTCCTCTTCCATCAGCGAACTTTGTGTAAACACATTTGTCCGTCTCGCTGACTCTGTAGCCGTTTGACCTAATAACTTTGTCAAACTTCTCATGCCACATCTTGGGAGCTTGCTTCAAACCATACAATGATTTCACCAACTTGCAGACTTTGTCTTCAAGACCTTTGACGACAAATCCATCTGGCTGTTGCATGTAAATCTCTTCGGTCAGCTCCCCATTCAGGAATACGGTCTTTACATCCATCTGATGTATCACCAACTTATGTATAGCTGCTAGAGCGATTAACATCCTGATGGTGGTCATTCGGGCTATTGGAGCGTACGTGTCAAAGTAGTCTATCCCCTGTTTCTGAGAAAATCCCTTGGCTACCAGCCTGGCCTTGAACTTGTCAATAGTTCCATCTGCCTTCATCTTCTTCTTGAAGATCCATTTACATCCGATGGGCTTTTCTCCTTCAGGTAGATCTACCAATACCCATGTGTTATTGGAGGTGATAGAGTCAAACTCGTCATTCACTGCCTCCTTCCAGAAGATAGCATCTCTGGTCTTCATCGCCTCATCATAGGTAAGCGGATCTGCTTCCACATGATAGGTGACAAAATCATCTCCGAAATCTTTCGGTCTCCTCGCTCGCTTAGCTGACGGCTCTGCGAGTTCTGGTACAAGAGTTGTTTCCTCAACAACAGCTTCTTCTTGGACTACTGGCTCATATGAGATTTCAGTCTCATTTGCACCTACATTATTTTCCGGAATGTCTGAAAGAATAATATTTTTGTCTTTTGCAAACTTGTCTTCAAAGTATTCAGCATCGCGAGATTCGATGATATGATTTGACTCAATATCAAGAAATCTCCGAGCATCACTCTTCTCGGCATACCCCTAGAAGATCGCCTTCGTAGTCCTTGTCCCTAGCTTCTGAATCTTCAGATCTGGGAGCTTCACATACGCCAGACACCCCCACACTCGAATGACATTTAAGTTTGGTCTAACTTTGAACCAGAGTTCATGAGGAGTTACGTCCGAAGTTGCATATGGCACTCTATTTAGAATAAAAGTGGTCGTCAATGCAGCTTCTCCCCAGTAGCATTTAGGAAGACCCGCGGTTAGCAGCATTGAGTTCATCATTTCTGTCAACGTTCTGTTCTTCCTCTCCGCTACTCCGTTGGATTGAGGAGAGTATGGAGCAGTAGTCTCACATATAATTCTATGTTCTTTGCAGAACGATGAGAATTCATGAGACCTGTACTCCCCACCTCGATCACTCCATAACCTCTTGAGTTGTTGTTCAGTCTGCCGTTCAGCTTCGGCCCTGAACTCTCTGAACTTCTCGAAAGCTTCGTCTTTAGACTTGAGCAAGTAGACGAACGCGTATTTTGAGAAGTCGTCGATGATGGTTATGAAATACTTTATCCCGACCTTCGTGGAAAAATGTTTGAAGTCACAGATATCGGAGTGCACCAACTCCAGAAGATCTGTGCTTCGATTGACCCGATGAAAGTGTTTCCTTGTGATCTTCGTCTGAGCACACACCTCACACTTCTCTACCTTACCCCCACATTTGGAGATAAGTCCTAGACTAGACATTTTGTTAATTCTTTTACAATGAACATGTCCTAGTCTATTATGCCACAACTCAAGAGAATAATCAGAAAATGCAACTGCATTAATGTCTTCAAACTGGTTAACAAGCTGAATTTTAAACATTCCTTCGGTTTGATAAGCCTTCCCGAAGTATGTTCCTTTCTTGGACATCACCATCTGACCAGCATTGATGTCCATCCTCAAGCCTGCGTTGCAGAGCAGGCTCCCAGAGATCAGGTTCTTGGCAATCGCCGGAACATGCTTCACACCTTGAAGCGTCAGAGTGTTCGCAGAAGTGAGTTTCAGTTCCACGGTCCCGATCCCCAGAACTTCAGCTTGGGCCTGGTTCGCCATGACAACCTTCTCAGATATCGGCTGGTACGTGACGAACCATTCCTTGCCTGAACAGACATGGCAAGTCGCACCAATGTCTATCCACCATTCAGAGTCAACCCCCACAGTTGTGACCTGTCCGATCATAGCAACAATGTTAGAAACCAATGAAACATTATTAGGCTCACCTTTCTCTGATTGTTTAGGCTTAGATCTGCATTCACTCTTGTAGTGGCCTTTCTTGCCACAATTGTAACAAGTCACGTGGGACTTAGTCTTCTGTTGCTTGAAAGAAGGACCCTTCACTTTTAGATTAGTGAAGTCCTTCTTCTTGGGATGAGAAGCCGCCTGCTTCCCCCTTTGGATCTCTCGTCTGCACAAGATTGGCTTTAGCCAACTGTTTGGACAGAGTGTCCACCTTCTGTTGGGAACGCATCTCGTCCTCAACATGGATCTCTTGCAGTAGCTCTCCCAAGCTAATGTCTAGCTTCTTTCTGTGCATCCTTGCATAGAAGGTACTCTATCCAGTAGGAAGTTTTGAGACGATCCCTCCGACGACAAACTTGTCGGAAAGGGGCATCTCTTCGTCTTCCAGTTTCTGACGCAGCTTCAGAAATTTCTTCACATGTGGCAGCATGGACTTTTCGTCCTCAAAGAGCAATTTGTGATATTTTTCAACCACAAACATTTTGCTCCTGTTCTTGTCTTCTTCATACAGATTTTCTACAGACTCTCATATGTCTCTGGCAAGTTTCTTCTTCGAGTAAGATTCTGCCAGGGAGTCCTCCATAGCATTCAGGATGAGAAGCCTGCAGATGTTATTTTTCCTTCTCCACTTGGCCTGGAGTTTGGTAGCCGCATTGATGGCGGCAGTAGATCCAGTGTCTGGAACAGAGGGTTCTTCCACCAACAGAACATGATCAACGTCTTTTAGTTGAAGAGTTAGGTACACATTTCTCTTCCAGACTTGATAGTGCTCTCCATCGAACTTTACCAACTTGCAGAAGTCCGATTGGAGGAGCGAAGCATTAATGTTTTCCATCTACACGGATCTTGCTTTGAGATTGTTAGTCCCGGGGCTTGATCAAAGATGGAAAAACTGATACAATCGAGATCTGAGATGTCACACAAAACCTTTGCAGTGATCAAACTCAAGATCTACGATGGTACAATAAAACAAATAGCCAAATAACAATCTGAAGGAGGGAAATAGAGAAGAGAAGATCTCTCGTTCTTTCTTGCAAACGTGTTACAATTGGGAAAGAACGAGTTACAATAATCTGGAGGAAGATTAGATGAAGAACAGTTGCTGGGGTGTCAAAACACCATTGCTCAAAGCAAGATTCGTCCCACACGATCTGCTTCCAGGAACCAGCAAGTTGAAGAACTTGTGGAACGCTCGAAGTCACCTCTGTTCTGACTCCTCGGATGGACTTGCAATGGCGACAGCAACTCTCTCTCTCTTTCTCCTTTTCTGACTTGTAATTTTCGTCGTGCTCACAAAGGAGGCCAGAAGAGAGTATTTATAGAGAGAGGGGGGAAACCCTAGCCGCCTCTTCAGTTATGGAAAGATTGAATCAAATCCCAAAAGATAGCAACGAGATTTAATTCAAATCCCACGAAATTAATTCAAATCCCACAAAGATAGGATCTGAATTAATCGCATTGATTCAGCCTTTCCATAACTGAAGCATAAAGACCGCATGACTGCTAACGTGCTAAGTGCAAAGTGCGCCAACAAAACGCCACATTACGCCTCATGAGCCCATGAGCCCGAGTCCGAGTTGCTAAGCCACTTTGGGGCTTAGCTCCAAATGGAATTAATCCAAGAGAATGACAAAAGCATTAATGCTTAATCCTTGGAGCCTTATTCTTACCTCATTGTAAAATTGCCCACATGGTTTCCTCCTTAGGGTCACCACCCCATGTGCATCTCTCAACAACACATCCAAGTATATATGTTGAGATAACTCATGGTGCATTTTCGATGTGGGACTAAAATTTACAAGGCATGTTGAGAGCAAGCTCTCTCCATGTAAAGAAAGCACCAACATAATATATTGTCACTCATTCTTTTTTCTTTTTCCTTTTGAGATGGAAAAAACGGATGACAATATATAAAAATTAAAGGATGGGATAGAAAAAAATGTGGTTATTGATACTCTAAAATGTCACTCATTCATCTAAACACTTCTCGTCTCAGTTGGAATATTTTTCTGATATATTCTTGCTTAATTGTCACACACTCTTGATCAATAAAGTAATGAGTGGTTTTATAGCCATCTTAACAGTAAGAACACAGTAATCTCAAGGAAAAGTATACTGAGCTGCCATGTGATAATGATCAATTATGCAACATAAACGTTTGCAAAACTGTTTCGTATGCGTACTGATATCATTGGTCCAGAATGGCTTTGTCATGTGATCAGTAGCCAGTAGAAGTACTTCCTTCTGATTTCCTCTAACTTCTTCCGCACAGATGTAGCAGCAAAATGAAGTAAAATAAATTGGGGAGTGGGAATGGTGTTCCTAACAAATGAGATTCTGGACCGAAGTTCCTACCAAACTAGGGGCAGCAAGATTCTCTAGTTGGTGGGGGGAAGAAAACTATGGATTTGAGCGGATTTGAGCTGGGTTCTTTTGGTTCGCGGAATCAGAGTCTTCGGAAAAAAAAAAAAAAAAAATTATTTTCTATATTTGGATGTCAAAAAAAAATTATTTTAAAAAAAAGGAGGAATATAGTTCCACTCACCTACGACAATGTTATACTTTCAAGATTTACTTTTCCTCCTAGGGTCTGCTTGGATTGAGGGAAAAAAAATATAAGTAGAGCTAAGTGGGGTTAAATGAGGAAGATTTAAGTAAGAGGGAGTAGAGTTAATATATAGAATCTTGTTTGGATTTGAGGAAGAGTCAGGTAGGGAGATGCTTAATAACTTTTACTTGGATTTGAGGTTTTGAGTGAGAGGAAAGATTAATAAAAATATGATAGGTACCAAAATAACTTTATTACATATGTCATAAAATTAAATTTGATTGAAATTTTAATTAGAACTTGTCAAAATATCTTCACAAATTAGAAAGCTACGGAACAACACGTTGAAAACAAAAAAAATAATATATATATATATATATATATATATATATATATATATATATATATATATATATATATATATATATATAGAACAAATAAGAAATATTTATGACTTTTTATACAAAACTTCTCAATTCCCTCTCCGATTTTGGAGGATTAAAAAATTGATAAAAAATGGAGAAATAAACCATCACTTAACTCTCTAAAACTCTCTCTCCTAAATTTCCACTCTCAAACCAAATATGATTTTATTTTTCCCTCACTTAATTATTCTTACTTAACTCTCTTAACCCTCAATTTAAGCATACCCTTAATTTATCCGGTCGTTCTAAACACCAAAGAAAAATTTGATGAAAATTATAATTTCTTAGAAAAAAAGAAAGAATTGATTTTCTTTTCTTTTCTTTTTTCTCGACCAAACGAGACGTTAATGCAACCATGATTTTATTTTATTTTCCATTATACTTTGATTCTTCAGTATTTGCCATGTTATGTCATCTTGATATTCCCGTGGGATTGTGGCCCATTGTTTTGGACTTGAGGTTAATCCATGTCATGAAATATAGGTTGGTGATAGGGACTCTCTTTTTTCCTCTCTTAGGAATGTGACGGTCTAACTTTCACATATGGCTCCAATTGTAGGGGCTTTTCTTGTCCAACTCATAATGAGTGGTGACATATGATTGCATTATTGATGTAGCAAAATATATATATATATATATATATATATATATATATATATATATATAATTTTATTTTTTTTACAAGATAGTTCTAACCGCACAAGTCATGGTCAACCTCATTTTGATTAAGCACAAGTTAAATTATACATCTGCGTCAGCTTCGCACATCAATAATTCCTTGAGAAATACTTAGCCCAATAGGATGAAGAAATAAGAAACCAGTCATAATCAGTAGCCGAACATGCTCACAATTCTACGCAACCTTGGCTTGGACTATCCATCTGCCGAAACTATGCATCAACATGAAGATTTCAGTACATATTTGTAAAAAATTTAGCTACTTACTGAAAGGGACATTCTTTACATTGTTCCTGTTGACTGCTAAGCTGCAACCAGAAAGAACAAGAAACAACAGTTCAATGCAAATAATGTCCAGACTTCATACGCGAAACACACATATACCATTTTCTGAGCATGTGCATGATGGAACTGGGGATTCTCAGGACCCTTCCTTTGATGTGCGTATTGATCGATAGAAAGTTAAGCAGATCTAATATGTGTTCTAACCCTTCATAGGCGAAAACTAGGGTTTACGAATTATACCTGCGGCGGAAAGGAGACAAGTAATTCCTGGCAATCTCGAGCGGACGACCCCAAGATCTTCTGCACGTATTTCTTCCTCGAGTTGGACGTCGTGTGGGCGACGATCTCCCAACCTTTTCTTCTCCTTGGCAGCACTCTCTTTCTCTCCTTACGTGAATCACGAATTTAGAAAAAATTTCAGATTTCTGATCAGTAATCTGGCGGCCAGAGAATAGAGGATATATATAGGCTACGGCAGGGACCATGAGGAGAAATTAGGTTAGGCCTCCTAACGGATCTGGATATCCCGTGTTCAGCCCGAACACACAATCCAGGCCCATTAACAATAGCTCGGTCCACTAATGAGCTATTGTTGCACTACCTCCCTAATCCCAAATTATGTTTGTGGACTCCTTTTATTATATGCTCGTTTGGCTCTGTCACGACCCGCTCCCGAATAATCGGACACGAGTCGGACACGTCCAGCCTTCATTGTTAGACACAATGAAGTAAGCTGTACCAAGCTAGGAAAACTAACCAGATAAACATGAAAGTATAGAATCACAGCATCTATATAATGTGTCCCAACCAGAGTAAAGTACAATATCTGAATTTATTACAATTCAACTATAAAGAGTCTACTAGTCTCAATACATGGAAAGATAAATGGAAAGCTAATGAAGTACTAGGCTTCTGCAGCCTCTAGGTCAGAAGCAGCTCCAGCTGGCTCAGTAGGAAAGGCAGTATCCTGTCCATAGTAGGTGTCACACAAAGCCTCCATCTCACCTGCAACATATCCTATTCAGGAGCGGAGCAAGTACAATTCTAGGTAATGAACAAGACATCATGATATGAAAGTACAATGGAACATGGAAAGTACAGGAAAATACAGGTGAATAAGTACATGAAAGAAACAGTGTAAAGTACATGAAAGAACATGAATGTAAGAACATGATATGTAAGCACCTGAAAGAACATGATATCATGGAATCACAGGAAATAAGTACAAGGTAATCTCCTGAACATGTGTATACTATATTTGAAATATAACTAAATATGTGACCGGCTAGGGTAAGCACCTGAAAGCACATGAATGGTGACTTAGGACCCGCGTGCACGATGCGGGGTCTAAGCTAAAACACACCTGAGTTGTTACTTGGGATTGGTCACATAGATAGTATATTTCCCCTCCCCGGATACAAGTAATAAGCACAAGAGAACAAGAGCACCAGAAAGTACATGACGTGTTGCAATTGTGTCACTCAAGGAAGCACATGATATATAATAAAAAGTACAAAACCGTAGAGTGTACTTGCCTGGCTCCAGGAAAGTACAAGTAACCAAAGAAACTGGATGATCTCCTGTATGAAATAATGATGTATACAAGTTGGTCAATAATCTAAAATAACCAATTCTTAATCTAGCAAGTCACTAAAATATATCCTAGGTCCTATTCTTGATAAACAAGTTACCCTATAATTGGTAATTGCCTAATTTAGTTAGTTTAAACTAAAAGTGGGGTAATTAGCTACATCCCATAAATAAAATCTCTAGAATTGAACTTATTTGGAATACAAAATCCTATTAGGCTCCTGTCATAAAACAGGAATTTGATATAGGTTTGTTCTTCAGATAACAATATGTTGAAATGATTCCTAGAATCTACAGTTCACCTAAACTATCTTACATTGGTCCCAAGACTTATAACTCATAGAGGACCCTTAATGAATCAAAGATTTATTAGTGATCAACCTTTCCTGCCCAGTTAAGAAGAACCTGAACTAACCTAATGAGGTGCCATCTAAATCCTGCCATCTAAAACCTGAAAATTATCACCCAGATTCCTGAATATCCTGACCTTAAAATCTCAGGTTGCCTGAACCTCAATCTCAGAGTTTCTGAGAAGTGAAACTTCTCTGGTTCCTGAGACTCAATTGTCCCAGATTCCTGTGTTATCTGAACCTTGAGGAATGACCCAGGTTCCTGTGCTAACACCTAACAGTGCATGAAGGATGCATGGTTTCCAGGTTCCCTAGTTAATTAGAAATCCTTGCCTCAGTCCTATATGCTCATAGCAGTATTAGCAATCAAGGTTCAATGTTCAGCAAGCCTCTATTCATCAGTTAAAACCATGTAACCTTCCTATTTGAAAGTTCAAACTAAACAGGAACTTACCTCTCTTGAATTCAAAACTGAACAACATGAAGTGCTATCTAAAACTGAAATCCTGATTGAACCAACCTGGGAAATCATCTCAGGTTCTTGTTAACACAATCTGAACCATGGAAAATGTCCCAGGTCCTGATAATCAAAACTGAGCCATGGAATATATCCCAGGTTCCTGTTAATCAGCCATTACTCGAGAATCCATTCAAAATGCAGCTGATACTTCCAACCTGGAACCAGGACACCATCAACCTTGGTGAGAACTGATTCCATATTAGTGCAATGCTGGTATATCAGTCCTATAAGACAACCTATTACTCATTTCAGATCTGGGCAGGGTAGTCTATAGATTGCATAAATTAACCAATGCCAAAAACTCCTCTATCTTAACAGGGCACAACTCAATTTAGTCCTAAGTGTGGGACTGTCAAGAACTGAATTCACAGTCCAATCAGGACTGTTTCCCCAAACAAACGTATGGACACTCCCTGGATATGTGATCCTAAATAACATCTGCACAGTTTCACACAAACTCACCAAATGCTGAACTAAACATGGCTTTTCCCTTACTGAAGACAACCTGACAGTTAGGTCATTAAGTGACATCTAGTCTAATTAACAGAGGGAGTTTAGTAATTGCAGGAAGTAGTACTAAGGAATCTTTAACAAAAACATAACTTAAATGAACAAATGAAAAGAAATGATATGGAACAATATTTAGACATCTTAACTCCTAAATTGTTCACAGGCACTAAGTTAAATCAAGCTACTGCACTCATATTCTATATCTATTCCAAATTAACCAAGTGAGGTTCATCATTCAAATATGCTAAGGGTCCTTAAATCAGGACAGCCTTGCTCACTGTCTCAGACCTTGCAATATAGCACATGGAAGGACATCAACCCACAGATGTGAAACTAATCCAGACTAAAACATAACTCTACTCCATTTCCCCTACCACAGGCACATAATCCTTAGTGATAGGATCCCTGGAAAAATCCTAACTAAAGTACACTGATGATTTAGTTTAGAATATGGGACTGATACAAGTATTTTCCTGAATAGGATTGAAGCATGGCTGATACCATTCAATCCTGTCCAGGTTAATCAACCAATACCAGTCCCAGAGTGAACTCACACATCAGATTGACATGGCTATGAATGAACAAAAATTTTAGGAAGAACTGACTCGATTACCAGTGACACTGAGATAACATCATGTCAGTGATATTGATAATCGTATTAGTTTACTTCCTGAAGGACTGTTATCCATAAAATTCTCACACGATCTACCCACAAAAATCTACAACAGAATTACTCTACTGCTCATAGCATCAATTAAATTAAAAGTTGGAAAGCCAAAAAGAAGTACCTCAAATTTCAGACAAGAACTCCTCGACACCAACTCAAGCTTAGAATTTGGATTCTAGGAAATTGAAGTGATCTATAAGGAGAATGATCAAACAGTGAGGATGCATCAATTATCGAAATACATAAATGTTCTCCTGATCTAGATCAGGTTGGATCGAGACCATCAACCCACATCCTCACAACCAAATCTGATCGGAGGAACAATAAGAATGATGAGGAAAATTAATACTCACACACGATTGATGGTTGTCCAAGGAGTATCAAATCGATCACCAAAGCTTCGATCCAGTTGAAACAAGGAAGGACAGCCTTGATCGTTCAATCCTTCAAAACGAATAAGATCTAAGGAACAAAATCCTGATCAAGAATGGATCAAATCGGGGTTTCACTCGAAGTACTCACCAAGAACAGATCGAATTCTGGTTCGATCGACGAAGCACACTCTTGATTCTGGCTAAGCCTCCAAGAATCACTCCTTCCCTTCCTTACGCCTCCACCATGCTCTCCAACTCGAACTCAGCAGCAGGGATGAGATGGAAAATTTGGTGAAGATTTCTGAAGGAAAAAAAATGGGATTAAATAGAAGAGATAGCGTGAGGCTCAGGCTTCATTTCGGCGGGAAATTCCACCTTCTCTCTCTGACAATCCGTTAGAGGAGAGAGAGAGAGCACATGGCCGATCGAATTCGAATTTGGAGGGCTCGTGCCAGGGATTTATTTAGAAGAGTAAGGAAGAAGAATGCTTAATTGAAATCAAATTGGTTTCCTTTAAACATCAGTTGGGCTGGCAGTCATGGCCCAACTTAAATTAGGTTTTACATGAGAGTTAGCCCAAGGAGAATAATGAAGTGATTAAAATTGAGAAAAACTTCACCTATAAAATATAAAATATTCCCAAACATGATTTAATATAAAATTTTAAATTCCTGCAATATTTCAGAAAAGTGGAGTTACAAATATCCCCCCTCAGAAAAATTTCGTCCTCGAAATTGGAATGTAGACACAGATAATCAAGAGTAGTGAATTCAAAGAGTTGTTTATTGAATTCAAAAAAATGTATAAAATACAAAGCACTCAAGTGAACAAACTAGGATATCGCTCACGCATCTCATTCTCACGCTCCCATGTGGACTCTCCCGGAGAGTGGTGTCTCCACATGACGCGAATGAGAGGAATGATCTGGTTTCGCAGACGCTTCTCCCTCCGGTCCAAGATCTCTACTGGCTGCTCCTCGTATGTCAATCTTGGGCCCACCTCCAGCTATGAATAGTCCACCACATGGCTCGGGTCTGGAATGTATCGTCGAAGCTAGGATATGTGGAAAACATCGTGCACTCCCTCCAAGCTAGCTGGAAGCGCTAGTCGATACGCCACCTCGCCAATCCGTGTCGTCACATCGAAGGGTCCGATGAATCTCGGACTGAGTTTCCCGCCTCTGCCGAACCTGATGACGCCCCTAGTCGACGAGATCTTCATGAACACTCCTTCTCCAACCGCGAACTCCAGTGGCCGTCTGCTGCTATCCGCCCAGTGCTTCTGCCGATCCTGACGCTCTGGCCTTGAGACCAAGTACACACAAGAAGTTTGGGATATCATGCTTTGACAAGGATCGAGGATCAAATAGTCACGAAGTGGAAGGAATTTCAATTACGACTTAGAGGAGCAAAATCATGAAGACAACTATTAGGTACGATCAAAAATTGATGGTTTAACACAAGTGGGCTAGGACAAGATAGGAGAACATGGTCAAATAGACATGATTTAAGATTGAAGTTTAGACAAGACACAACGAAGTATGGAATCAAAATCTGGCAACATATAATTTGAGGAAATCAATGATCTAACGATACAATACTAGAAGGTAATTAGCAAGGGTTGATTTGAGGAACGTACGAAATACTCAGGAGATACAGTATCAAATCAGGATAAACGTGCAAGGGTTTGTGATTCTCAAAAACCAATAATCATATAAAAAGGGATATAGTTTCCATGGTGTCCGGGAACATATAGCTACTTGAAATCACTTTGCCTAGAATCCCTACCCCGCCAGTATATATCTGACTGCAGTGGACTTTCGGCTCCGTGACTCAAATAACAATATGTCACCGAATAATCAGTCAACCTTATCCATTTTCCAACAATCATTGACGAAGCAACCCAAGAGATCAAGGTATGAAGAATATGACAAGTCTCGACAATACTCGAAAACCTATGGGTGTCTGAAATCACTTCAACTTAGAGTTCCTGCCTCGCCAGTGCGCTACTGGCTGCAGTGAACCCTCAGTCTCCATAATCCAGCTAATGGCTGCAGCGCGCAACTGTCATGCCATAGTAGGTCATCAAATAGCCTCTCGACTTTATCCCTAAGAATTTCAAAAGAGTTTCAAGGAGTTCAAAATGAGTTTCAATAGTCTAAGTCACGGAATGGTGAAGTTACCTGACTGTTTGAATACATGAGTTTATTAGGTACTAAAAATAACAAGGGATCCAATTAGTGAGTACAAAAGGGCAGCCAGGGAGATTTAAAATTTTAGACAGGACGAAGTTTCAAATTATGACGGAACATCAACTGATATCTGGAATGTTAACAAGATTCTATATGGGACATTATCCCGAAGGGATAACAGAGTCTCGAAGGATGAACTAAGGCAAGGTATTATATAGGAGACGAGTTTCAAAATAAGAATAAAATTCCGTACTGGAAACAAGTTTCAATAAAATCTCGAATAACAATAAAATCTCGAGCAAAAACTTGAAGTGAAAATGAATTCTCCAATAAGGTACACAGTGAAAATAGAAAATCAATATCAACTAAGTCGCGAATAAGAAGTGAAATCTTGAACAGAATCTCGAATAGGAAGCAAGGTTACGAACAGTGATTTAGAAAACAGGGTATCAATAGCGAACAAGAAACATGTATCAAATCCTGATTATGAAACGATTAGAACTTCAATAGGAAATAAGGTCGAACAAAGTTGTGAACAGAAATAATTTATTGAATAGGAACAAGTCTCAAGTAGTGACAAAATCTCATAGGGAGAGAGCCAAAGTTTCAAAATAGAAAACAAAATCTTCAAACGATGTCTCAAATAGGGCTGAATCTCATGCAAGTGTCAAGATAGGAGTGAAGATTCAAACAATGTTTTGATTGGGGACAAGTTCGAAATCAAAATATCAATAAGTAAATAGGAAAAATATCCATAAAACAAGCAAAATCTTATATAGGAGACAAGGTCGAAACGAAGGAGTGGACAAACAACTCTCGAATAAAATCAAAGTCATGAATGAAAAACAAGTCTCATATAGAAAATGAGTCAAAATCTTGAATAGTAAATAAATCTTCAAGAACCTTCAAAGGAATCTTCAACAATGTCCTGAATAGGACGAGACTCAACCAAAATTTCGAATGAAGAACAGGATTCCAAAATGAAATCTCGAGAAACGATTAATTATCAATTAACACGAAGTTTGATAAGGAAACAAAATTTGCAAATAGGAGCCAACATTAGGAAACAAGGTCATGAATGAATGTGCAAACGGTATCGAACAATGGATTTCAAACAAATATTGAATTGTGGGTCTGAAACAAGTTTGTCGAATATGAAACAATATCTTGAAATAAGTTTCGAACATCAATCAAGGTTCCAAAATAGAAGCAAGAAGTTTTGAAGAAATGATCTAGGTGCTAAGAGGATTTTAAAGAGAGGCTGGATTGCTAATCAGATACATGGTTTTCCCAACCATGCAAAAGAAATCTTCTGTCTTCAATCTATCTTCAGTGTTTCTCCGGGACTGGAATCACTTCAATTTTTTCAGCTGTCCTGATATAGGCTGATCCTTGCAGTAGTGCTCCATGTGTTTGCTGATTCTGAGAAGGTGGTTCCCTTTTTTGCTGTAGTCTGATGCTCCTCGCGCTTGTTCTCGGGCAGTGTGATCAACGTTCTCCAGCAGTCTTGACTTGGTGGGCAGGCGATCCGTAGTATAGTATAGCCTCCGTCTTTTGCGGCACTCTTCATAGTGGCATCCTGAGAGGTGGCAGAAATTGTAAATGATCGTCGGCTGGATCTGAATCTGGATCTCCCGCTGGGGCTGAAGTACAGGGCTCTGGCATGAATATATGGCTGCTGGCGTGCTGAGATCTGCTCCTGATGATGTGACTGGTGGTGTGATCGAAGAAACGCTGACTAAGTGTTGTGACGCTTTGCGGGTCCAGGGTAGTTGTTGTCTTTGTCATAAATCTTCATGTCTTTCATGAGCTTCAGCTTCCGGTTTCGTTCCATTATCTGCGCTACATTCTGAATCTCCAGGCTGGTGGCTCTAATCTTCAGAGAAGTCGGATCCTCATATGCTGAGATGATCTTCAGTGGCGGCTTCAGGTTTTCGATCGGCTCTCTGGTGCAAGATATGCGCTCGGTGTCGGAAAAGTCCAAGTGTCTGAGCGTCTGGAAATCAGAAGTCCTTCCTGGCTCGGAGAGTGTATCCACAAGTCTGACTTGGAAAGGGTGGCCTGCTTCCTCTGGTTGTCAAGGGACTCTTCAGACGTCTCCGTCAATTACGTACTACCCATGGGAATAGTAGAATGATAGAAGGTAGTGGAAGTTCGGAAACGTCAAGTGCAGGTGAATTGACAGTTCTGGTGTTGCATGCTTTTGAACTATCTGTAAAACAGAAAACTGTTAAAATAACCTAGACCTACATACAACAAGTGTTTATAGAATATTAAAATACCTGATACACCTGATATACCAGATATACCCTTATTTCCCGATTTTCCTATGCTGTGATCAAGTTTCCCTAGTGTAATCAAATCCCCCAATAGTACGCTAAGTCCTAGGTACCATTAGGATAGACCTGCATGGGCCACCACTAAAAACATGTCACGACCCGCTCCCGAATAATCGGACACGAGTCGGACACGTCCAGCCTTCATTGTTAGACACAATGAAGTAAGCTGTACCAAGCTAGGGAAACTAACCAGATAAACATGAAAGTATAGAATCACAGCATCTATATAATGTGTCCCAACCAGAGTAAAGTACAATATCTGAATTTATTACAATTCAACTATAAAGAGTCTACTAGTCTCAATACATGGAAAGATAAATGGAAAGCTAATGAAGTACTAGGCTTCTGCAGCCTCTAGGTCAGAAGCAGCTCCAGCTGGCTCAGTAGGGAAGGCAGTATCCTGTCCATAGTAGGTGTCACACAAAGCCTCCATCTCACCTGCAACATATCCTATTCAGGAGCGGAGCAAGTACAATTCTAGGTAATGAACAAGACATCATGATATGAAAGTACAAGGGAACATGGAAAGTACAGGAAAATACAGGTGAATAAGTACATGAAGGAAACAGTGTAAAGTACATGAAAGAACATGAATGTAAGAACATGATATGTAAGCACCTGAAAGAACATGATATCATGGAATCACAGGAAATAAGTACAAGGTAATCTCCTGAACATGTGTATACTATAATTGAAATATAACTAAATATGTGACCGGCTAGGGTAAGCACCTGAAAGCACCTGAAAGCACGTGAATGGTGACTTAGGACCCGCGTGCACGATGCGGGGTCTAAGCTAAAACACACCTGAGTTGTTACTTGGGATTGGTCACATAGATAGTATATTTTCCCTCCCCGGATACAAGTAATAAGCACAAGAGAACAAGAGCACCAAAAAGTACATGACGTGTTGCAATTGTGTCACTCAAGGAAGCACAGGATATATAATGAAAAGTACAAAATCGTAGAGTGTACTTGCCTGGCTCCAGGAAAGTACAAGTAACCAAAGAAACTAGATGATCTCCTGTATGAAATAATGATGTATACAAGTTGGTCAATAATCTAAAATAACCAATTCTTAATCTAGCAAGTCACTAAAATATATCCTAGGTCCTATTCTTGATAAACAAGTTACCCTATAATTGGTAATTGCCTAATTTAGTTAGTTTAAACTAAAAGTGGGGTAATTAACTACATCCCATAAATAAAATCTCTAGAATTGAACTTATTTGGAATACAAAATCCTATTAGGCTCCTGTCATAAAACAGGAATTTGATATAGGTTTGTTCTTCAGATAACAATATGTTGAAATGATTCCTAGAATCTACAGTTCACCTAAACTATCTTACATTGGTCCCAAGACTTATAACTCATAGAGGACCCTTAATGAATCAAAGATTTATTAGTGATCAACCTTTCCTGCCCAGTTAAGAAGAACCTGAACTAACCTAATGAGGTGCCATCTAAATCCTGCCATCTAAAACCTGAAAATTATCACCCAGATTCCTGAATATCCTGACCTTAAAATCTCAGGTTGCCTGAACCTCAATCTCAGAGTTTCTGAGAAGTGAAACTTCTCTGGTTCCTGAGACTCAATTGTCCCAGATTCCTGTGTTATCTGAACCTTGAGGAATGACCCAGGTTCCTGTGCTAACACCTAACAGTGCATGAAGGATGCATGGTTTCCAGGTTCCCTAGTTAATTAAAAATCTTTGCCTCAGTCCTATATGCTCATAGCAGTATTAGCAATCAAGGTTCAATGTTCAGCAAGTCTCTATTCATCAGTTAAAACCATGTAACCTTCCTATTTGAAAGTTCAAACTAAACAGGAACTTACCTCTCTTGAATTCAAAACTGAACAACATGAAGTGCTATCTAAAACTGAAATCCTGATTGAACCAACCTGGGAAATCATCTCAGGTTCTTGTTAACACAATCTGAACCATGGAAGATGTCCCAGGTCATGATAATCAAAACTGAGCCATGGAATATATCCCAGGTTCCTGTTAATCAGCCATTACTCGAGAATCCATTCAAAATGCAGCTGATACTTCCAACCTGGAGCCAGGACACCATCAACCTTGGTGAGAACTGATTCCATATTAGTGCAATGCTGGTATATCAGTCCTATAACACAACCTATTACTCATTTCAGATCTGGGCAGGGTAGTCTATAGATTGCATAAATTAACCAATGCCAAAAACTCCTCTATCTTAACAGGGCACAACTCAATTTAGTCCTAAGTGTGGGACTGTCAAGAACTGAATTCACAGTCCAAATCAGGACTGTTTCCCCAAACAAACGTATGGACACTCCCTGGATATGTGATCCTAAATAACATCTGCACAGTTTCACACAAACTCACCAAATGCTGAACTAAACATGGCTTTTCCCTTACTGAAGACAACCTGACAGTTAGGTCATTAAGTGACATCTAGTCTAATTAACAGAGGGAGTTTAGTAATTGCAGGAAGTAGTACTAAGGAATCTTTAACAAAAACATAACTTAAATGAACAAATGAAAAGAAATGATATGGAACAATATTTAGACATCTCAACTCCTAAATTGTTCACAGGCACTAAGTTAAATCAAGCTACTGCACTCATATTCTATATCTATTCCAAATTAACCAAGTGAGGTTCATCATTCAAATATGCTAAGGGTCCTTAAATCAGGACAGCCTTGCTCACTGTCTCAGACCTTGCAATACAGCACATGGAAGGACATCAACCCACAGATGTGAAACTAATCCAGACTAAAACATAACTCTACTCCATTTCCCCTACCACAGGCACATGATCCTTAGTGATAGGATCCCTGGAAAAATCCTAACTAAAGTACACTGATGATTTAGTTTAGAATATGGGACTGATACAAGTATTTTTCTGAATAGGATTGAAGCATGGCTGATACCATTCAATCCTGTCCACGTTAATCAACCAATACCAGTCCCAGAGTGAACTCACACATCAGATTGACATGGCTATGAATGAACAAAAATTTTAGGAAGAACTGACTCGATTACCAGTGACACTGAGATAACATCATGTCAGTGATATTGATAATCATATTAGTTTACTTCCTGAAGGACTGTTATCCATAAAATTCTCACACGATCTACCCACAAAAATCTACAACAGAATTACTCTACTGCTCATAGCATCAATTAAATTAAAAGTTGGAAAGCCAAAAAGAAGTACCTCAAATTTCAGACAAGAACTCCTCGACACCAACTCAAGCTTAGAATTTGGATTCTTGGAAATTGAAGTGATCTATAAGGAGAATGATCAAACAGTGAGGATGCATCAATTATCGAAATACATAAATGTTCTCCTGATCTAGATCAGGTTGGATCGAGACCATCAACCCACATCCTCACAACCAAATCTGATCGGAGGAACAATAAGAATGATGAGGAAAATTAATACTCACACACGATTGATGGTTGTCCAAGGAGTATCAAATCGATCACCAAAGCTTCGATCCAGTTGAAACAAGGAAGGACAGCCTTGATCGTTCAATCCTTCAAAACGAATAAGATCTAAGGAACAAAATCCTGATCAAGAATGGATCAAATCGGGGTTTCACTCGAAGTACTCACCAAGAACAGATCGAATTCTGGTTCGATCGACGAAGCACACTCTTGATTCTGGCTAAGCCTCCAAGAATCACTCCTTCCCTTCCTTACGCCTCCACCATGCTCTCCAACTCGAACTCAGCAGCAGGGATGAGATGGAAAATTTGGTGAAGATTTCTGAAGGAAAAAAAAATGGGATTAAATAGAAGAGATAGCGTGAGGCTCAGGCTTCATTTCGGCGGGGAACTCCACCTCCTCTCTCTGACAATCCGTTAGAGGAGAGAGAGAGAGCACATGGCCGATCGAATTCGAATTTGGAGGGCTCGTGCCAGGGATTTATTTAGAAGAGTAAGGAAGAAGAATGCTTAATTGAAATCAAATTGGTTTCCTTTAAACATCAGTTGGGCTGGCAGTCATGGCCCAACTTAAATTAGGTTTTACATGAGAGTTAGCCCAAGGAGAATAATGAAGTGATTAAAATTGAGAAAAACTTCACCTATAAAATATAAAATATTCCCAAACATGATTTAATATAAAATTTTAAATTCCTGCAATATTTCAGAAAAGTGGAGTTACAGGCTCCCCATGTTAAGATATCGTATGTCCGTCGATCAAATTAAGTTACTGACAACTATATTGATTCGACATCTTTTATCCTTAAGTAGTACCGCTCAACTTTATTTGTCATGTCGGATATAATCCACCTGCAGGGTTTACATGACAATCCTTATGAGCTCCTTAAGAGGACATCATCAACCCGATGTATCGGGACATGGATTCCATTTATAATCAACAGCCCATCATACATACAATGTTATTACCCAATTCATAGAGGTTGTTGATCCATAATGAATCTCACTCTTTTATGAGTCAAAGTAATGCACATTGCATATACATGTCCGTTATTATATCCGGATTAAGAGTACAAGCATCCATAATAACAGAGGTGTTTGTTCTCTTATGTAGTCAGTACAAAGAGAACAACCTCAAGTGGTCCTGTTCAATACACACAAAGTGTACTAGTGTAAACATATAGTCAAGATAGACTAATACCAGATTACACTACAACCTTTCCAATAGATTGTCCAAGTCTATCTAGGTTGTGAACTATTTATATACTCCATAGGAAACTGATAATATGATCTTCTGTGTGACACCACACACCATATTATCTACAATATAGAATATCAGACATTTGCATTAACACTTGCAACAAATATAATATGCAAACATTTGCCCATATGATTCTCATTCAAAAATTAAGGAAATAAGGTTACTACAAAAGTGATGCTTTTAGTATATAACCCTAACAGCGCAAACTATACGATTGCATATGGTCCCAAAAATCAAAAGACTCCAATTTTTCTAACCTTCTTATATATTACTAATGAAAATTTTCTGTTTTAGATTTTGGCCTCCCTATTTTTTAGAAACTACATTAACAGAATCCTTCGAATTTCAGAAAAAAAGATACTTTTTTAGTATTTGTAATGGACCCTTAGAATGCCAGAAACGGCCATGCACACAGATAGTATCGGACGAATCGCGACAACAATATCAACCTACAACTGGCATAATAAGTGACTGAAGAACTCCACACAACCACATAGAGTGTTTAACTCTTGATAAAACTGTTCAATCAAACAAACTCCTGATGTGTTTCTAGCTAGACATGGTCGATGACAGCTATTTTCTCAGTGGCAACTCTGGAAGTCAATATATCTACAAAATTTAACACGTTATAGCAAGGCATAAATCTATTCTCCATTGCACTTGCATACGAAAATAATAGCAGAACCTTACAGAGAAGGGACCTTCATACAGCTGAGGACCTTCATACAGAAGCGCCAGAATCTTTGTTGATATTGTTGGTGCACTTGTAACCAAACAAAAACAAAAAATTAGGAGCATCAACACAACTACAATGAATGAAACAGAATTACTTTGGACGATGATGACAAAGTCAGTGCAGACAAGATCCGCACAAAGAGTCCAAAATGATATGACGACCGGCTAATAATCGTGTGTGGGCACATGCTGGGTCTTAAAAAAAAAGAAACAAAATTACTTAAGTCTTTGCTGATTTTGATGCAGTCCCTTTAAATAAAGAAGAAAAAAAAAGTTTAATAAAGAAGGCAAAAAAGAAAAGGAAAAAAAATTAAAAAAATTGATACATAAAATAAATACAAGAATAAATAAGACGAGATGCGCATGTGCCACCTTCCATATATTTGATCCCCAATAAAGAAACTTGCAAGGGCAACTCCATTTATAATTACATCAATTATATATCTATCAAAAAACCGAATTAGTTCGAACAAATCTTCTTATACCCACAGTAAAATCTTCGTATAAAAATTATATATGTAACCACGATCGTAAACAAATAAAAAAGACAAAATTAGGAGCATCAGCAACATATGACATCTTCGGATAATAATTTACAAATACATCGAATGAAACAGAATACCTCAAGTAGAACCTGAAGGATTGTCATTGTGAAACAAACAACATATTGACTGATGAGAATGAACTTGGAAGATTTGAGTTTACGACAAATAATTTTCGATATATAAAGTGCAAAATTATTCAAATTTCCATAGTACACTTCTATCCTTACAACGACCTGCTGACAAATGAAGTAATCAAACTATTTATGCAAAATAAGGTGTACAGCACAAGACCCAGCCCCAATATTACAAATGTCCACATGTCCATGCTTTTCTGCTTCTTTCCGTTGCATGAGCGCAAACTATGAATCCTTGGGACCAAACTAAATATTATTATCCCCAATTCAAAAAATCAGGCATACCCTCACCCCCCTCCCCTCCCCCCCCCCTTCTCTTCAGGCAACCTAAAATATTGCACACCTGATGAGTATAGAAGAGATCACAATGAATTCAATTGGAATATTGATGATCGGAAGAATGAGTCAGCTGTAGTTACCCCTGACACAATCAGCACATCAGCTACTATATCTGCTTCTTTGATCCCGTTGACGAAGAAATGGACTAGAATCACCCCTATGATCATCCTGAGAACCGGGCGATGGCTAAGCTTACTGCAGTAAATGTTATAATAATTGGTGAAAAAAAATCAATTTTTTTTCATATTATTATCCCCTTTATTTACATTAAAGTCCTATCATGAATCATTTCTTTAACCCCTAAAATGGTCACATTAGTACCCATTATCACACCTTTATTCCTATTGAATCCTATTGAAAGACCATTGCTATATTGTTTTGTGACATGATTCCTATATATACATGTCTCATTTATGTTGTTGAAAAGGAGAAAAAAAAGGTTTCCACCCTCTAAAAATTATGTCTATTCCTCCTACAAAATTCATTCCATTTTCAATCATCCACTTCCATTCTAATTCTTTCTATCTTCTGGACAAAAGCTAAGTTCGGGTCAATCTCCCCGAGTCGTGTGCGATAACGGGATACCGGTAGAGCGGGGGTTTTACCACTAGGAGCATTCGGACAAAGTATGCACATAGACCCGAATCAACTCTTAGGGCAGTGCTTCGTGCGCGACTTCCCCGGAGGCCGGTAACTTTAATTTTATTTATTTTTGTTTACAGAATTTTGAAGATAAAGGCAAATATTTCCAACAATCTAAGAGTTGTGTATCATTTTATATATGTTAGTTTAACCATTTACAATTTTTATTTCCTGTGTTACAAGACATTATGTTTAAATATTGTTCTAAGTGAAAGAATTGATACATGTTGTTCTAACGTCCGTAAAGAGATGAATAGTAATTCTCTTTATCTTTTGTTTCATTAGTAAATCAAAAGTTTCTATACTCTTGGGACGGATGAAGTTTTCCATTTCTCTTCATGGAACAAATGTGGTGGGATATTAGATACCATTATTGTAGCCATGGGTTGAAAGTATTATGTGCTATTATTACTTTATAATTATTTTTTAATATTATTAATTCTTTCTAAAGATTAGTCTGTTATGTTGATGTAATTCTTTAACATAATGTTTTTAACAAGTTGATTCAATCTTGTCACATCTGTTCGTTGACTTTTTTCTAAGAACGTTCCTTATTGCTAATCAAACAACTGAACAAGCCATGTTGACTTGAGACGAGAGTAGAAAAAGAAATACTTAACAGAATAGTTTTGGCCCATTTGGAAATAATAATTTATGTTGTTTTTCACTTTTCGTTCTTCATTTTTGCATTATGGATATGTGGTTAAGAGAGCATGCTGTTTAGTTTCAAGTATTAACATTATTGAAGGTGCAAGATATCTACTGCTCTTCCATAGTAACCATTAGAAGTTCTATTTGTTTTTCCAAGAATAAATTGCTCCTCCTATGTAATGCACTTTCATGGTTCTCCACATGCATAAAGCAAACAATGCATGTCTTACTTTTATTATGCATAAGCAAAAGTTTGTGGAAGAAGAAGATGTGATTGTCACTCCCAACCGGTTTTGTTTTCGGATAGAATAGAGTCCGGATACAGTGTTACATATGATTCATAATTTTTTTTTGATGGTACAACTTGTAAGTAAAACACTAAATTCAATTCATATACGATTATCAAACTATATGGTAGTTTGAAATTGATATGATAGAAAATCTTATACATGTTCAATATATTTGTGATCATCAATAATGGGTGTCCTTATGTCACGCCCCAGAACCAGAATACTGGAGAGCGGGGGCAGACATAGCCAGCTACGTATATTGAAATAGAATACATCTCAACTATACGGTCACGGCTGTCTAGATATGAGGGTGTCACGTCCCGCTTCCCGGATGGAAGGGTGACGTCCGAAACACATCTCCAGGCTACGCGCCGAAATCGCGATTGTCGCCCGTAATATCAGCAAAATGGAAAATACCAGAAATTTCATAACATTAAGCATATTGTACAGGGAACTTTCCCAACAATTCTTATACAGATTTATTACAAAAGCAAATTGCATAATGACTGAGAAGTACTCGTTCTAGCTATAAGCAATGGTTCACTCCTCGAGGTATTGCGGCGATACTTCAGCAGAGACGTCTTCTTCTTCACCTAGTGAACAAAACTAGGTCGTTTAGAAACGACAAGCAAGTCCTCGGTCAAGGGCGATGAAATATAAATAAATAAAATTGAAATATGCGGTTTTCTTTAAAAAGACTTGTGCAACTGCATATATGTATGTATATAAGTATATATATATATATATATATGTATATATACCCTTAATTTTACTAAAATGACACATGTAACCATCATCCTACTCCAGGGACTGTGAGATTTCCGAGCTTCCCTTGAGCTTTCTGTAAGATTTGCTTCCCTTGAGCAAACTGCCTACCCAAAGTAGGTATGAGTCACTTTTGGAGTAAGATGAAATCTAATATAATGCAATTGAGAACAATAATCTGAATAATTCTCTAGATGCTTCCCGTGAACAATCCCGTTAACCTGGGATCAGGCTGTGAATTCCGAGCCTCCCTTGGGCTAAACCATCTATTTGATGTTACTGTCGAAATAGATGTATTGATTTCCGAGCCTCCCTTGGGCTAGTACTCTTTATTTGAAAATAGAAGTACGGATTTCCGAAATACTGATCAGCTTTTATTGTTATTATGTTACGGGATATCTAGGAATATTCAGTTGTTCTCCCCGCCCAATGCTTCCTATATATGAAACTTTCTAAAATTTTCCAAAAGTCAGGAATTTAACTATCTCTAGAATTTCTCAAAAATTTTGGCAGAGTCTCCTTTGTATTTAGGAGCCCCGAAAATTTACAAAACACAATATAATATGAAAATCGGGTTCGCCGACCCCTTCGGTGGAGCAAATCTCAACACCGGACCACGCAGTAAATATAATGGGCTCGCCGGCCCCTTCGGTGGAGCAAATCTCAACACCGGACCATGCAGTTTATATAAAAAGTAAAGAAAGATAAATAATTAGACACCTTTTACCTTTGGCAAGCGAGGGAACAAGCATATTTTACCTTTTCTTTAGCAATCAGTCGGAAGGCGATTTTTGCAATTAGCAAGCAATACAATGATAGCCAAAATTTTCCTTTGCAAGTTATACTAGGCAACATGTAGAGACTTAAAATGAAAACATGAATATATATATATATATATATATATATATATATATATATATATATATATATATATATATATATATATGTATTTATATACTAGGTAGATAGTATGTAGTTAATATACATATATTTGCATATACTCATATATCATGTATATAGATAATAGGTATGTATATATATTATGTAGATAGTACATATCTATATAATATGTATAGATGTATTGTAAATAGTTTATATACAATATGTATGTATATATATATATTATGTAGATAGTACATATGTATACAATATGTAATATGTATGTATATATATATATAGATAGCGTACACATAAAGGAATTAAGAACGTAGAAAAATAACAAGTCCTCATACTTTACCTTCCCGTGAACGGTTCTGTTGTTCAGTTCCAAAATTTTTATGACAACTTACCATTGGAGAGTCCCATATGTTTATTTGTGTTTGTTTGTTCATGGAGAGTCCAATAGTTCATGTCCATAAATCGCAAGTCCAAAGTCCGTGTTCAAAATTGATTTCTCTACTTGTGTCTATTCGATTATTCACTTGTTCGAAATATCATACCATAAATATTTAATACTTTTGTTTATGTCAAATTAAATAATTACTAGGAATTAGGATTTGCAACAGTTTAATATATCATGACTTGATTTAAGTATTATTAAATTTCAGAATTTAACTAAACAAAATTCAGAGATATTATCTTAACTTATATTCCATTCTTATGATATGAATTTTCAGATTTTTTTTTTGAAGATTAAACCATATACTTCAATTTTCTGGTATTACCAAATTATTTATGAAACTACAATTTCAGAATTTTAGCATGACAATAAAAGAATAAATATAATTTTCATTTAACCTAGAGGGAAGAACTTGAGAAGAAGAAGGAGGTGAGGACTTGCCTTGGGTTTGAGATGATTTATGCTTCTCTTCACAATTTCCTAGTTCAAATCCAATAACAAAACAATTCTTTATTAGAAATCCTAGGTTTGAAGTGAGAGGGAAAAGAAATTGGGGAAGAAAAGTGGGAGAGTTTACCTAGGGTTTCTTGAAGTAGAGGAGGAAGGAGATGAAGATGATGGAGTGAATGAGGAGGAGGTGACCCGGAGGGGGCGGCCAGCGGCGGCAGCGGGCGGCGGGCGGCGGCAGGCGGCGGCGGGCGGCAGCGGGCGGCAGCAAGGGAGAGGGGGTCGGGTGAGTGTGGGGGGGGGGGGGGGGGGTGTGTGAGTGTTTTGTTTGTTTTTTTTTTTTTTCTTTTCCTCTCTTCCCTTAAGTGTGTGTGTGTATATATAGGGAGAGGGGGTTTTGAGGGGCTGGTGGTGTTGGGTGTGTGTTTGTGTGTTGGGGTGGAAAAATTTAAATGAGAGGGTGGTGAGGTGTCCCCCCAATTAAATACATGGGACACATAATCCTTCTCCATTCTTCTTTATTTCTCTTTTTTTTTGAAGCAAATAGCAATAATAAATAATATTAATAATAATAATAATAATAATAATAATACTAAGAGTATGACAAGTCTACTCCCCTTAGAAAAATTCCGTCCTCGGAATTTAAAATAATTAGTACAACGATTTATTGCTCACCTGGTTTATGGAAATAGATACGGATATTGTTTCCGCATATCTTCTTCCTTCTCCCAAGTTGAATCTCCAGGCGAATCCTTGCTCCATGCGACTCGTACTAATGGAATGATCCGATTGCGGAGTACCTTCTCTCTTCGGTCCAAGATCCCAACGGATTTCTGTTCAATCCGTAGTGTAGGTCCGATGGTAATTTCTGAATGATCGAGTATATGGCTTGGATCAGGCACATATCTTCGTAATTGGGAAACATGGAATACATTGTGGACTCCCTCTAGTGTTGGGGTAAGGCAAGCCGATATGATACATTCCCTACTTTCTCCAATATGTCGAAGGGCCCAATGTATCTCGGACTCAGTTTTCCTCTGGTCCCAAATCTGATTGTTCCCTTGGTTGGTGAAATTTTCAGAAAGACATGATCTCCAGGTTGAAATTCCAGTATTCTTCGATGCTTATCAGCCCACATCTTCTGTCTATCCTGGGCTGCTTGCAAGTGACTTCTTATTATCTTGACTATATCCACAGTTTGTGTCACCAGTTCTGGTCCTAACAACTGTCTTTCTCCTACGTCGGTCCAGCATACCGGCGATCTGCACTTTCTACCATACAGTGCTTCAAAAGGAGCCATTTTGATACTATCATGATAACTGTTGTTATATGAAAATTCCACCAGATGTAGATGATCATCCCAAGCTCCCCCAAAATCTAAGGTACAAGCTCTCAGCATGTCTTCTAAGGTCTGAATTGTTCTTTCAGACTGGCCGTCTGTTTGGGGATGGTAAGCGGAGCTATATTTCAACTGGGTGCCAAGATTTTCCTGCAAACTTCTCCAGAAATGTGAAGTAAACCTGGTATCCCTATCTGACACTATACTTACGGGTACCCCATGCTGACTCACAATCTGCTTCAAATACATATCTGCTAGTACTTCTGTTGATTGTCCTACTCGAAAAGGAAGAAAACGAGCGGACTTTGTAAGTCTATCTACAATGACCCAAATAGCATTATTACCCCTTTGGGTCCTAGGCAGTCCTGTCACAAAATCCATTGTGAGATGCTCCCACTTCCATTCTGGTATGGGCAATGGCTGAAGAAGTCCGGCTGTCCTTTGATGTTCTGCTTTCACTTGTTGGCACACAAGACATTTAGATACAAACCTGGCGATTTCTCTCTTCATTCCGTGCCACCAAAATGTCTGTTTTAAGTCTTTATACATCTTAGTGCTGCATGGATGAATGGAATATTGCGAACTATGAGCTTCAGACATGACCTCTGTTCTCAAATCTCCACTGGGCACACATAATCGATCTCCGAGTCTCAAGGATCCGTCCGGATGCCTCCTTATACCAGTCTGGAGTCCTGCCTCCGTTTGTTTCCAAAGTTTCTACAATTTTGGATCATTTTGCTGTCCTTCTTTAATTCTATCTATTAAGGAGGATTGTATTTGTAAATTTTGCCATATCCCATCAGTTACCGGGCATACTACTTCAATTCCCATTTTTCTTAGATCCTCGAGGATTTCCTTAGGTATATTCATAAGGAAAGCTTCGGGTCTTCTACTCAGAGCATCAGCCACCTTATTGGCTTTTCCTGGATGATATTCTAACTCCATATCGAAGTCTTTCAGCAATTCTAGCCATCGTCTTTGTCTCATATTGATTTCTTTTTGTGTGAAGACATATTTTAAGCTTTTGTGGTCTGTATATATTTTAATTCTCTCCCCATATAAATAATGTCTCCATAGCTTAAGGGCAAATACCACAGCAGCAAGTTCAAGGTCATGTGTTGGATAATTTCTTTCATGTGTCTTCAGCTGTCGAGACGCATATGCTATGACTCTTCCATGTTGCATTAGTACACACCCCAGGCCTTTGCCTGATGCATCACTATATATTTCATATCCACCTGAACCAGATGGTAATGCTAGTATTGGGGCTGTAATTAACCTTTCCTTTAACTCATCAAATGCTGCTTGACATTTTTCCGTCCAGATAAATTTTTCTTCCTTCCGGGTAAGACGGGTTAAAGGTTCTGCAATCCTTGAAAAATTCTCCACGAATCTTCGATAGTAACCAGCTAGTCCTAAAAAGCTTCTGACTTCTGCTACGGACTTTGGTGTTGGCCAAGACTTAACTGCTTCTATTTTCTTCGGATCTACCGAAATCCCTTCTCCGCTGACAATATGTCCTAGAAAAGGTATTTGGTCCAGCCAAAATTCACATTTGCTAAGCTTGGCATATAACTGTTCTTCCCGCAAGGTTTGCAGTACAATTCTCAAATGTTTCTCATGTTCTTCTTCACTTTTGGAGTATATAAGAATATCATCAATGAATACAATTACAAATTTATCCAGATATTGATAAAATATTCGATTCATCAGGTCCATAAATATAGCTGGTGCATTTGTTAACCCGAATGGCATAACTAAGAATTCGTAATGCCCATACCGAGTCCTAAATGCAGTTATTGGAATGTCTTCTTTTTTCACCTTTACCTGATGGTATCCAGATCTTAAATCAATTTTTGAAAATACCCTTGCCTCTCCTAACTGATCAAACAGTTGATCAATCCTAGGTAAGGGATATTTATTCTTGATGGTAACCTCATTCAAGGCCCTATAGTCAATCACCAGGCGTAAGGTACCATCTTTTTTTTTCACAAATAATACTGGTGCACCCCATGGTGAAGCACTAGGCTGAATAAATCCCTTTGATAACAATTCCTTTATTTGTTTATTTAACTCAGCTAGCTCCTCTTTGTTCATTGGGTATATCTTTTTGGCTATGGGTGCAGCCCCTGGTATTAGATCTATAGAGAATTCTACGGCTCTATCTGGAGGTAGTCCTGGCAATTCTTCTGGAAACACATCCTTGAATTCTTTTACTACCCTTGGAAATATCTGCTCTGTTGATTCATGTAACATTACGGGTAACTCAAATTTCGCTAATTCATCTGCATTGAATTCATTCTGGTCCCTTACAAACTCATATGACTCTCCGTCAGGGAGTTGGAATAAAATTTTCCCCTGTCCACAGTCTATATTAGCTAAAGTTGCAGTCAGCCAATCCATACCCAATATTAAATCATAATTGCTTGTCGGAAAGACAAGTAACCGGGTACGAAAAGCTCCTCCACCCAGTTTTATGGGGCATTTACTACATACTCGACTAACTTCTACCACCCCATTTCCCGTGAGGACTCTTAATGGTTTAGTTAGAGGTTGAGAATCTATCTTACGTTGTGATATAAAGGAAGATGCTATAAATGAATGGGTGGCCCCGGAATCAAATAATACTGAAGCTGGATATGAGAAAACTAGAATAGTACCTGAAACCACTTCTCCTGGAACACTTGCATCTTCAGCTCCCATTACGAACGCTTGGCCTTGCCTATTTCTCTTCTTATTATTATTATTCTGAGCTTGAATCGCCCGTTGTGCTTGTTGGAACTGATATGCCTGAGGGGCATAGGGCGGCCTTTGCTGATTTCCATTGGTTCTAACAGCTTGTGGTGGTGCCTGAGTCAGCGGTCGTGGTTTGGTCTCTTGAAATAACGGTCGGTATCCCGGGTTGAAGCCTTGTGGGATTGCTCCAATCACAGGCAGCTGAGGGCACTGACCGGTCGAATGGTTTCCTGCTCCACACTTTAGACAAAGTCCCAATCTTCTCCTACATACATTTCTTTTATGTCCTGGCTTCCGGCAGTAGTCGCAGATAATGAATTTGTCTTGGTTGCCATTCTGCGGACGCTTAGGTGGTCCCTGCCAATGGTTCTTGTTAGACGATGATCCTTCCTCAAAAGTTCTTTTGGGATGTGAGGACCGAAAAGGTTGCTCTTCTTTTAGTATTCTCTCCTGGTCGCGAGCAGCCTCTGTTACTTCAGAAAAGGTCTGGCACCGATAGGACGCGACCCTACTTTTCAATTGGGTCCCAAGCCCTTCCAAGAACCTAGAAATTTTTGTTTCTTCATCAGCTATCATGTGAGGGGCGAATCGACTGAGTCTGGAAAATTCCACAGCATACTCATCAACGGTGCGTTTTCCTTGTTTAAGGTAGTTAAATTGTCGCTCTAATTCTATCCGCGCTGATTTAGGATAGAATCTCTCTTCAAATTTCTTCTTGAATTCCGCCCATGTCATATCTTCATCAGAGTCTTCCGGATATTCAGCACTCCACCAATATCCAGCGATGTCTTCTAACTGGATGCGAATTGCTGGCACCATGTCCTCAGGTCGAAGCTTTGCAGCCTTCATTAGACCCTCGATGGTTTTCAGCCATTGTCCTGCTTCTATTGCGTTCTCGGTCCCCCGAAACTTAGGCGGCTTTAGATCCCTGAAGTCTTTTAAGGCTCTGTCCCTTGTATTATTGGAGTTCTGCATTTGCTCCAATATTGTAGTATTGGTAGCCTGAGCAGCATGGGCTTGTTGATTATTAGACTCCAATAATTGCTGGAATAGCTTAAACATGTCGGCTACAGTTGGTTCTTGCGGGGACGTACTATTTTGCCGATCGTGGTTGTCCATATCCTGAAATTGAAAATGCAATCCTTAGGGAATCATCCGAAATGTTTTATCTATAATACAAGTGTATTTACAATCATATTTATATTTCATTTTTTTTTTTTTTTGAATGAGAGTGGTACAAAATGATACTTCCACTCTCATTTCACATCTACTTTATCCCCCTCCTTTTTTTTGTACTACATCTACTCATGTCACCCATTCCTCCCAAAATGTGACATGGTGATCTATTTTACTCTATACTTGTACATATCCAACATATAGTACAACTGACAAAAGACCTTCTTCTTCACTTGTACAGGTTTCAGCTTCCTATTCTACTGCCTCAATGAGAACTCTGTCTTCAGCAAGGATTTCTACTTCTGGATGTAATCTTTCAAAGTCTTCTAGGGTTCCCTCATAACCATGCAGTGCAATATAGAAGCGATTTGGATCCCGAACATAGAGGCAATATGTGATATTCTCAAAATCAACTTCAGCGCCATCCTCGATGTCTCGAATGATGGGACGCCTGACTCCATAGAATATCTGGTAGACATGCACGTCGTACCAATCGGGTGCGCTCCACATGGTTCTAGCATACCGTTGGTATAGATATAGGGAGTAATCACTTCCATCCCATTCTAAGCTGGACATGAATAGATCCATACCTATACTCATTATATCCTTAAGTAAGAATTACCTATAGGAAATATATGAATTTAGAAAAGGCATATTTTTATACATCTTTATAGTACAATAAGCCTCAGGACTTACATATTTGGTAGGTTGCATTCTAACTATACTCAAGGCATACATGTCAGATATTTACATATCATTTATAAGTTCATACTCCTTCATGTCTACTTGCACTCTTTATATATTAATTATACTTAGTGACCTTAAATCCACATCTTCCTTATATTGTGAATCTTCACGTCGGGGTGAGTCTGCAGCCATTCTTCTAAGGTGCCGTTACGGTCAGTTTCCGGGTCTCCAGAGGGTTCCGCCTTGATCAGGACGTAGTAGTGCACTGAGTTATAGTACTCCTTTCCTTCGTCGTCTATGTCTGTCACTACTGGATATTTCAATTCATAGTGGACCCCATAGGCTTCTATCATCCCTTTTGGCGCTACGTGCCACATCTTTCTTACAAATGCATAATACTCGTCTAGGCAGTGGCTGTCATTTCCTAACCTTGCAAAGGGTACGAACCGTGACATGATCTACACCGGGAATTTCTTAGATTAGTATCTCTAAGACTAAGATTTTAGAGAGGAAATTGTAAAGGAAGAGGCTACTAACTACTTATACTGTCTTCTTAATAACTTCTAAGGCATGGTGGTTATGTAAGTTTAGAACCTATGTCTATGTATACCTAGGTTCCATTCCTCGTATTTTCCATTTTGTCGACCTGCATGGGCCACCACTAAAAGACGTGTCACGTCCCGCTTCCCGGATGGAAGGGTGACGTCCGAAACACATCTCCAGGCTACGCGCCGAAATCGCGATTGTCGCCCGTAATATCAGCAAAATAGAAAATACCAGAAATTTCATAACATTAAGCATATTGTACAGGGAACTTTCCCAACAATTCTTATACAGATTTATTACAAAAGCAAATTGCATAATGACTGAGAAGTACTCGTTCTAGCTATAAGCAATGGTTCACTCCTCGAGGTATTGCGGCGATACTTCAGCAGAGACGTCTTCTTCTTCACCTAGTGAACAAAACTAGGTCGTTTAGAAACGACAAGCAAGTCCTCGGTCAAGGGCGATGAAATATAAATAAATAAAATTGAAATATGCGGTTTTCTTTAAAAAGACTTGTGCAACTGCATATATGTATGTATATAAGTATATATATATATATATGTATATATATACCCTTAATTTTACTAAAATGACACATGTAACCATCATCCTACTCCAGGGACTGTGAGATTTCCGAGCTTCCCTTGAGCTTTCTGTAAGATTTGCTTCCCTTGAGCAAACTGCCTACCCAAAGTAGGTATGAGTCACTTTTGGAGTAAGATGAAATCTAATATAATGCAATTGAGAACAATAATCTGAATAATTCTCTAGATGCTTCCCGTGAACAATCCCGTTAACCTGGGATCAGGCTGTGAATTCCGAGCCTCCCTTGGGCTAAACCATCTATTTGATGTTACTGTCGAAATAGATGCATTGATTTCCGAGCCTCCCTTGGGCTAGTACTCTCTATTTGAAAATAGAAGTACGGATTTCCGAAATACTGATCAGCTTTTATTGTTATTATGTTACGGGATATCTAGGAATATTCAGTTGTTCTCCCCGCCCAATGCTTCCTATATATGAAACTTTCTAAAATTTTCCAAAAGTCAGGAATTTAACTATCTCTAGAATTTCTCAAAAATTTTGGCAGAGTCTCCTTTGTATTTAGGAGCCCCGAAAATTTACAAAACACAATATAATATGAAAATCGGGTTCGCCGACCCCTTCGGTGGAGCAAATCTCAACACCGGACCGCGCAGTAAATATAATGGGCTCGCCGGCCCCTTCGGTGGAGCAAATCTCAACACCGAACCATGCAGTTTATATAAAAAGTAAAGAAAGATAAATAATTAGACACCTTTTACCTTTGGCAAGCGAGGGAACAAGCATATTTTACCTTTTCTTTAGCAATCAGTCGGAAGGCGATTTTTGCAATTAGCAAGCAATACAATGATAGCCAAAATTTTCCTTTGCAAGTTATACTAGGCAACATGTAGAGACTTAAAATGAAAACATGAATATATATATATATATATATATATATATATATATATATATATATATATATATGTATTTATATACTAGGTAGATAGTATGTAGTTAATATACATATATTTGCATATACTCATATATCATGTATATAGATAATAGGTATGTATATATATTATGTAGATAGTACATATCTATATAATATGTATAGATGTATTGTAAATAGTTTATATACAATATGTATGTATATATATATATTATGTAGATAGTACATATGTATACAATATGTAATATGTATGTATATATATATATAGATAGCGTACACATAAAGGAATTAAGAACGTAGAAAAATAACAAGTCCTCATACTTTACCTTCCCGTGAACGGTTCTGTTGTTCAGTTCCAAAATTTTTATGACAACTTACCATTGGAGAGTCCCATATGTTTATTTGTGTTTGTTTGTTCATGGAGAGTCCAATAGTTCATGTCCATAAATCGCAAGTCCAAAGTCCGTGTTCAAAATTGATTTCTCTACTTGTGTCTATTCGATTATTCACTTGTTCGAAATATCATACCATAAATATTTAATACTTTTGTTTATGTCAAATTAAATAATTACTAGGAATTAGGATTTGCAACAGTTTAATATATCATGACTTGATTTAAGTATTATTAAATTTCAGAATTTAACTAAACAAAATTCAGAGATATTATCTTAACTTATATTCCATTCTTATGATATGAATTTTCAGATTTTTTTTTGAAGATTAAACCATATACTTCAATTTTCTGGTATTACCAAATTATTTATGAAACTACAATTTCAGAATTTTAGCATGACAATAAAAGAATAAATATAATTTTCATTTAACCTAGAGGGAAGAACTTGAGAAGAAGAAGGAGGTGAGGACTTGCCTTGGGTTTGAGATGATTTATGCTTCTCTTCACAATTTCCTAGTTCAAATCCAATAACAAAACAATTCTTTATTAGAAATCCTAGGTTTGAAGTGAGAGGGAAAAGAAATTGGGAAAGAAAAGTGGGAGAGTTTACCTAGGATTTCTTGAAGTAGAGGAGGAAGGAGATGAAGATGATGGAGTGAATGAGGAGGAGGTGACCCGGAGGGGGCGGCCAGCGGCGGCAGCGGGCGGCGGGCGGCGGCAGGCGGCGGCGGGCGGCAGCGGGCGGCAGCAAGGGAGAGGGGGTCGGGTGAGTGTGGGGGGGGGGGTGTGTGTGAGTGTTTTGTTTGTTTGTTTTTTTTCTTTTCCTCTCTTCCCTTAAGTGTGTGTGTGTATATAGGGAGAGGGGGTTTTGAGGGGCTGGTGGTGTTGGGTGTGTGTTTGTGTGTTGGGGTGGAAAAATTTAAATGAGAGGGTGGTGAGGTGTCCCCCCAATTAAATACATGGGACACATAATCCTTCTCCATTCTTCTTTATTTCTCTTTTTTTTTTGAAGCAAATAGCAATAATAAATAATATTAATAATAATAATAATAATAATAATAATAATAATACTAAGAGTATGACAGAGGGTTTACTACAAGCCAGCAGTCTCTTAAGGTCAAGCCTATTGTCTCAATCTCAAGCAATTAACAGAGTTACAAGATATTAGAGCATCAAATATATATATATAAGGCGTCCCAAATATTACATATTGGATGATCATGAAGCTAGTCGTACAAAATGATAGGACTAGCAAGAGTTCAGTCATACATGATCAACCATAGGATTTGTTAATCATGTTTACAGTCCGTAGGCAGACAGTAAGTAAATGTGCATCGAGCTAACAGGTGCTCGTCGGCAAACGCCTCAAAAGAATAAATTTACATATAAGTGGGTGAATCAAAAAGGGAAAACCCACTCGTAGTCCTGGTTCCTTCTAGTGTTCACCATTGGGCTGGAAGCTTGGTAGATCCTCGGGAGCTGCTCCGAAATCTGGCCACACAAAACCAGCTGGGTCAAACCCCAGAAAGAGCAAGTGTCACAAGGAGGCCACAAATAAGAACAAAAGCCAGCATATCAGAACATAAAGAATAAAAAGAAAGTACAAGTAATAAAAGTACACAGAGCGATAAACGACTAGGGACGTAGAACCATTCCGGGAGCCAGGTTACAATCCTTAAACCAGACAAGGACCGGGGTTGTAACCCTTCGCCTGAATAGCTCATTGTCTCTACTCATTTATCGTTAAGATAAGGAAAACAAACATGCTCAGGAGATAGCAGGTACTGGAGCTAGACAAGACTTAGACAAGGCTGGACATCATGCATTCACAAGCGGCCAAGCAATTACTACGGCTTACTACTTTAACTAACTAGGGTTATCACAAGCCTTAATTACTAACAAGATGCAAGTGAGAAACTCCCAGTCCCAAGCCCTGCAGACTATCCAGTTATCCTTCTGCGGGTTGAGAGTTATAGGTGGGTACATTGCCCGGGAGACAAATGTACCCTTAGGTGACTTAGAGGGTGCAACACATGACAGTGTGCTGGAAATGTGCTCTACTCGTCGGCAAGCTACAAGTCCATTAAAGCGCCCAGATAACGAGATTGCCTGTGACTGGGAATTCTCCATGTTCTAGTTTGATCTAATAATTAGCCTATTCCAATTTAGCGCGAGTCCCTGGCCGTGATACCCAGGAAGTCACGTCCAAGACATGATGCAAGACAAGACAAGTGGATTGTACAAGCAAGCAAGCAGGAGCACCCACGGTGTCAAGTTGATTATACGAGTCAAGTTACAAGTTACAAGTCAAGTCAAGTCAGGTCAAGTACAGGTCAAGTCAAGTACATGTCAAGAGTGCGCCGCCACGGGCCACTATCAAGTCGGGTTGGTCATGTCAGGAGTGCACCACTACGGGTCACTGTCATGTTATGCTAGTTCCTTGTCATGCCATGCCATGTACAATAGTCATTCCAAACATATTAAGTAAATCAAGTTCATGACAAAAGGCGTAAGGATATAAAATGGGCGTAAAATATCTAATAAAATACCAATATACAGGGCTATAGAAGAGCCAAGATTAAGGAAAAATAAACCAAATCTCCATGATTGGACAGATTGCGCAAGGGTCCCTGGGGTCGGGTTGCGCAGGAGTCAAGTGCGCCAGGGGCCAACTGCGCAGGAGTGAGCTGCGCAGGAGTCGGCTTACGCTGAACTGGTTGGCGCAGGGGTCAGATTGCGCATGAGTGGATGGCGCAGGGTCAGATTGTGCATGAGTGGATGGCGCACGGTCAGATTGTGCATGAGTGGAGTGCGCAGGGATAGATGGCGCATGGGCAGACTGCGCATGAGCGGACTGCGCATGAATCCATGCGCACTCGGGTTGAGCGCAGTTCGCCAAGGGGCAAGCTGCGCGGTCGACGCTGCGCTAAGGGGCGCTGGCCGAGGGGGAATGCGCAATCCAGCCCTGCGCTAAAGAGCGCAGGCTGCTGTCTTCTTCTCCAGGCCGAGAAGAAGACTCCAAGAACTCTAAGGTTCAAAACTTCATATCTTGGTAAAATCAAAACCAAATCTAGATTTTCAAAGGTCTAACTTGAGTAAAATTAAATTCTCTTCCACATGGAAGCATCAAAACCCACAAAAATCCAACCAAAATAGATCAAAACCATATAAATCTGAAAATAGTCAAAACCTAGATCTAGAACAATGGAGACTCCAAATCACAAAATGTCAAGTTCTAATATTGATCATCATGGCCTAATCTAGCTAATGAACAAATAAAAAGTGGTGCTTATTTGATGGCAAGGTGCACTTGCCTATGGGTTGGGGAGTTGTGTGGAAGAAGGAAGAAGAAGAAGTTGAAAGAAATTAATGGAGTTATGGAGGAGAGAGAAGAAGTTGGTGGGTTTTAATGAGGGTGGTTGTGATGGAATGGAGGTGGAGAATAGGCTAAGGTGTTCCACTCATGATGAACCAAACCAAACCAAACCAACTCCACAAAATAAAACCAAGCCATGGTCCAAACCCATTTACGAGAAACCAAAATCCGCAAGTCAAAAAAATAAAATACGTGCCAAAAATCAAATTACGAGTACAAATACGAAATACAGGAAATGAGGGTGACAACTCTACCCACCTTCAAAGAATTCCGTCCTCGGAATTTAATCAAGGAGCTAGAGATTGTCACGACAAGCTATACTAAGCACAGACAAGCTACACTAAGCAGTTCAATCATACAATCATACAATGCAAGGAAGGAAGGGAAAGCGTAAGGCACAAGGAAGACATTATACCTTACGAGTCAAACAGGTAGGGGTATCGCGATCGGATGTCGTCCTCACGCTCCCATGTTGACTCACCTAGAGAGTGATGACCCCAAGCAACACGGACTAAGTTAATAGTCTTGTTCTTGAGCGTCTTTTCTCTCCGGTCCAATATAGACACGGGCCTCTCCTCATACGAAAGGTTGGTACCAACAACCAATTCCGAATGATCTAGGATATGGCTCGGGTCCGGGATGTACCGTCTTAATTGGGATACATGGAATACATCATGTACCTCACTTAGCGACGGCGGAAGAGTGAGACGATAGGACACATCGCCTACTCGCTCCAGAATATCGAACGGCCCTATACCTAGGACTAAGCTTTCCACGCACGCCAAAACGAATGACGCCGCGGGTAGGCGAGATCCTAAGGAATACATGGTCGTCGACGGCAAATTCTAAGGGACGCCGATGAGCATCGGCCCAATGGCGCTGGCGATCCTGAGCAACTCGGAGGTGATCTCTGACTTTTCTGACCACTTCAACCGTCTGAGAAATCAGTTCTGGACCGAGCATTTGCCTCTCTCCGACATCGTCCCATGCTAACGGGGATCTGCACTTCCTACCATACAGAGCCTCGAAGGGTGCCATCTGGATACTGGCCTGGAAACTATTATTGTACGAGAATTCCACCAGGTACAGGTGATCCTCCCACGAACCACCGAAGTCAAGGGTACATGACTGCAACATATCTTCGAGAGTTTGTATAGTATGCTCTGACTGTCCATCTGTCTGCGGATGATACGCTGAGCTGAACTTAAGACGAGTCCCCAAACTTTGATGAAGACTGTGCCAGAAGTGCGATATGAATCTCGTATCCCTGTCTGATACTATGTTGACTGGCACTCCGTGAAGTCGGACGATCTGCCTGAGATACATCTCTGCTAGCTGCGCCGTCGACTGTCCAACTCTAAATGAAAGAAAGTGTGCCACCTTGGTAAACCTGTCTACAATGACCCAAATAGCATCTCTGCCTGTCGGAGATCTGGGTAACCCAGTCACGAAATCCATGGTAAGGTGCTCCCATTTCCATTCTGGGATCGACAAGGGTTGAAGAAGTCCAGCTGGCCTCTGATGTTCAGCCTTGACCTGTTGGCAAACCAAACATCGAGAGACATACCGGACTATCTCTCTCTTCATACCATTCCACCAAAAGTGTTGACGAATATCTCTGTACATCTTCGTGCTGCCTGGGTGGATGGAATACTGCGAACTGTGAGCCTCTGCCATGACTTCCTGTCTGATATCTCCACTGGGTACACAAAGATGCGTGCCGTGTCGAAGCGTACCATCCTCATGAATACATAACTCTGGCCTTCTCCCTGCCTCGCACTCTGCTCTGAGCCGCTGAATCTTGGAATCTGTTAACTGTGCTGTCCGGATCCTCTCAACTATGGTGGACTGAATCTGTAGGCTGGCCATCAGGGCCACATTGGAAGGGAGGACAACTTCTATACCCATCTTCTGAAGATCCGACAATAACTCTGGTTGCGCCGTCAGGAAATAAACTCCGGCTCTCCTGCTCAACGCATCTGCTACAACGTTGGCCTTCCCTGGATGATACTGCAAATCCACATCGTAGTCCACCAGTAGCTCGAGCTATCTTCTCTGCCGCATATTAAGATCCTTCTGGGTGAAAACATACTTCAGGCTCTTATGATCAGTAAATATCTCCACTCTGTCTCCGTACAAGTAGTGCCTCCACAACTTAAGTGCAAACACTACTGCTGCTAGCTCCAAGTCGTGGGTCGGGTAATTCTTCTCATGATCACGGAGTTGACGCGACGCATAAGCAATTACCTTCCCATGCTGCATCAAAACACATCCCAATCCTCTGCCTGAAGCGTCGCAATAAACTGTGAATCCTCCGGTCCCATCTGGAAGGGTGAGAATGGGAGCCGTTATCAAACCTCGCTTCAACTTCTCAAATGATTTCTGACATTCTGCTGTCCAAACGAACGGCACATCCTTGCGGGTCACCTGGGTCATCGGCGCTGAAATCCTTGCAAAATCAGAGACGAACCGTCGGTAGTAGCCGGCCAATCCAAGAAAGCTGCGAACTTCTGCCACTGAGCTGGGTACTGGCCATGCCTCGATAGCCACAATCTTCTGGAGATCCACTTCCACTCCTCCTCGGGTAATGATGTGACCCAAGTACGAAATGCGATCGAGCCAGAACTCGCATTTACTGAACTTGGCGTATAACTGGTGCTCCCTAAGCGTCTGAAGGACGATCCTGAGATGCTCCTCATGCTCTGCTTTACTCTTGCTGTAGACCAGGATGTCATCAAGGAACACTATCACAAACTGATCCAAGTAAGGCATAAAAATACGGTTCATGAGGTCCATGAATACTGCCGGCGCATTGGTCGCTCCAAAGGGCATAACTAGAAACTCCCAATGCCCGTACCTAGATCTGAACGCCGTCTTCGGGATGTCCTGCTCTCTGACTCTGATCTGGTGGTATCCTGACCGTAAGTCTATCTTCGAGAAAACTGAAGCCCCCTTGAGTTGATCAAACAAGTCATCTATCCTCGGGAGAGGGTATCTGTTCTTGATTGTCACTGAGTTCAAGGTACGATAATCAACACATAGCCTGGACGTACCATCCTTCTTTTTCACAAGAAGCGTCGGGGCTCCCCAAGGCGATCCACTAGCACGAATGAATCCCTTGGTTCTAAGTTCTTCAATCATCTTGTACAAAATCTCCAACTCTAAAGGCGCCATTCTGTAGACTCGCTCTGATACTGGTGCTGTCCCGGGAATCAAGTCAATGGTGAACTCGATCTCCCGCTCTGGTGGCATCCCTGGAAGTTCCTCTGGGAAGACATCTGGAAACTCTTCAACTATTCGGGGCAACTGCACTGCTGCTACTGCCATCCGCAATACTGGGGGAGATGGCTCTACTGTGCCTCTGGAAAATAAAAACTCTGGCTCTCCGGGAATACTAAAGACAACTCTGCCAACATGACAGTCTATCCTAGCATAATAGTTCCTCAACCAATCCATGCCTAGGACTACATCATAGTCTGCCATAGGGAACTCTATGAGCCTAGCGGGGAACTCTCTACCGCTAACTACGATCCGACACGAGGAAAACACTCGATCTACTCCTACAAGACCATTACCAGTAAGTATATTGAGCCTCACTGATAATGACTCGGGCTCCAATCCTATCCGTGTTGCGAATCGTGCAGACATGAATGAATGCGATGCACCAGAATCAAATAATACAGATGCTGAAAAAGTGTTGACGAGAATAGTACCTGCCACTACCTCACCTGGTGCAACTTCTTCTTCCATGGTCATCATCATAGCCTGACCTCTAGCTGCGGGTCCCCTCTGCTGGAAACCCCTCTGTCGGTTCTGTGCTGGAGCCTGGGTGAACTGCTGCTGGTTCTGCTGCTGAAAGGCCTGGGCCTGAGGCAACAATGGCCTCGGGTACTGCTGCTGCTGCTGCTGCTGGACTGGAACTGGGGCTGGTCCTCTCACCGAAGAACTAGAAAGGTTGGATGATGATGGACCTCCCCTATTCGGGCAGGTCCCTATCTGGTGGTCTGCTCCTCCACAAGCCAGGCACAATCCCTGCGCCCTACGACACTCTGCCACTACATGGCCCGGCTTCCCGCAATGAGAACATCCCACCGCGGAAGACTGCTTCTGCTTCTGCTACTGCGGGTACGTCGGGGTCGAATGCTGAACCGACGTCACTGAGGCCGCCCGCCTCGAAGTTCCAATGGTTATATCCCTAGCTGTCGGGGATGGAGCTGATGATTGGTACATCTGACTGTGGGACCGCTTCCTGCCTCCGGTCCTATCCACGATCCTCTGGGAGGTGTACTCATGCCTCCTTGCTGCCCTCAATACTGCATCAAACGTCTGGTGCTCGAACTGTTCAACAGCCAACAAGATCTCCAAATGCAGCCCCTGCTGGAATCGCTGGGCCCTATCAAACTCGGTCGCCACCAAGGTGGGGGCAAACCTACTGAGTCTAGAAAACTCAGATGCATAACTGTCGACTGTTCTGCCTCCTTGCTTCAAGTTGGTGAACCGGGTCTGCAGGTCGTATCGTGCCACCGCATCAAAGTACTTTGTCTGGAATCTCTCTCTGAACGTCGCCCAAGTAACTGGTGCCGCTAACCCCATGGCCTGAGCTGCCCACCAATCGCGAGCCAAGTCTAGTAACTGTAGCCGTACCACTGCCACCTTCTCATTCTCAGGTGTCCTAGCTGCTTCCAGGACCACCTCGGTATCCTGAAGCCTAGCGTCCGCGGCAATCGCATCTTCACTGCCATCAAAGAAGGGAGGGTTCAAGCGCTTGAAACTGTTGGCCGTCTGATTCCCTTGGGGACCTCCTCGGTTTAGTGCATCACGAACTTCCTGGTGCAAGGCGTCGCCTCGACGATCTTGGGATGCAAGCAGTTCTCTGATAAGCCCTACCAAAGGTCCCTCATCCTGTCTAGCTGGTTGAACGGGCGGAGCTGCCTGAACTGGAGGTTCTGAGCCTCCGGAAAGCATAACTCGGGAGGCTACTCCAGAGTGCTGAGCTTGATCTTCCTGGCGCTGGGGTGCTTGTTGAGCTTCCTCTGGCTGGTTGGCAGGTCCGGGAGCAATGCCGCTGAAGAAGACGACATAGGGAACAGTAAAAAAAGGACCAGGACAGATCAATGATACAAGCATGTGATCAGGTCAAGAATCTCAGGGATTTGAAGATACGAGCAGAGATCAAGGGCGAATATTGATTGAGACATCTATTCGGTAAACCCTCACATTTCTTGATTGACAAGACCTGCATGGGCCACCACTTAAACCGTGTCACGCCCTAGAACCAGAATACTGGAGAGCGGAGGCAGACATAGCCAGCTACGTATATTGAAATAGAATACATCTCAACTATACGGTCACGGCTGTCTAGATATGAGGGTTTACTACAAGCCAGCAGTCTCTTAAGGTCAAGCCTATTGTCTCAATCTCAAGCAATTAACAGAGTTACAAGATATTAGAGCATCAAATATATATATATAAGGCGTCCCAAATATTACATATTGGATGATCATGAAGCTAGTCGTACAAAATGATAGGACTAGCAAAAGTTCAGTCATACATGATCAATCCTAGGATTTGTTAATCATGTTTACAGCCCGTAGGCAGACAGTAAGTAAATGTGCATCGAGCTAACAGGTGCTCGTTGGCAAACGCCTCAAAAAGAATAAATTTATATATAAGTGGGTGAATCAAAAAGGGAAAACCCACTCGTAGCCCTGGTTCCTTCTAGTGTTCACCATTGGGCTGGAAGCTTGGTAGATCCTCGGGAGCTGCTCCGAAATCTGGCCACACAAAACCAGCTAGGTCAAACCCCAGAAAAAGCAAGTGCCACAAGGAGGCCACAAATAAGAACAAAAGCCAGCATATCAGAACATAAAGAATAAAAGGAAAGTACAAGTAATAAAAGTACACAGAGCGATAAACGACTAGGGACGTAGAACCATTCCGGGAGCCAGGTTACAATCCTTAAACCAGACAAGGACCAGGGTTGTAACCCTTCGCCTGAATAGCTCATTGTCTCTACTCATTTATCGTTAAGATAAGAAAAATAAACATGCTCAGGAGATAGCAGGTACTGGAGCTAGACAAGACTTAGACAAGGCTGGACATCATGCATTCACAAGCGGCCAAGCAATTACTACGGCTTACTACTTTAACTAACTAGGGTTATCACAAGCCTTAATTACTAACAAGATGCAAGTGAGAAACTCCCAATCCCAAGCCCTGCAGACTATCCAGTTATCCTTCCGCGGGTTGAGAGTTATAGGTGGGTACATTGCCCGGGAGACAAATGTACCCTTAGGTGACTTAGAGGGTGCAACACATGACAGTGTGCTGGAAATGTGCTCTACTCGTCGGCAAGCTACAAGTCCATTAAAGCGTCCAGATAACGAGATTGCCTGTGACTGGGAATTCTCCATGTTCTAGTTTGATCTAATAATTAGCCTATTCCAATTTAGCGCGAGTCCCTGGCCGTGGTACCCAGGAAGTCACGTCCTAGACATGATGCAAGACAAGACAAGTGGATTGTACAAGCAAGCAAGCAGGAGCACCCACGGTGTCAAGTTGATTATACGAGTCAAGTTACAAGTTACAAGTCAAGTCAAGTCAGGTCAAGTACAGGTCAAGTCAAGTACATGTCAAGAGTGCGCCGCCACGGGCCACTATCAAGTCGGGTTGGTCATGTCAGGAGTGCACCACTACGGGTCACTGTCATGTTATGCTAGTTCCTTGTCATGCCATGCCATGCCATGTACAATAGTCATTCCAAACATATTAAGTAAATCAAGTTCATGACAAAAGGCGTAAGGATATAAAATGGGCGTAAAATATCTAATAAAATACCAATATACAGGGCTATAGAAGAGCCAAGATTAAGGAAAAATAAACCAAATCTCCATGATTGGACAGATTGCGCAAGGGTCCCTGGGGTCGGGTTGCGCAGGAGTCAAGTGCGCCAGGGGCCAACTGCGCAGGAGTGAGCTGCGCAGGAGTCGGCTTGCGCTGAACTGGTTGGCGCAGGGGTCAGATTGCGCATGAGTGGATGGCGCAGGGTCAGATTGTGCATGAGTGGATGGCGCACGGTCAGATTGCGCATGAGTGGAGTGCGCAGGGATAGATGGCGCATGGGCAGACTGCGCATGAGCGGACTGCGCATGAGCAGACTGCGCATGAATCCATGCGCACTCGGGTTGAGCGCAGTTCGCCAAGGGGCAAGCTGCGCGGTCGACGCTGCGCTAAGGGGCGCTGGCCGAGGGGGAATGCGCAATCCAGCCCTGCGCTAAAGAGCGCAGGCTGCTGTCTTCTTCTCCAGGCCGAGAAGAAGACTCCAAGAACTCTAAGGTTCAAAACTTCATATCTTGGTAAAATCAAAACCAAATCTAGATTTTCAAAGGTCTAACTTGAGTAAAATTGAATTCTCTTCCACATGGAAGCATCAAAACCCACAAAAATCCAACCAAAATAGATCAAAACCATGTAAATCTGAAAATAGTCAAAACCTAGATCTAGAACAATGGAGACTCCAAATCACAAAATGTCAAGTTCTAATATTGATCATCATGGCCTAATCTAGCTAATGAACAAATAAAAAGTGGTGCTTATTTGATGGCAATGTGCACTTGCCTATGGGTTGGGGAGTTGTGTGGAAGAAGGAAGAAGAAGAAGTTGAAAGAAATTAATGGAGTTATGGAGGAGAGAGAAGAAGTTGGTGGATTTTAATGAGGGTAGTTGTGATGGAATGGAGGTGGAGAATAGGCTAAGGTGTTCCACTCATGATGAACCAAACCAAACCAAACCAACTCCACAAAATAAAACCAAGCCATGGTCCAAACCCATTTACGAGAAACCAAAATCCGCAAGTCGAGAAAATAAAATACGTGCCAAAAATCAAATTACGAGTACAAATACGAAATACAGGAAATGGGGGTGACACCTTACATGTCCTATATATTGCATGGAAGATGTTTCATTTTGAATTAATGCAATGACATCACACTAATTGGATTATATTTTTAATTAGTGCAATTTTATCACTTAGATGTTGTTATTTTTCACATTAATTATACAACTTTATGAATCCAATAATTATACTTGCTTATGACAAATATACGATTTCTTTCATTTTATTATTTCTGGTAAGGCTGACTATTGCACCAGTTTGTACACCCTGAGTTCAATAGAAGATTGGGTCCAGTTGGATTCTTAGAACTTAGTTGGTTTATTTTGGTCAAATTATGAGTAGTCATGATTTTATCTAGGTTATGGTTTATAACTTTCAAATTTGATTAATAGGATGTTTCATGTCTTTTGATATATGAATATGATGAATGATTTTAAGAATATTTATGCCTTGACAATAATTCAAGTTCTTTACTCCTTTAGTCCGTAGTGGTTTGAGTTATAACTAATCCCTAGTGAATTTTCGATTTCGTTCATAATATTTGTAAATAGATGTTGAAAATTATGTTCCACATCATCTAGAATAGTTCTTCATTTTGTTCATGATGTTAGCAAAAAAAATATTCCAATCATCCTTATACTTGTTAGCACAGAACGAATTTGTTGTTCTATTCCAATTAGAAATAATATACAACATGTATGGATGAATAAAATTCACTTTCAAATTCATTGCAATAACTTGAGCCAATAGTAACATCTTGAGAATATTGTCAATTCCAACTCAGTAGCATTTAGCCTTTCCACTATTTCAAATTGATTGGTAACAATATGTAGCATGCATCAATGAATTATTTTTTGATGATAAGCTACTTTGTTCAAAATTGCTATTTGCAATTACAACAAATAGAATTTTTTATCTCTATAAATAGTATATGCGTTTGCAAAGGCATTTGGCAGAACAAAGATTTTTTTTTTGGTAAAATCTAAATTCATATGCCTAACTTTGCTCTATAGAATATTTTAATAGTTCTCAAATAGATTAGAACTATTTCCTAGATAATGTATGTAGATATATATATATATATATATATATATATATATATATATATATATATATATATATATATATATATATATATATATTGTGTAGCATCTAATTTAATTATGTATATTGTTTAACAATTTTATTTAGATTATTATATGTGCACAATTTTGGTTGCTAATAATTATGCTAACATATAGAGCAAATTATTGATTAGCACATGCTTTAACATATGTAATTTTTTATTATGTAACATATAATAAGGCACGTGGAGTGATAAACTCATGTTGCTTTATTTTATTTTATTTTATTTCATTTTTGTTGCTTTAGTATATCATTGGTAAAGTGCAAGGTTCATAACACCTATTCTAATTCCATGTTTTCTATTCCTGATACATCACGAGAAATTATTTCATTTAATATTATTAATAACTATTTAGTAGCCCGATGTTATGGATGATGACATAGAATTTTGTCAGGCCATATTAATTATGACTTTACATACAAAACTAGGTATTGCTACGCATCAATAATAAAAATTTACATCATTCAATATTAATTATGGAATTTTGCATCTAGAATATAATTTTGCAAAGTCATCCAAGTATAAATATATTGTTATGTGGTTATTGTATATGTAATATTTAATTTATAGATTTTTTTGATACATGCTGCTATATAGTATTATCAAATATTTTCTTTCACTGTATTATGTAACTAAAATATATGTCAGACTTGGGCATACTGATAGCATTTTTATAATTCTTGTTTTTATATTTACCATAAAAATATTGTTAAATTATTTTAATGGTAAACAATATACATTGATGTGTCAGAATGAACAAGTTGTGCATTGGTTCAAATTATATTTTTGAAGACCGAAACGTTAGAGATGTTTATCTTTTCTTTTTCTTTTTCCGATATGATCTTTGTAATGTTATTTCTTCAAGTCAGAACCATTATAAGTTATGACATGTTAGAAAAGGATCAAACATGCTAAGATATAAGGTAAGTAGTACAAAGTTTTTGTTTTATTATTCTAACTTGATGGTTATAAATTTTTTCATTTCCAAATTCTTGGACAAAATTGGATGTGAGATTATAGAACTATCTCAAAATAGTGTACTAAATGACATTTCTTCTGAAGTACTATTACGAAGCCGAATTCAAGAAGTACAAAATTGCTCCAATCACGTGGAAAGGTATTTTTTTTGTAAATTTACAATTCACATATTCTATTCATTTTGTCTACTAAATTTAGTTGGACAAATATATGAAGTATGTGAGGCATCATTCTAGGTTTCTGTATGTAGAATATGGTGATATTCTTTCCTTAGTCGGTTTACATGTCTGAACCTTAAATAACTATATTATCACAATATTAGACTTTCTAGTCGGAAAAAGAAAAATTATTACAATATTGTTCAGTCACAATATTGAGAAAAACTTTGTTTTGCTTATATTTCGCGATGTTACAATTCTTTGATTCATTCAGACAATTTAGTTACAAGAAAATAGTTAGTGAAATTGCAAATTCCTTTAAATCTAAGTTTTTAAAGTTGAGATTATTTTGGGTACAAGCCGAAAGGGTCCTTCTGTCAACCGGACGTAAATAGTCCTAAGCGACACGGTACTTAATCGTCCCCCTGTGGACCTCCGCTAGCTGGGAACCGGCCCCTACAGCTAATCCAAATTAATCAACACTTGATAAACTAAAGATTTTTTAAGGTTGATTAGCAAAATCTCTTAAACTATTATTCTAATACTTTATATTGTCATTTTTTTTGCAAACATGGCTAGTAAAGATAAATCTTTAGAGCCAAGACTGAAAGTTATTGTCTCTTAGTTTAAGAGTTGATAGACTCAGATGCGTTTTGGCTCATTATCTTAGGGCTTATCTAGCAATTAGTGGAATCATACACCTTGATTCTGATGACACATAATATGATTTAAGGGTAACACAAATATCCGGCTTAGTCAAACCAAAGATTCCTAAAGAAATGGATTATTATTGGTTTCATAAAATTCTTAAGTGTTTTTCTAAGTCATTGTATGACATTTTCTTCGAATATAAAGACACTAAAGATCACTAAGATCCAGTGTAAGATTTTATCTGTGGAACAACTTTGATACTCAGAACATGATAGGTCCATGTGACAAACTATCATAGCTAGGAGTATCAAAGAACTTGAAATTGTATATTTAACCATAGCTTGTACTAAAGCTGAATGGATCAGATATCTTACAGACCCAAGCCTAAATTTTACTCTTGTTATGACTTCATGAAGTATTGAATAGATTAAGCTTCTTATTATGCAAATACATGATATACATATTCTGTACCTGTCATTTTTATCAATTATGCTAAAGAACTGCTAAAGCATGATCTTGTGAATTCTAAGATGAACAGGTACTTGCAGCTGCATTTCAAGACATTAAAAGAGCCTAAAAGGCAAAATTGTGGTTCTTGACTATAAAAGTCGTAAAGAACTTTACATATCTCTTGATGAAGAGTCTGTTTACTCTTGACGAAAAGTTTTTCTAGGAAATTAATCCTAGAATCATCGAGGGGGATGGGGTTAAGCCCATAGTATAGTCACCAGCAGTGGCAACCCAACCGAGTCTGACTGGAGACCCCAAGAAGCCGGTTCAATGGGTAGGAACAAGCTGAACTAGGTGACTATTATGGAACACTGACCTGAGATTAAATTTTTTTTAAAATAAAAGCCCAGGAGGCTGTACATGTGTACATTCATACCCCATCCCTATGATGACAGTGTTCCTTTTGTGATATGGATAGGGTGAGTTTAAACTCTTAATAAGTCCAAGCATGATATGCAGGGTTGATTCCTATCACCAACCTTTGAGGACTTACCTATGTGAGAGGTCGTAAAGGCCGCGACTATAGGACGGGGCGATCCTAGACAACTCTCATGAATATGAAAAAGTGCGCATGGCCAATCAAACGTGCCACCCGATAGACCCAAGAACCTCTAGCGTACTATGTGTGTTATTTTCTGAATCTGGTTCAAGAAGTCTGATTCAAGGCGTAGTCCATCAAGCACTTCTTCAGATAAAGACAATAGTCACTAAGTGAGATTCAAGGCTGTAGTCCATCTCATCTATGCATAGTATATAATTGTCCAGAAATTCTTCTATCCTTACTCCTTTTGAACATTGTTATCTTTGGTTTCAAAAATTGATTTTTTGGGGAGGATTGTTATAATAATTGGTGAAAAAAAATCAATTTTTCTCCATATTATTATCCCCTTTATTCACATTAAAGTCCTATCATGAATCATTTCTTTAACCCCTAAAACGGTCACATTAGTACCCATTATCACACCTTTATTCCTATTGAATCCTATTGAAAGACCATTGCTATATTGTTTTGTGACATGATTCCTATATATACATGTCTCCTTTATGTTGTTGAAAAGGAGAAAAAAAAGGTTTTCACCCTCTAAAAATTATGTCTATTCCTCCTACAAAATTCATTCCATTTTCAATCATCCACTTCCATTCTAATTCTTTCTATCTTCTGGGCAAAAGATAAGTTCGGGTCAATCTCCCCGAGTCGTGTGCGATGACGGGATACCGGTAGAGCGGAGGTTTTACCACTAGGAGCATTCGGACAAAGTCTGCACATAGACCCGAATCAACTCTTAGGGCAGTGCTTCGTGCGTGACTTCTCCGGAGGCCTGTAACTTTAATTTTATTTATTTTTGTTTACAGAATTTTGAAGATAAAGGCAAATATTTCCAACAGTAAATAACACGTAGAGACCAACGAGACAGAATACCCAGAACCTGGGGAACCTGAAACCTGGACCAAGTTACAACCAGAAGTGTACCCATCAAACTCGACAAGAGGGACACGAAGGCAACCACGACGCTAATATTAAACTGCAGCTCATAAGCTCCTGGATACACTTTCGCCGTCTCTATGACCAATGCTGTGCCCAACCCAACCAGCATATTGAACATGGGGCCTGCAATGACACATCGACTACAAGGTCATCAACTGAGTTCCCCAGGCCAAGTCAGTGAGGCCAAGAATTGCAGGAGGAATGCCCAGGATACTTCCCAAGGCTGTCAGGCAGTTGAGAAGTTCTCCTGCCGTTGTCGATATCCAAAAAAAACATTCATCACAAAAGCAACTAAGGTGGTTGCTATCTGCTCGGCTTCTGTCGGCGGGGGTCCCTTCTCGAGAAAGAAATGGGCTACAGCAAGACAAAGAGAACAACGGTCCAGACAGGAAAGTGGGAGCGAGGCAGAAAGAACACAATTTGACTATCCATTGGGAAAAAAGAATACAGAAGAGCAAGGGGACACAAGCCAACATTAGCTGCAGCATAGAATCTGCTCCATTCAGAAGGTGATGCTGCTGGAATAGTAAGCTTCAGAACTGTTGCAATTGGAACTTCCCAAAGTTGTGCGACCTATGGGTGCGAACACAGACATGATTAGCAGCGCACAAAACAGTTTCTCACAGAACCTCATTTCAATTAATTCTAATAAATACAATAACAACAACATCAAGAACAACAACAAAAGCCTTTTTTCAAACATTTGGGGTATGCTCCATGAATCATTTATCCCACAAAGAGATTGTAATAATTTTGGTTTGATATTATTTAGTCTTGAATGGCCCTTTCACATTGAGAAATTTTGTCTAGTGGCATTCGAGTACACAATAGAATCCACTGACAGCTACATAAACCACTAAAATTTCTTTTCAATTGGAAGTGGTGAATATTGTGATTATTTCTGTACTTTTGTAAACCTTGCACCTCTATTGGGTAATGCTCGAGTCATCCGACTGACTTCCATCAATGGTCGTCCTTTTGAATTTTTTTTTGTTTTGTTTTTGTTTTTTGTACTAATGCTCTAATGATTAATAATGGGCTGATTTTTTATCCTAGCCCGTTCCTCCACTCAAAATGGCCTACTGGACAAGAGTAGGCAGGTAACCATGAACATTTACGTGTCAGCGTTTTTGAGACCATAGGTTTTGAGGGCTTACTTGTCAATCCCCGTTCCAAATATTCGTAATTTTCCGGTATTTTGATCCGGTATATTTCTTTTTTGTATCTTTATTGTATTGTACTGATATTGTATTATGTACCATGTCTTGCGTGTACTTGTACATGATATTGGACCAGTATATCCAGTTTATTTCCTGATGATTTGGTTTTGGTTTTTCATGAGTGTGCCTCGAGAACCGTACAGACAAATCACCCGTTGGGTAAATGGACACGTCTAAAACAGATTAATTGACTTATGTAACTTCATTTGGATTTTGTTTTCTAGCAAAATAATTATATGGGAGACCATCCTAGCCCCTAGATAGACTCTTGACATTGCCATGGACCTATACCAGATCCCGTACATAGACTGACATACTTAGAAAACCCTAAATTAAGTTTTTTTTTTTCTGAACAGACACTATATTGTCAGTATACCCTTTGTGGCCTGCTGAGCCAGTAAGCATTGCTGACTGGACTGCTCACTAACCCATTGGCCCATGTTTTTTTCTTGGGGTCCTGATTGAGTGGTGTAGTAGATTACTGACATGGCAATCATCCAATGGCTCCCTCACACCAACCTCTCTCTCTCTTCTATTCGCTCCTCTTCCCCACTTTCTTTTACTCAACTTCCAGGTTTAGGTGGGGGAGTCATGAAGGGTTGAGGAAAAATTTAACCTTGTTTTGTCCATTTTTTAATCCCCAAATCGGGGGAGGGGTGGGTTAACAAAGGAAAGTGAGGGCTGTTGTTTAAAAGTCGTAAATACCCCTTGTTTTCACAAGTTTTAAATTTTAATTAAAATTCCAATCAAATCTAATTTTATGTCACATGTAATAATGGTATTTTGATAACTAATGTACTTTTATTAATCCTTCTCCTACTAAAAACCTCAAATCCAAGTAAGAGTTATCAAACACACCCCACTTAACTCTCCCTCCAATCCAAGCAAGATTATATGTAATTGACTCCCCTCCCCCTCATTTAACCCCACTTAACTATACTTTTTCCCCCTCAATCCAAGCATTAGCCTTCGAGTTGGCCTAGGAATGTACCCACAAGCTAGGAGTTGGACTTAGGCATGGTTGTGGTCTCTAAACCCACCTAGGAGGAGTTCTCTTGGATTTGGCTAGGGGTTCTCTTGGATTTCAAGGCAAGTACATTTTCTACTTGGATAATTGAGTTTTACTGATTTAATTCTTTATAAATTGTTGGTAAATAGACTTGTATATTTTATTTCAGTTTTCTCTTAAATCATGATGATTATTATGCATTGGTGTTAGATTTTGGTGTGGTTTTAAGCTATGTTTGAGTTTAGGATAAATTATAGGATACTAGGTACAAAATCATATATTTGAGTTGATACTTGTGTTTCGATCTCAACCATAGGTCCTAATATGTTGTAGGAGCCTGCCCTAACACCCCTACTTGCTGAGAATCGAATTGGTATAGTTTTAGTAAGTTTTGGATCCTTAGAAACTCATTCCGAGCTATTGTCTGCACTTGTATCGGTACATACAATATACTGACTGTATACCCGTAGTTTACAGTATCGGCCGATACCGATCTGATACAGCCGATACTGATACTGTTTGGCATGTCCCGATCCGATACCGACCGATACCCGATATTGACCGATCCCGACATTGGAGCTCTCTTTTCCGGTCATTCGGCAAAGAAAAACGAATGAAAAAAGACCAAAAAGCAATGGTGTAAAGCATAGTAAGGTTGTAAAGCATGTAAAAGAATAAAACTTGTCTATCGCATGTAAACCAATTGGCAAGGGTGAGTACTATTTCCTTCACTTTCAAAACTACTAAGAAACAACACTAAAAATACTTAAAATTATCCCTAAATATATAAATATATTTTCTAAAATGTTAATAAGTTATTAATAATTATTTGCTTTCCGATACCAAAAAAATCCGATGCTCCGATCCGAAACCGACGATACTACCGATACCACCGATCCCGATACTCATAGGATTAGTCCGACACCGATTCAGATACCGATATTGTGAGAATACCACTGGTATAGTGTGGTGGTGTGCTCATTTTTTCAACAAGTCCAGTATTGATCTGTGAAGCAAAATAGTATATAGATACTAGATAGTATATTGTCGGTATACGACAGTATGCCAACGGTATACTATTGAATTGCTGATCTTTCATGATAACTCATAGTTTGTGTATTGTTTCGTTGCGCGGGCATTTAAATTTCCCGAAGCATTTCCTAGTGACCACCTATTGTTCTTAGTCCTAGTATTAAAAAATTTGATTAGCTTTTAGAGGAGTCGTCCCCCAACCCCCTATAATAGATGTTGTTTCCTCGACCCCCGTGCTGACCGGGCAGCAAAACCCTCCGTCACCCCTATTGTTGAGGGTTCATATATGACTTTTGATTCAGAGCTTGTCTTGTGAGATTTGATCATTTTGAGCCAATATTGATCCCGTATCTTGATTTTTTAAATTAGGTTAAAACTCTTGATTTAGCTAGATTTATTAGATCATATTTCTATAGTATGATATATATTGATGATCGGATTTCAGTTTGAGCTAGGGAGCACTAGTTAGTTATGGTATGGATTTGGTTTATATAGTGTTTAAAACCCCATACATTGATATACAAGAAAGAAACTTTGTGGTCGAGGTAATTATTGGTGATAATGGATCGATTCCTAATTTACATATGTTCCTGACATGTCTACATTGTATCCATACTATTCTTGCAAGGATAACCTTCGAGTTACTAGTCCTAGTTATAGTGCACCGAGGTTCTTCCATCTACCTATTGTACTGAGGTGCTATATCATTGTCATATTATATATTCCCTTTTACTTGTGCAGAAATCCTGTGGTAGGTCAGCTATGTTACCCGGACTCTCCACTTTAAGGAGAAGTACCCGTGTCAACCATTTAGGACATGGGTATGGGTATGGGTATGGAATCCGTATCCGATCCTCCATGGTGACAATCGGATCCTTCATAGTGACAATCGAAAAACTGGTAGTGAAGTAGATAGTTTATTTTAATGTTGTAGTGATGTAGATAGTTTATTTTAATGTGGTAATTATGTAGATAGTTTATTTTAATATGGTAGATTGATAGTTAAGTAGTAGGGGAGCTGAAGGGACGGTCCCTTAGGGACTTATTCAACTAGTTGAGTAAAGTTTACTAGTAATTTATAATTACAGGTTGTCTTTTTACGAAACCTTCGTCATATCCCCGTACCCGTACCCAAAATTTGGATTCTTTTTAGCCGAGTCCGTGTGTCCTTCAATTATGAGTTTGAAGGACCCGACTCTTGGATATGTACCTGTACCCGACACCCGTACCCGAGTCCAGATAACATAGTAGGTCAGCGATTATAGTGTGGAATAGGAAATAGGAATTGTTTGTGGTTTGTTGCATCTACGCTCATGGCGAATCTAGGTTGGCACCCTTAGATGCCAATTCGGATCCGCACCCAATGTACACGTACTCGGGTACGACATCTAAAATATATGACCATATGTCCACGACATGGATTCTAGATGATACTGTAGGGTTAATTAACTAGCTTCATCATATAGCTCATTGGGAGAAAAATAATTCCGATTTCGTGCTTTTCTTACTGGCCAACCCCTAGATACTGTGGCATATTCTTATATTATGGAGCGCAATATTTCTTTATACTAGCTTCATGATCATATATGTCTCAGCGTTTGGGATGCCTTACAGCTTTTTTATATGTAATTACTCTTGTTGTTTACTTGACCCTAAGATGACGTAAGTAGCTTAATAGACTAGTCCCCCACTTGTCTCAAGACAGTCGTGACCGCTATACGGGATAATGGAGTACTTCGTATGATGCAGCTTGTCTACGTCCACCCCACTCTCCAGTATTTTAGTTTTGGGACTTGACATTATTGCTCTAAAGAGCCATCTCCTCACTATAATTAGCAAATACTATATCATTTTTCACATCCTCAATAAGGAAAAATAGCTAGAGCCTAGGTTGTCAACTCACATATCCTATCGTGTATCAATTTGCTTGTGTATTTATCTTGTATGGTACGATAGAGTAACTCTAGGAGTTGAGGTCTATACTTCTAAATCTAAACAAAATATGATTTAATATAATTTTCTTATGAATTTTTTATTTGTTCATCTTTACAAGTTGATATAGTTTCATAATCCACATTCGCAAGCATGCATTATATTACTCGAGTTAAAAACCAAAGAACCTATCAGCCTAAACATATCGGATCGGATCAATTGATACAAATGAAATGCAAGTATAGTGTACCTAACATAAGATATGTATCTTGTATCTTAGGGTACTAACAATATAGGCTACAATAATTAGTCACTAAGAATAACTAAGAAGCTTATGAAAAATATGTTGTCGCTGCTTAGAAAGTTCTAGAAAAGACAATGAGGGTGGTAATATGCTTATCTTGCAAAATCCCTATAGGCAACCTTTACAAACCAAATGATGTGGTCATACAAAATGGGATCGACTATGGAGAATAATCATCATCATAATCATAATCTAAACCTTCTCCCATCAGAATGGGATCGACTATGGAGAACAAGAAAGCTCCATATTCGACAAGTTGTTATGACCGGATGTCGCCCTGACTTCAACGATTTATGTATCGTATTGTATTGTAAATCTGTATTGTGTATTATAAGATACTAGCGGAGTTTAGAAGCTATATCAAGTCCCTAAATTATGGTAATATCTAATGACTTAGTGATTGAATAGAGTTTATGATTCTAAGTCATCTTGATTCTTGAGAGGGAATTTTCACATATGGATTTGATAGTCTTTCAAATTGGATTTTAGAACCCTTGAAGAGAGATGAGACCTCTCCTATTGTATGAGGAATTTGATTCTTGAAGAAAGGGTGTGAAACCTTCTTCGCTAGCCTCCTTTTCCTTTCTTCTAACATACTAACTCTCAGTTCCACCAATCCTGCTATTCTGAATCACAAGCATGCAGATCTTAAGTGAGAATATGGAACCTACAAAACCTGAATCCTTCATTCCAGAAAACAACCTTATCAACGGCCATCTAAAACCTAAAATAACAATCAAACAACCTAAAAAATCCAGTTTTCCTTTACTCGATTCCTCACCAAAACCTAATCCTAAGTCTCTCCTTGCACAGGAACTCTAGCCCAAATCACCTATTCTTGATCCTTTTTCATATTCCTAAGCTTGATCCCAAGTTTAGAAATCATAATTCCAGATTACAAATCCTACTAAACCTATTCTTTTTTTTCTAGATTGGAAGATTATTATGGGGTTGAATGGTCTCGCGGATCAAATTAGGTATCAAAGCCCTAGGTTTTCCCATGTATGCTTCCTAGTGGGCTCGAGTACATGGCCAACTGATCAACATGAGTGACGAGCATCGAGAACATTTGTTCTCAAACTTGCCAACGACTAATCACCCTACAACATTAGACTGAATAACTCGAAATAAATGCATAGGGAACCCTAGACATTAATTATGAGCCTCCACACTATCACATTCAAGCATTCCATGTCTTGAGAAAAATCAAACATTAGTTACCAAGTAACCAAGATTAATATAAGGCCAGTCTCGTTTTCTGCAATCTAATACTAACCTTTTTGTCGCTAAAAACATCTTACTTTTTGCTGACCTACATATATACTAGAAAGTTACTTTCAATAGAGTATGTATGCTACATTGTGCATTGGTGTTCATTCAATTCAAGAAGATACCTTTCCGAGCATCCCTAGAGAAGAACCGGAATCGGCAGCAGCAGCAGCAACCTCGGATTCAGGAGCCATAATGGGACTCCTCTCCCTTCCTCCAACAAACCCGCAGCCTCCATCTCCACCTCCCCACTCCTCTTCCGGGTCTCTCGCCACCCCGCCACCCCCACCCACACGCCCCCAAGTCCATCCAGAAGACCAGCCCGACGAAGGAGACGTAGAACCGACGAGCCCGACGACCTGCCACAGGTAGATCTCTGCGCTTAAGTACCAAGTAGAAGAACCCCAAGGCGGCAAGCAGGTAGAAGAAGACGTCGTGGAGGATGGGGGGGAGAGGGGGAAGGGCCCCGCAAGGAGGGCGACGAGTCCGACAACGAAGGCGGAGATGAAGGCACCCACGGAGAGGAGGGCGGCGAGGTCGTGGGGTGGAAAGGGGGGGTTGGAGGAGGAGTGGGAGCGAAGGGAAGCGAGGGAGGCGAAGGCGTCGAGGGCGCCGTTGACGAAGGCAAGGAGGGTGACGGCGGCCGTGGAGGGGGAGAGGCGGGAGACGACGGGGGAGAAGTGGCGGGAGGCGGAGAGTGAGAGGAGGAGGTGGGTTGGCGGATGTCACGCCCCGCTCCCGTAGGAGCGATCGTCCTCGCTAAGGCGTGATGCCGCATGAGCCTAGATTGCGCTCGTGCAAGGCGGGTTCCATAACGACCGATTTCAGCGGCTGCGACGGGGTCGTCGCACAGAAGTCCCATGCAGAGACATTGAACATAGCAGCAAAAATTTAGAACAAATACAAGTCATTCAAAAGAAGCTCTTTATTGATATTGAAACAACGGTTACATTAGGGGCGCAAGGCCAATATTACAATCACTCAAGCTCACTCTTTACAAGTTCACTCAGCTCTCTTTCATCTCTCAATTACAAATCTTGATCCAGCGGAAGCTTCAGAAGACGATGTCCATACATTATGTCCTGTATAAGTCTTTACTCCATGCGGCCGCGCGCTTCGAATCGCCAAGAAACTCCGTGCCTCGACGCATCCAAGCGAGCTCCGCGCCACGAGCTTCTACCTGTGCCTGCACATGGAAACTATGTGGGTGTCAGTACTCAACTGTACTGGTGGAATGAGCTCCTCGCCCACCCATACAAAACCCACACGTTATTTTACTTTGTGCAACATAATCCCTTCTTATCAATTGTCTTTCTAGTCTTGCCTTAGGATCAGTTTTATGACCGACACCTTGCTTATTTTTGTGTCTTTAGACCATCTCGTGCTTGCAACGAATGTTAACTCGTACCTTGCCTCAAGACCCTTCTCGTGACAACAACGTTAACCTATCGAGTCGTGTTTGCCTTACGGCTTAAAATCAGAGACGCAACTACGCGATTAAGCTCCATTTTCCGTGTGACCGTACTACAAACCCTTGCTGAGGCCGTGCCTCACAATTATGTGCGACTCAACCATATCGCCGCCTCGCGGCCCTTGCTACTTTGACCACCAACTAACCTGATCAAGACTTGTGAATGTTAGTGTCACTCAACCAACTTTGCCTTATGGCGGTTTCCTGACTTAAACTCAAACACTCAACCAACTTAAGCAACTTATATGCCGACAACTCAAGACTTGACGCCACATCTCGTGTCGAAGCACGACGCCTATGTTGAAACCCAATCTTAGGCCCAAACTTTGTGTTCTAACTGTACACACCTTCAATTCAACTCAATCCAAAGGCATACACGCGGTTAGCCGCTATTTGCCGACATCTATATGAACTTGGCCACTAGCATCACAAGCTATACCTTGACGTATAGTTTTGTTATTCGAGATCCTTTCAGCGCAAGGTAATGATCCCCGCTGAAAGTCCCCGACTAACCTGAGCGGGAGCGTACTCCCAACTCGACTATACCCTGTTCCCTCCTAGGCTGAGTCGGCCCCATGGCCCAGGGTTACTGCTCGAGGGTTCATCGCCCTTGTCGACAAGTTGTCAAATGACTATGCAAGACTCGACACAAACTGACGTCTCACACAGTCATTCCTCTACCAAAACTAAGACTTCTATCCTTGAGACCCCTCGACGACCCACGGTCGCGAGCATTCTTTCCTTGAGACCCCTCGACGACCCACGGTCGTGAGCATTCCTTTCCTTGTTATCCTATCATTTGGTTCAACTCATGAATGCCTATTTGATAGTCCTTTCTCAAAACTCACTTTGAATCAATTGTGATCCTTGCCTTAAATACTAAACCCGTGCATCGTGCCTTAAGCCAATCGTGCTCTGCGTGACACTCCTGCCCAAGTCGATGGGCCTTGAGATCGTGGGACTACTTAACTTGACAACCGTAGAATGTGCGGGACAGCACTTGGAATGACTTAGGTCGACCGGCATAACTTTGCCTAACTTACTCAAGCCTACAACTTAACCCGAGGGACGAGCAAAGGCTATGCCAAGCCTTGCGCAGTGGAAGCATGCATGCTTTATCAAGCATTTACGCGGGCGACGCCTATGACTTAGGCTAACTCTTAGCTTTTGTATCGAAGACCAACTTTCTTTCTCCCAAGCCACGGGACGAAGGACCGAGTGTCATTTTCAAAGCACGCCGTGCACCAACTCTAAGCCGACCGTTGGACCTTTTTCCATGTTCTAACTCATTTTGACCCGTCGGAATTATTCTCTTAGCTATGTGGATTCGTCTTTTTTTATTATCAAACCTATTGTGCAAGTTGAAAACACACGATTTATTATGTGAAGGCTAAGATGAGGCAAGTTCACCGAAACTACCCCACCTGAGCGAGCGGTCGCCTCGACCGAGCGATGTCTTCCAGCAGCCATTGCAAGGCTAAGGCCGAACGACGTCGGCGTTTTGATTCCTCCGATTGACTGAACGGGACGGGACACTACATTATACACCACTCAGAAAAAGTTTTGCCCTCGAAACTAACTGAGTACAATTATCGACTTATCACTTTACTCAACATTCAAGAACTCTCGCACACAATTCTCCTATGCCTTATTCAAATCCGAGCCATGCTCGTGCTACCCTCAATCCTTTCTTCAAAACTTACGATCTCAAAATCCTCGATACTTCCTCGTTCCTTAAATCTTACTTGAATTCAACGTATCACTTAGTATGGATCGTGCATATATCTTAGGCGTCCCCAAAATACATGCATTTCAACCAAGCCTCGTGATAGCGAATCCCGCCATCACCACTCGTGTCGGATCGTGCATGCATTCAAGCGTCCTTGATATACATGCATGTCAACCGAGTCTCATGAGTGGTGCCTTCACCATTCCTATCGCTCCGCACCGGAACGTCTGCCTAACTGCTAGGCTATGTCTTTCCGTCAGTATTGGAATCATAGTTCCCAAACAACGATATCAACACTGACCCCATCCTAAGGTCAAACCAAGTTGATAGTACGGGGTTTTCTATCCAAGCTCGCATTACTTCGATTTCTAAACTTTGAGCATAGATTACCTACATACATCCTAACAATTCGTCGCACGGGGCCCGTGTTATTCAGCAAAGCTATTTCGCATAGTCAATATCTTCGAACACGTTCGACATAATCTTCCTATCATCCCTTCCAAGTCAAGCACGCTACGACACAATCCATCGCTAAACCATAATTCACATTTCATATTCCCTAAGTCATTCACTCCAATTCACGTATTCGATCATGAGGTCGTCTAGCTTAACAATATATTGTGCCTCGATCTTACGCGAGTTCGATTATCCACGGTGGTTCATGAATCACCATACAATGCTCCTGCGGAATAATCATTCTCATCGGGACGTAACTCTTGTTTTGCGTCTAGACTAGTTCATTCTCGATGCGCGGATTGGACCTACTCAATCCTCAAGTTTCGTTCATTCATCACAAGTCCTAACATCGTCAAAGTTTTCTTTCCATCAAACCGACAAGTCGAGACAATCGAAGTTGCCGCGTCCTGATTTTTTTGAGTTTGATCATTCCCGTGACATGAATTACCATGTCAGCGCTCACGCGGAACGATCGCCCTAAATCTGACATGACGCATGTGCGAGGCTAGAGTTGCGCTCGTGCAAGACAATATCGTCGACGTTGTGGCTATCAACGTAACCATCAAGACACGATCATTTTCATCCAACATTCATCTCGATCAAAATCCTAAGTATAGTATCCAACCGAACAATAACACTTGCACGATCATTTTTTGTCGAGTCAGAGTACCCCCGAGTTATTGCATATCGATCTTTGATACGCCTCAATACCATCGACGATATGCGTAACCTGACGATCTTCCTTTGCAACAAAATTTCGAGTCGTACGAATGATGCTATTGTCCGACTGGATAATCTCCTCGATATTCAAATTCAAGTTCGATCATTATCCTTCGAATCATTCACAACATCGATTTTCCTTAAACCAAATTCACGTATCGTTCATCCGTTTATCTTAAGTCATCGACCAACGTATTTCCTCAATTCCTATCATTCCTTTATCACTCGATCGACATCCCTGAGACTATCGCATACACCACTCAGGGATGAAGTCATTCAACGAATTCTCAACTTATCATTCGAATCAAAATCGACTTCTTCAAATTTTCCGTTCGAACCATTCCTCAAATTCCAAGCACGCTCATCTATATCGCACTGACGTTATCGTCGCTCGATAGCACCCCTGTCGATAGTCATCTCAATTTACTCAATCGAGTTCAACTCATTCTTTGCTCGACACTATTCAATTCCCGTACTCGACTTTTCTAGGGTCGACACAACTTTTTGGTGTATATGCCCAGCCCGACTTAGCCAACTGTGCTTACGTAAACCATCTTTTGTTTCTTATCAAAAACTGTTCTCCTATGTTTTGCAAAATAGATAGACTTATTGTATGGACATCCCGTAGGACATTTGAGAGAGAGCGCACCAACGATATCAATATGCGGAAGCAACATTCTGAGTTCGCGAAACAGCGGAGTTAAAGAATTCAATCGGTAGTCCAAGGACGTAAAGCCGTGCTCTGATACCATTATGTCACGTCCCGCTCCCGTAGGAGCGATCGTCCTCGCTAAGGCGTGACGCCGCACGAGCCTAGATTGCGCTCGTGCAAGGCGGGTTCCATAACGGCCGATTTCAGCGGCTGCGACGGGGTCGTCGCACAGAAGTCCCATCCAGAGACATTGAACATAGCAGCAGAAATTTAGAACAAACACAAGTCATTCAAAAGAAGCTTTTTATTGATATTGAAACAACGGTTACATTGGGGGCGTAAGGCCAATATTACAATCACTCAAGCTCACTCTTTACAAGTTCACTCAGCTCTCTTTTATCTCTCAATTACAAATCTTGATCCAGCGGAAGCTTCAGAAGACGATGTCCATACATTATGTCCTGTATAAGTCTTTTCTCCATGCGGCCGCGCGCTTCGAATCGCCAAGGAACTCTGTGCCTCGACGCATCTACGCGAGCTCCGCGCCACGAGCTTCTACCTGTGCCTGCACATGGAAACTATGTGGGTGTCAGTACTCAACTGTACTGGTGGAATGAGCTCCTCGCCCACCCATACAAAACCTGTACGTTATTTTACTTTGTGCAATATAATCCCTTCTTATCAATTATCTTTTTAGTCTTGCCTTAGGATCAGTTTTATGACCGACGCCTTGCTTATTTTTGTGTCTTTAGACCATCTCGTGCTTGCAACGAATGTTAACTCGTACCTTGCCTCAAGACCCTTCTCGTGCCAACAACGTTAACCTATCGAGTTGTGTTTGCCTTACGGCTTAAAATTAGAGACGCAACTACGCGATTAAACTCCATTTTCCGTGTGACCGTGCTACAAACCCTTGCTGAGGCCGTGCCTCGCAATTATGTGCGACTCAACCATATCGCCGCCTCGCGGCCCTTGCTACTTTGACCACCAACTAACCTGATCATGACTTGTGAATGTTAGTGTCACTCATCCAACTTTGCCTTATGGAGGTTTCCTGACTTAAATTCAAACACTCAACCAACTTAAGCAACTTATATGCCGACAACTCAAGACTTGACGCCACATCTCGTGCCGAAGCACGACGCCTATGTTGAAACCCAATCTTAGGCCCAAACTTGTGTTCTAACTGTACACACCTTCAACTCAACTCAATCCAAAGGCATACACGCGGTTAGCCGCTATTTGCCGACATCTATATGAACTTGGCCACTAGCATCACAAGCTATACCTTGACGTATAGTTTTGTTATTCGAGATCCTTTCAGCGTAAGGTAACGATCCCCGCTGAAAGTCCTCAACTAACCTGAGCGGGAGCGTACTCCCAACTCGACTATACCCTGTTCCCTCCTAGGCCGAGTCGGCCCCATGGCCCAGGGTTACCGCTCGAGGGTTCATCGCCCTTGTCGACAAGTTGTCAAATGACTATGCAAGACTCGACACAAACTGACGTCTCACACAGTCATTCCTCTACCAAAACTAAGACTTCTATCCTTGAGACCCCTCGACGACCCACGGTCGCGAGCATTCTTTCCTTGAGACCCCTCGACGACCCACGGTCGCGAGTATTCCTTTCCTTGTTATCCTATCATTTGGTTCAACTCATGAATGCCTATTTGATAGTCCTTTCTCAAAACTCACTTTGAATCAATTGTGATCCTTGCCTTAAACACTAAACTCGTGCATCGTGCCTTAAGCCAATCGTGCTCTGCGTGACACTCCTGCCCAAGTCGACGGTCCTTGAGATCGTGGGACTACTTAACTTGACAACCGCAGAATGAGCGGGACAACACTTGGAATGACTTAGGTCGACCGGCATAACTTTGCCTAACTTACTCAAGCCTACAACTTAACCCGAGGGACGAGCAATGGATGGCGCTGGCATGGACTGCGCTGCAGACAGAGTGCGCTGCATGTACAGCTGTCCTCGAGCACTGTGCAGCGCAATAAACGAACAGTCTCCTCGTTCTTTATGCGGTTATTTGTCAGAAGATTTGATTGTGTCAGGTAATGATGATATGGCCACGTCAGCTTGCGCACTTGAGAGTGTGCGCAGTCCAGTCTGCGCAATCTGGATGATGCACAATCTGATATCTGCGCAGTTCATTTGAAAGCTGTTTTTCTTGATTTTTATGATTTTGTTGATGGGTGCAACTTGATTTTTTAGGACCTACAAGACCCCCTTCAAAGTTTTCGAAAGTTGAATTTATTCAAAATTTTGAAATACTTTGAATTTTGAATTTTAAATCAAGTTGCGCATATGTTGAGCTGTCTGCGCAATCGGATGAATCAGTCCCTGCTTTTTCGGCACAATCTGTGGCAGCCGTTTGTTTTGAAAAAATTATAAATAGTTCTCTCGATCCTTCAAATTATTCTTTACTTGCTTTCATTGTGTTTGAGAGAGAGAAACCCCGAGCCTACTTCGACTTCAGCCTTTCTTCCCCGTCGATCTCATGGCTCCTAAGCGTTCCTCCGCCGCCGACAAGGACAAGGCCCCCGCCGAGTCTTTGACTCGTGTGGCGCCTCGTCCTTTCCGTCATGAAACTGCGTACCCTGCTTTGAGAGGTAGACAACCCGATCGAAAACTCTTTTTAGAGTTTCTCGACTTTGCTGGATCTTAAAATCCATCTCTTTTTAGAGATGTGATCATACTGCACCACCCTTTTTAGGATTTTGGTTGCACGAACACATTATTTTTCATTTTTATGAAGAATATCTTCTCGCGCAATCGGTTGAATTGTGCTGGCAAAAGTCAGCGCAATCGGCTGATTTGTGCGAGATTGTCAGCACAATCTGATGTTTGTGCGATCTGACATCTGCGCAATCTGATGCTTGCACAGTTTGATATCTGCACAATCTGATGCTTGCGCAGTCTGACATCTGCACAATCTGATGTTTGCGCAGTCTGATATCTTGTGCAATTTGATGACAGAATTTCTGACTTGACTTGTACTAAATTCTGCTTTCTTCTGTTGGATGCAGTTGATACCAGAGAAGATCCTGAATATGAAACATTTGTAGGAACTTTAGCTAAGCCAGATTTCAAAGAAGACTTATCTCATATACTCTTTCCACATTATGCACTTTCTTCTTCTCGCCAGGCTATTTTGATAGCACAGGATAACGAGACTTTGCTAAGTCTGATAAATGGACAGCCTTTGTAATCTGCTGACGCTGTCACTCATAAGAAGCCCATGTTCCTCTTCGGCGACGCCATTGATAAAAGTTCTCAACCAAGACCCCGAGTTGAGTTGAGAACTTTCCAATGGAAGGAGAAATTGATCCAGTTGCCAGTCATAGCTAGATGCCTTCCACTAGCAAGATATGCTCATGCGAGCCATCCTAGGAGGATGGAATGGGACATCACTCCCCTCCAACATGCACGGACGGGAAAAATCTGTGTCAAAAAAGACCGGAATAACAGAGACGTGTTCTATAGTTCTTCCGAACGACACGGCACTCTACTGAGAGGGTTGAAGCCGGGTTGCATCCCTTCCGAGAACTCATCTTTATTGCTGTCGGTAAGGACACCGATTTTCGCCATTGAGTATGCCAAAGCAGAGGGCCGTTATCCGGATTAAGACATCCGGTTGACAGGTCTGGTAAACCCAGACATTAAAAGATGGAGCTGTATAGCTAACTGGATACTGGTCCAGTTTGAAGATAAACTCGGAGAAATTGATCTGTATAATACGGTACACGCTACTGTATACGGCTTCTTTCCAAATCCTCATCTGTTTTTGGCTCTGGCAGAGAGGTACAACTACAGGACAGGGACGTTTATGATGCCCTGCGGAGAGATGGGCTTGGCTCTCCATGAGATGAAGTATATCTCATATTTACCAATGGGTGAGTTGCCTTACGAGAAGTACGTCCCGACCAACGACGAGTTAGATAGACTTCGTCGAGATAATTCAAAGATGGTGGAAGTCTTCGATGAGCTTCTGTGTCATTATAACATATGCTCTTTATATTACCAAAGTGGCTCTGCTGGCACATGCTATTCATCCAAATGGTTGACTTATCTTTTTCTCAACCGTATTATTGAGAAAAAGATAAAAGATCATGATTCATGTAATCCTGATTTCTTCCATCCCCTCAGCAACAGTGAAGTGTTAAAGCTGATGGAGGAGAATAATAGAATGGATATCAGAGTTGAAGATGAACACCAATATCCTCCTCTTAAGGCTGGAGAATTTGTGGAGAGCTTTATAAGAATGGGCTACAGGTCCATGTCTAAACAAGCCCAGCTGGCAGGATTTTTGATGTACTGGCTACGTCGATTCGTCATGCCTGGAGCAAGTACTGTAGACCGCTTCCATCGCGGTGTTCTTTTTGCTGCTGTCCGGTTAGTCTTCGGCTACCGGATGGATTTACTATCAGCGATGACCTGTAGGATAAATGCAGGTCTTCGTTTGTATGTTGATTCTATGCTCAAGTGCAAGGGTGATAAGAGTAACTTCCCTAGACTGGAGTTACCTTACACCTACTTATTCGGATGTTCTTGCATCATCCATCATTGATGAATCCTGCAATGGGAGCAGTTGGTGGCAGTTTTCTGCGCAGATTCTCACAGAGCAGGTGGATATACACTAGTCTGAGGGACTGTAGACGAACTATGAACCTCGGCAAAGGATGGAATTTTCTTTGCTCTCCGCCTCCAACTGGTTATGAGCATATGGCAGCAAATCTGATTGACCTTGGGAGACAACCAATAGGTCGAGTATCTTTTGAATGGCTGAAGACGATCAGACCATCACATTTAGTATACAGATTTGAAGAAGAATGCTTCCTTGAACCATATTTGCCGAGCCGCTTCGCTCGTCAATTTGGATATGACCAATTCCATGTGGGCAACGCCATAACTTGCCTGCAAGGGACGGGGTACCTAATTGATGGTACGAGAGCATGGGCTTATTATAATGCTCGAGACACAAAGACTGTGTTCTCGATGCCAAACAGAACTGATGCTGGTCCTAGAATGCTGTATACTTATTCATAGTTTTACACAGCTGCAAATACATTTGCTGAAAACTATAGCCTCGTTGATAGTTTTGCAACAGCAAATCGTCTGAAGAAAGGAGCGACTGACACATTAGCTCCCAATAACGATGAAGAACATGAGCCAGTGGACGACCCATTGGAAGCTTCCAGAGAAGCCAATTTCCCTGAGGAAGTTAACCAACCTTTAAGAATTTCTCTAAAGGTTGTTAAGTCTCCGGTCAAGAAGAAGAAGAGAAGGAGAGAAGAGCCTTCTTCTCCAGCTGTGAAGAAGAAATTGATCTTGGAACATTCTTCAGAGAAAGTCACTACGAGATCACAATCTAGACAATTGGCCGAGTCCACTCGAGATGAAGCAACTACACCGACCTCCATTCAGAAACAGGTCGAGGTAGTAAACATAGAGAGTCCTGAGAGGCCTCTCCATAGAAAGAAGAAGCTAGCTCACAGAAGAAAGAAGAGAACAGTTTCTCCTCCAAGGCAAATTTTGTCTTCAGTAGTGATGAACGCTGCGGCTGGAATCACCATGCCATCTCCTACCCCTGTTTCTGAGTTTAGTCCAGAACAGAGGGAGGACATTGAACAAAGAGAGGAGGCAACAGAGCCCAAAGAAGAAATTGAGCAGAGAGAAGAAGCTGCGGAGCCCAGAGAAGAGGAAGCTGTACGATCACCTTCACTAATGGCAGTAACGACTCATCTTCCTGTTACACCGGGAGCAGCCCGTGAGGAGGAAGATCGTCTCATGATCGAGGCATTGAATGATTGTGACTTCGGTTATCAAGAAGAAACTGATCATGCCGCTGCTGCCGCTAGTGAAGAGGCTCCTGAGGACAGTGAGAACGAGGAGAGCACCTCATCAGAGGCTATTGACGAGACACAAAATCCTGAAGAGGATATTGAGGTCCAGACATCTCCCAGAGCTGTTGATGACACTCTGACTCCTGAAAAGGAGGCTGAGGTGCCGATATCTCCAGAGAAGATTGCAGATGAAGAAGTGGCTTTGGAGGAAACTCCAATTGTTGCTCCCGAAGGTATTGTAATGAAATTAGCGATCTTCTTTTAATAAATAGCTTGATAGCTAACATCTTTATTCTTATCCATACAGAACCCGGATCTTCTCCCGCTCCTCCAGCATGCATGGACATAGTACTTGCGACGACAATTGCTAGTAGTAGTCGCCATTTATCCTGTGGCTCCGAAGCAGGAAGTAGTCAGGCAATAGTGTCTGAGGCTACTTCTGCTCAGCTAGAATCTATCCCAACAGATGATAGGCCTGTTACCGGATCGAACCATGGTAAGACTGTTTTCACTTTTGATTCTCTTTGACAATAGCAAATGACAGGCAAAATGATAATATTTTAATTTTGCAGAGGAACAACTAGGAGGAGCGACCAGCTCCACTTTAGTTCCTTCATTCAAAGAGACTTTCGTCCAAATACGAGAAACTGAACGTCCTGCTGTCTCGTCATCAACAGGAGTAGCTGCTACTCCTGGTGCTCTGGCGACCAATCAATTCGTCATCCAATCATTTACCAAATTCTTCTTCGATTCATTGGGGCCATTGATCAATAGAGTGATGGAAAAAGTGGATGCTGATTTTTACACAGTTAGAGGTCCAACCTCTTTCTTAGTTCATGCTATCCGCGAGCAAGGTGACGAGCCTCAGGCCACTTTTCTTTAACACATATTAAATGAGCTAGAGACTTCAATAAAGAACTACAAAGAGCTCAATAAGGGGGAGGTAGAATCCTTAGTTCAAGCGGAATTTGAACGGATGGCTCAGGAAGCTGCAGTTGAGAGAGTAAATTTCCAGATTCTCTTGGATGCTTTTGCTACTAAATCTGCAGAATACAATTCTAAGGTGGAATCGGTGACATCTACTGCTGAAAGAAAAGAGAGAAGAATTGCTGAACTGAGAGCGGAGATTTTCCGTCTTCAAGAAAAACTGGAAGATGAGGTTACCGAGCATCAAACTGCAATCCAACAACTCGGTGCTCTAACCCAAGAAAGAGACGAATATGCCGCAGCTCATAATGATGAAATCACTCGCAGAATGGTAACCATGCCAACTTTCAACGAGACATCTGGGATGGAAGAGGCCAGGAAGAGAGTGATGGAATCCCGCGAAGAGCGTCTACAGACTCTGAAGCAACAGATTACTGGCTTGATGACACCACCAGTTTAATAGAAAAATTCCTTGTATCATCTTGTTTTTTGCAAATATGAAGCTTTGTAATGTCGTGAATTTTGATCAAATAAAAAGACATTTTGTTGTGGCTCTATTATTTATTGTATATCTTATTCAGATACAAATAATAGAGATAGAAAATATATTCAGAGGTACAGGATATGATATATTTCTTGATTCTGGAAAATAATCATATTCAAGTATATCTGCTCAGAGGTAATATGGACATGGCAAATATAATTTATTGAATATCATTATTTCAATAGACAACTTAATCAAGAATGATAAGTTGCTGATGTGGATAAACGAACGAAATGAATCATCAAAATGTGTGAACGAAGTGAATCATCAGGATGAACGGATGAACCGTCAAATGAGTGGAATGAACGAACGAATCATCAGATTGATTGAATGAACGGGTGAACCGTCGGATGAATATAATAAATGAACTGGATAAACCGTCGAATAATTATGGATAGCATGAACGGGTAAACCGTCGGATAGATGTGTGAACGGATGAACCGTCAAAGGGGATGAATGTAATGAACGGACGAACCGTCGAATAATGAACGGGCGAACCGTCAAGTGGATGTATGAACGGACGAACCGTCGAATGATGAACGGGCGAACCGTCATATGGATGTGTGAACGACGAACCGTCGAATGATGAACGGGTGAACCGTCAAGTGGATGTATGAACGGACGAGCCGTCGAATGATGAACGGGCGAACCGTCAGATGGATGTGTCGCTTCATAGTCTTACGACGCTCTGTCTATAAATAGAACAGAAAATCAGATGAGATGATCATTTTTTTTAACATAAAGATGTCGTCTGAAGATGCATCTAAGAAGGCTGAGATCGCCTCAAAGGTGGAAGCGTGAACTGAAGAGCGTCCAGACAAGCCAGCTCAGTAGATGACGGCGGGTGAAGGTTCATCTGCCCCTAAGCCGCCAAAGGACATCTTGGATTTTCTTCTCGAACCAGGGAAGACTGAAGAAGCAGAAGCTATGAGAATGGCTGCCTGCAAGTTCTTGGTGGGTTCCAGCAAGAATGTTCTCGACTCTTTTGCTGATCATGTCTTTGACAAGGATGGCAGTGGTCCGCGTCCTAATTTTGAGAAGGATGATAGTGACCTTCCTTGATATCATATAACATCGTTTATGATGTAATAAAAATCAAACTTTATTTATGAGCTGTCAGATCATATTTACATAAAATCTCTGTTACATTTATACATTGTATTTCTTGAGAAATTTGCCATTGATAGGCATCATAACAACTCGACCGTCTAGCTCTGAAAGTTGATAAGCTCCGTTTGAAAAGACTTTGCTGACAATATAAGGCCCTTCCCACTTCGCATCGAACTTGCCTTTGCTCGAGTGAGTCATAGTCATAGGACGTCTGACCGTTAGAATGAGCTCTCCCTTCTGAAAGGTTCTGACCTTAACTTTGCGGTTGAAAGTCTTTGAGATGCGGGCTTGGTATAACTCAATATACTGTTGAGCCAATAGCCGTTTCTCATCGAGCGCTTCTAATTCTTGAAGTCGGAGAAGATCATTGTTCTCTGTAGTGAGCTCGTTGGAGATTGCAATCCTCAAGGACGGAATTTGAAGTTTCAGAGGCAGAACTGCTTCACAGCCGTATACCAAAAAGAAAGGTGTACAGCCTGTAGGGTTGCGGACCGTAGTACGGTAGGCCCAAAGACATTCTCCAAGCTTTTCACTCCAGTTTTGTTTGTTAGTAGATACAAACTTCTTGAGGAGCTTGATAATGGCCTTATTGAAAGCTTCAGCTAATCCATTAGCGACAGGATTGTAGGCTGTAGAAGCAATATTGTCAATCCGATTATCATCGCAGAATCTCGTAAACTTCTGGCTGATGAATTGTGGTCCGTTGTCGTGGATGATTCTTCGAGGTACACCAAATCAATAGATGACATGGTATTTGACGAAATTGATGATGCTGCTGGTCTTGACTTCAGCCAATGGTATAGCTTCGGCCCATTTCGAGAAGTAATCGGTTATTGCCAGGATAAACCGATGTCCTCTAGAAGAAGGAGGATTGATGGGACCAATGATGTCCATGCCCCAAGCTTCGAAAGGCCAGGAGGCAGCCGTCGGATGAAGAAATTCTGAAGGTTGATGAATAAAATCTGCGTGGATTTGGCAAGCTCGACACTTCCTTGCATATTCGATGGCATCAGATACCATAGAGGGCCAGTAGTAACCCATGCGTCGGATGCGATCCTGTAGCTTAGGACCAGGTTGATGTGCTCCGCAGACACCGTCGTGAGCTTCACGCAGTACTTGCTTCGCTTCATCACCAGCAAGACAGCGCAAGAGTAGGCCGTCATAAGTCCGCCGATAAAGAGTTTTAGTGGTCTGATTGTAGTAGAATCGTAGAGATCGCCGACGAATACTCGTAGCCTCCTTGGGATCTTCAGGGAGTATGTCATAGACCACGAAGTCGATGAAAGGAGTTCTCCAATCTTCATCGATAACATTGACTTCAGTAAGATTACTGAACTCGATGTTACGATTGTTTTTGACACAGAACGATTCTCGATTAGAGATGACCACCACTTGTTGTCTTCTGATGGGGATGGCTAAGACTGCTACAAGATTGGCCAAAGCGTCGGCTTCAATATTGCAAGCTCGGCGTATATATTCGATGAAGAAGGCTTTGAATGATGTAGCCATGTTGATTGCCGCTTCAAAGTAAGGCACTAGATCCTGATGGCGAACTTCATAAGTCCCTCTAACCTGATTAACAACCAACTTAGAATCGCCATAGACTTCAAGATACTCGACGTCAAGTTGTTTGGCAAGCTGAAGACCAATGAGTAGAGCATTGTACTCTGCCACGTTGTTGGAGCAAGGCTCATCTAAGGAGTAGGCTCTTTGGATAGCTGACCCGCCTGGAGAAACAAGGACAACTCCTGCGATAATGGCACCATTGGGTCCAATTCTGGATGCACCATCAAAGAATAGACGCCAAGTAGGAAATTCTTCAAAGATTGTATTAGATTCCAATATCTCATCTGGAATTTCATCATAGAGTTTGGACGTCTCTGGAACAGGATGAGCTGCTAAGAAATCCGCCAGGGCTTGACCCTTGACAGACTTTTGTGGAACATATACCATGTCATATTGGGCTAGCAGAATGGTCCATGTAGCCAGTCGAGAATTAAATGTGCTGGGCTTCTTCATGAGTACCCGAAGAGGATTAACTCGTGATATGACATGAATGGTTTGACCAATGATGTAATGCCGAGTCTTCTGAACAGCAAACATAAGAGCTAGGCATTCTTTTTCGACCGGACTATAACGGTGTTCAGCACCAATCATAGTACGACTGAGATAATAGATGGCTTATTCGTGGCCTTCCTTGTTCTTTTGGGCAAGTAAAGCACCCAATAAATGGTCCATAGCACGGACATACATTAAGAATGGTATGCTAGAGATTGGTGGCACCAAGACTGGTGGGTTCATGAGATACCGCTTTATGTCGTCAAATGCTCGTTGACATTCTTCGGTCCAGATAAAAGATACACCTTTCTTCATTAGCTGAGTAAATGGTCTACAGCGTCCAGACAGATTCGAAATGAACCTCCTGATGTACGCAAGTCGACCTTGGAATCCTCGTAGCTCTTTTAGGTTGCGTGGAGGACGCATCTCTTGAATGGCTTTGATCTTCTTGGGATCCACGTGTATACCCTTAGAGGTAATAACGAAGCCGAGAAATTTACCACTAGAAACACCCAAGAATGACTTGGTGGGATTCATTTTGAGTTGATGTTGGCGCATGAGATTGAAGATAGTTCTCAAGTCTTGGATGTGATCTTCTTTTAGACGACTTTTGACAGCAATATCGTCAACGTAGCATTCGACAGTCTTGCGCAGATGATCTCGAAATATGGTACTCATAGCTCGTTGGTATGTTGCACCAGCGTTCTTGAGAGCAAACGGCATCACAGTATAGCAGTAGACTCCGCGAGGAGTGCGGAAAGAAGTATGCTTCTCATCTTCAGGATACATCCGAATCTGATTGTATCCGGAGAATCCGTCCATGAAAGATATTCTTTCGAACCCACAACTGTTGTCAATCATGACGTCCGTGATAGGAATAGGAAATTCATCTTTTGGACATGCTTTATTAAGATCCCGAAAGTCGATGCAGACCCGAACTTTTTCGATTTTCTTTAGAACTGGGACGACATTAGCTACCCAATCAGGATGTTGTTCTTCTCGAATAAAGCCACAAACGATGAGCTTCTTGACTTCATCGTCGATTGCGTCCATCATTTCTGGCTTGAAACGTCGTTGTTGTTGTTTGACCGGTTTTGCATTAGGCAAGATATTCAACTTGTGAGTAGCAACTTTGGGATCTAGACCTGGCATGTCTTCATAACTCCAGGCAAAGACATCAATGTATTCTTTAATAAGAAGAATTAATTCTTGCTTATCTGTCTCTGGAAGGTTCTTGCTGATGAATATTGGACGAGGTGATCCGCTCTCTCCTACGTCAATTTGAACTAATTGGTCTTCAGTAGGCGGTTCCCTTTGTTCGAATCGGAGTTCCCATTGGGTATCCATTCGTTGAGCCCAAGGATCTGCTTCAGGATCTTCTTCAACATCCTCGTCATAACCTTCTGGAAGTTCAACGGAGACCATGTTAGAAGATACAGTTAGCCGATAGACTTGACCAATGCTGGTGTCAGAATCCCATGATCTGGAATCAGAAGAGTTAGAACGCTCCTCACTATCGGATTCAGAGCCTGCTGGGGATAATACTGGGGGTGAAGCATATCCGAGACCTCTTTTGGTCCTGCTGAAGTACATATCTGATTTTCCTTTCGGGACAGCCGTACGGAGAGGAGTTTTTCTACCCTTACCGTAGTTGAGGCCGCTCTTGAAGTCGTAACCCATCTTCTGGATGATGTCTTTTGATTGTTGACTGTAACGACGGAGTTGAAGATGCCCTGTGTCATTAACTTTGCTATCATCCGTATAGCTGAATTGTTGTTCCGGTCCTTTACTAAAAAGTATTGGACTTTCGCCTTTTTTACGAGCGGAAACAGTACGATATGAATCCTTTGGCAGTTCGAGTGAGACTTCTGTTTGAAGAGATTGTATGACTCCCATTGTAAATGACTGATAGCTATCTAACATATCCAAATAGCACTTAGCATGATAAATGACATCAGTATTCTGGAAAGTAGATGCTTTTTCATTGATTTGTACATTCGTATTTACAGCAGGACCTTTAGCCTTAGCAGGCTTGGTCAGATTGATTACAAGAGAGGGAGAAGAAGAACGTGAAGGAGGATTGGCTTTGTTACAACGGAGGTCGATAACAAGCAGCTTAGAAGAGGTGAGCTCCCTATTGTCCTTGTTATGAGATAGATCAATAACAAGTGGCTCAGAAGAGGTGAGCTACCTTTTTTCCTTGTTACGACGTAAGTCAATAACAAGCGGCTCAGAAGAGGTGAGCTTCCTTTGATCTTGATCATCATCAGCAGATTGCTTCTGGACTGGCAAGTGAATAGCCAGTGGTTTGGAAGACTGAGGACGAGAAACACGCCCTTTGACAGGAATGATAAGGGTATCATTAGGCATTGCTTCTTGCTCTTCTTCAGTGTCCAGAGATAGGACAACCTTCATGAATTCGTCCTTGTACATACGTGCATCATTGCAGTATGCTTCGATGCCTTTGAAAGGATAGAGATCAGCAACCTCCTTTTGCACCTCTCCATTGTTATCAACATATTTAAAATATTGATGGAGAGTCGAAGGAACAATGTTATGCTCATGCAGAAATGGTCTTCCCAGCAAAGCATTGTAAGAACAACCATGATTGTCGATGATGTAGAAGGTAACCTTTGTGCGAAGATTGCCTATTTAGAGTTTTAGGCAAATCTTGCCTAGAGGTTCACTCCTTCCCTGGTTGAACCCAAGAATAGTGGTGATTGTACTGGAAAGACTATCCACTGGGATTTTCAGCGCATCCAACATTGTCTTCGATATAATACTGAGAGCAGACCCTGGATCTATCAGAATACGATCGACTTTCATTGAGTCGACATATCCTATATAGTAGAGAGGACGGTCGTGCCTATTGTCTTCCATCAACATGTCATCTTGTGTGAAAGTTATGTTTGGAATTAACTCCAACACACTATGACAATGGAGGCAAGAGACTGGTTTTGCTTCCGGCTTCTTCAGAAGGGCTAGACAGGTTTCTGCTTGCATGAGAGCCTCGCTCAGAGTTTCCCGAGTCTCTTTGGAGAGGCGTAAGAGCTCGAAGATTAACAACCGGGCCGGTGTATTAGCCAACTGAGCTAAGATATCAAAGTTAAAAGGCTTCTCAAGTCCGGAGGGAGCTGACTTCTTCAAAGGTTTGTCGAAGCGGACTTGCTGTTTGCCTTTGTCAGCGACCGTCGGCTTGAAAGAAATAGACATTACAACCGGTGAAGATGCAGTAGGAATATCCTCAGTGGAAGCAGGCTGTACTGGAGCAGGTTCAGATGAAGAAGCAGGATTCTCTTGAGCTTCAGGGTAATCCTTTAGTTAGGCTTTCCCGGATCTGGTGCCCAGCAAGATTTCTTCGTCAACTATGGGGTCAAAAGACACCATATTGCAAATCTTTGTCTTGCCTTTGGAACGATCCTTCTTCTTGGAGGAAGAGGGAATTTCGAACTCTGAAGCAAGATCCGGATGAATCCACATAATCTCGCCATTGTCAAGAGACAAAGGGACGAGACCTTCACTTTGTGGAGGAGGGAGATTCTCGATCTCGAGAGTAGCTTTGGGAATAGGTATGACGCCATGCTGGACCATTTGCGGCGGGAAGTCACCGAATTGAACTGAGACCATGTTTGCGGTAACAGTTTTCTCGTCTTACTGCAAAGTGACAACACCGACATTGACCAGCTCCTGAATTTTACCTTTGAACACATAACATGCTCGAGTAGGATGTCCGATGAACCTGTGATAGACACAGTACTTGGGATGATCAGTCTTACCGACTTCATCAGGTTTCTTTGGATCTGGAAGTTGGATTTTATTACTTTTGATCAAGCAATCAAAGATGCTAGCAGTGTCATTCTCGTCAAAGGAATATTCTACTTTAGGACGAGGTTCCCTTGGTGGAGGTGCAGAAGGAGTAGAAGTAGACGTAGGGAGAGCTACGTTAACCGCTAGAGATTCTTTGTTCTTGTTCAAATTGATGTTCAAAGTTTCTTTTCCCTTGCGATTGTTCTGGCGATTGCCGCCACCTGATGTCTGGTGTTCATCCCGGTCGGGGTTAGACATTTGTACCCCTAGTTGCTTGAATTTGTCAGCGCTAACCTCAGCGGCTTTAGCGTTGACAATGAAAGATGGCCAGTCTTAGAACTGAGTAGATCCTGTCCACATGCTGATGATAGGCAAAAGATTTGCCTTGCAGGTGTCTATGGTGACAGCAGCAGGAGTTCCAGGAGGCATTTTCAAAGCTTCCCGGTGGAACCTTTCAATGAAACTCTCAGCAGTTTCATTGTATCTTTGTTTGATTTTATTGAGGGCTGACATAGTCATGTCGTTGATTCCCTCATAGAATCGTTCCAGGAAGATTTGCTTTAGGCCAGAGAATGAGGTAATACAACCATCGGACAAGCTTCTATACCAATCGTATGCTACGCCAGCTAAACAGCCGACGAATACACTGGTAAGAAGAGCGTCATTTGATTGAAGTTGGACAGTCATAACCTCAAAGTGGTTGATGAACTGACTGGGAGAAGTGCTGCCGTCAAACAGCAAGATGGTTGGGATCTTGTACTTCGGAGGAAATGGAACTTCCTTCCATTCAACTGGGTAGGGCTGCTTAATCCCCAACCTTTGTAAGTTGTCCTTCTCCTTGAAAGCTTCGAACTGAGTGCGCAGGAGCTTGACAGCTTCATTGGCATCTTCCACTGATGTAGAAGGAGCAGGCTGAACCACGGTGTTAGGAGGAGGAACAGCATGATAAGCACTACCCCCAGCACCTGACTGACTGGGTGTAGGTTGGACTTGTACAGGAGGTATTTGAGTAGATGCTACCCCTAATCCAGCATTAACAGGCACCGACGATGCTATAATTTCAGGATTTGTAGGAGGTACGGTCGGTGGTACTGTATGCTGGGCCACAATGATGGAATGCATACTCGCGACCATTTCAGCCATGGTCTTTAGCTTGTCTTCTAGAGCTGCTATTCTTTGTTCTTGGCTGGCTGAACTGGGAGCATCTGGGTCTTCATTGACAACATAAGCTGTCACTTCTCTGGGTACAATGGAGGACACCGTCTGTTCTGAGCTTTCACTGTATGCATCGTAATCGGAGAAAGAATCATCTCCTGAGTGAGAAAGAGGAAGATGACCAGAAGGATCTTGAAGATTCCTTTGACCGATTGTGTCTCGGCTTCGGGAACGGATATGTCGGAATACTCCTTCAGAAGATTTTTGGAGTAGATCCAAATACCGCTGGCTTGGCTTACGAGGCTTCCCGTGCTTGGAGCACTTCCTACCCCCAGTGTCTCTGGAAGTCATGTTGACGGAGGCATACAGAACCTCATCCGCATCTTCCGACATAGGTTCAGAGTTAGGAAAGTTCAGACGATCGAAGATAGATCGTCTTGTTGTTTGACAACAACACTTGATGACAACTTTGTGGTTACAGTGATGTCCAAGTGGTTGCTCTGGGGATGTTGAGATATTGTCCCGTTTTTGCTTAAGGTGTTCTCGGAGATCAGGAACAGCAACGGGACGAGGAAAAGTTCGAGGGACATGTTCTTTGACAATATTTGGAACATGGTTTCGGTTCTTCAAATGTTTTGTCCTCTGAGTGTACAGGAAAGTGCTCATTTCATTGGCATAGGTGTCCAGATTCTTGACCCTGGAAGTTTGCTTCTGATGTTGATTGGTCTTCGGCATTGGCTGTTTACGTATCACCGAAGTTGGCCTGTTGAGATAAGTTCTTAGATCAGCAAACTCACCCGCAGGGGTTTCTGTCTGAGACACCAACAATTTTCCATGTCTTGAACGGGAGATCTGAAGAGTTGGAAGATCTTTGAACTCTGCTACCGGAGTAGGCAGAATACCTCTCTGATCAGTACACTTCCCTTTAGCAAAAAGAGAAGAAGAATCCTTGTGAGAATGGGTTCTTGTACTGACGGGTGCCGGAGCACATTCAGTTTGATCTTCAATGGCAAAAACCGAGGAAGATTGAGAAAAGACCAAAGGGCCTTTTTCTCTGTTTTGTGAAGAAGGGTTAGCTAAAGAGCGTTTCCCTCTGTTGTCTTCCAAGTCATGGGACGAAGAAGTTTGAGAAAAGACCAAAGGGCCTTTTCCTTTGTTCTGGAGAGGAGGAGGAATAGCCAAAAGACTATCCCTAGTGGATTGCGCAGGAGCAACAGGGTGCTGGAGAGGAGCAGAGCTCTTCCCCTTGTTGTGAGAAGAGGAGAGATTAGCCAAAGGGCTGTCTTTCCTGGATGGCGTAGACATGGTTTGCGCATGGGTGGATGGCGCACTGGCAGATTACGCAGGATGAGTCTTGGCAGAATATCTTCTGGCTTCAACCAGAGTGGTTTGCGCAGCAGGAGCCTTGTTGCCAGAGTGTTTGAGTTGCACTCTGGTTGCTGGAGTAGTGGACTGCGCAGGCAGAGTGGCAGCCAACTGCGCCAGAGGAACAGGAGTCGTGCACTTTGACAGAGCAGCATATGATGTAGTTTGTGCACTGGCAACAACAAACTGCGCATGAGTGACAGAGGCAGATTGTGCAACAGTAGAGACTTTAGACTGTGCAACAGTCTTGGTAGCAGAAACATTAGACTGTGCAGCAGCCTTGGTGGCAGGATCAACAGACTGCGCAGCAGTCTTTGGGATCCACACTGGGCGCACTTTGCTTGTGACAGAAGTTGTCGCAGTGCGAGGAGTGGTCCTGGAGTTGATCATGGCTTCATACGCTGTCTGGTTGACCTTCACAACCAGCGTCTTCTGCGTCTTTCCGATAGACGCAACGTCACATTGAGTTGTCACTTCCTCGTCGGAGGAGAAAGTCGTCCCCAGCAGAGTCGCCATTTTGTTTGCAAAAACAAAAGTATGAACTTTATTGATACAAACTTTGTAAAGATTACAAGAATTCTGGAAAAGTACAACTGTAGGAATCCAATCTAGAAGACGATAGCTTTATCCCTTGGACGATGTGAACTTTGAAGACGGTAGCCTCTGAATTTGAAGGCAAAAGCCTCGGAAGAATGCAGCAGCACTTGGGCAAGAACTCCTGAACTCTCTGATATTTCTGAACTTTATGTCCGATCTTCTTGAATGAAGACTTGAAACTTTATTTATAGAGTTCTAGAAATAACTAACTTTTAGTTATTCTGGATGGCGCAAGTTGGATTGCGCAGGAACTGGATTGCGCAGCATCAGACTGCGCAGGCAGTTGTCTGATCGTGAGCCAACTGTCTTAGACACATGGCATCATTTGATTGAAATGCGCATGATCGTGTACAGACGGTTGCCACGTAACGAGCAATTGATGGCATGAATGCCACGTGTACTTTTGTCAGTTGTCATGATGAAGTGCGCCACATGAATTGCACAGACTTCGAATTACGCTAGAATGGATGGCGCTGGCATGGACTGCACTGCAGACAGAGTGCGCTGCATGTACAGCTGTCCTCGAGCACTGTGCGGCACAATAAACGAACAGTCTCCTCGTTCTTTGTGCTGTCAGTTGTCAGAAGATTTGATTGTGTCAGGTAATGATGATATGGCCACGTCAGCTTGCGCACTTGAGAGTGTGCGCAGTCCAGTCTGCGCAATCTGGATGATGCGCAATCTGATATCTGCGCAGTTCTTTTGAAAGCTGTTTTTCTTGATTTTTATAATTTTGTTGATGGGTGCAACTTGATTTTTTAGGACCTACATTGTGCAAGTTGAAAACACACGATTTATTATGTGAAGGCTAAGATGAGGCAAGTTCACCGAAACTATCCCACCTGAGCGAGCGGTCGCCTCGACCGAGCGATGTCTTCCAGCAGCCGTTGCAAGGCTAAGGCCGAACGCCGTCGGCATTTCGATTCCTCCGATTGACTGAGCGGGACGAGGCACTACAGCTGAGGCGGCAGAAGTGGAGGGAGTAGTAGTTGAGAGAGGACGGAGGAGGAAGAGGGACAGTGGGAGAGGGAGAAGGATCAGCGGCGCGACAGAGGGAGGGAGAGGATGGAGTATCGGCTCGCTGTTGCTTCTCCTTCTTCTTCTTCTTCAAGAAGGATTCTTGAGGAACTATGGTTTGGCTTGGGGTTCGGGGGGAGAGCAGGAAGAAGAGGGTGGTGGAGAGGAGGAAGAGGGAGATGGCGATGGGCTTCGAGGATTTCTTTACTCACTCAAATGCTCAAAATTATTTCCCAAAAAAAAAGGGTATTTCTAAGGGCACTTCAAAATTTACTCAGGGGCTAGCCCAGATTTTTGTGTGTTTTACTCAGGACAGCCCTTTTTTTTTATCTATGGCTGTCCCAAAGTGAAATCCCCCAAACCCAAATTTTTCCTCTCATTTGCAAATTTTTTTCTCTCTTTTCCTAAACCCTAACTCATCTCTTCTTCTTCTTCCTCTTCTCCTCCACCATTTCTCCATCCCCATGTAAGAAGTTAATTTGAAAATTCCTAGAAATTTCTTCCACCCTAGAAATTTTCTCTTCTTCTTCCTCTTCTCTTCCAAATTTCCTTCTCAAAAAGATCGATGGCACCCAAATTCTTTCTCTTTTTGTTTCCAAAACCCTAGAAATTAAATTAAAAAATTCAAGCATCCATTACATTATTTATTTCAATTGTCTGTAGCCCATTTGAATTAAACTACATTCGGAGTGGAAAATTATACATTTAAATTAAACACAAGTATGCACGAACGAGAAAACTCTGCGTCGACCAGGACTGTCCAATTTTCTGGCAGTCCTGAATACAGTAAGGACTGCCAGAAAAATGGACAGTCCTTTGTTTTACATGCTGTGACTTAGGACTGTCCAGTTTTCTGGCAGTCCATTCAGTTTGTAGGACTGCCAAAGAATTGGACAGTCCTTGTTTGCACTAGTTGAACAGCAATATTGGAATTTCCTCCCATATTAGGGTTTGTATATTATGAGGAGCCTTTGGGTGCCATCGAAATTGGAAATGAGAAAAAAATTAGGGATAACAATATTAGGGTTTCCACCAATATTAGGGTTTAACATTTTTGTTGTTGTTGTTGTTGTTGTTGTTCCTTTTCTTCTTCTTCTTCTTCTTCTTCTTGGATGGGTTGAGGAAAAAGAAGAGGGAAAAAATAGAAAAAATAACTTTTATACCAAAGAGTGGGATAATCCTGATCAATTTCTTCAATGGCAAACTTGTAAATAATACAAAGTTTAAAATGGGCTAGCCCTGAGTAAAAATTGAAGTGCCTTTATAAACACCCAAAAAAAAAACACCCTTCAACAATGAAAGTATGATCGACAATACTCTACTATTTTTATGTAATTTATAAAAGGCACATCTAAACTTATTCACGGCTAGTCCAAAATTTTGAGTCGCACCCTACTTGATTTACCCAAATTCAAGGTGCACCCCACTGTTTTACCATAATGTATGAATCCCCCCACTTTTGACGGAAACTGTCCATAGCTGACGGTCAAAGGATTTAACCGATAATTTTTGACGAAAATACCCTCGTCTTCTCACAAACCCAAACCCGACCCGCCGCTGACATGTCCCCGCCCCCACCCCGCCGTCGCCGCGCCGCCGCCACCGCCGATGCCGCGTCCATGACCACCACCACCACCATCATCACCACCACCTTCACTATCACCACCACCACTACCACCCCCGTTCACCATCACCATTAACATCACCACGCCCATCACTTTCACCAACACCATCACCAACACCATCACCATTACCATCACCACCCCCATCACCTTCACCAGCACCACCCCTGCTCCCCCGCCGCCCTGCTCCGCCGCCCCCATGCCCTCGCTCGGCTGCTGCCCCCCCAGCCCCGCCTCCGCCAGATTCGCCCCCCTCCCGCTCCCCCCTCCGCCCCCCTCCACCTGCTTCGCCCCCCTCCCGCGCCCCCCACCCCCAACACCACCACCGCTCCGCCCCCTCCCCCGCTCCCACTCCGCCCCCTCCGCTCCCTTGCCCCCGCCCCCTCCCGCTTAGCAACAGCAGCAGCAGCGACGATAGCGGGAGGGGAGGTGGAGTGGGGCGCTGGGGTGGGGCGGGGAGGGATGGACGGCAGCCGACGGTGGTGTCTTGGAACGGAGGGTCGCGGAAAAGGAGAGGGCATTTTCGTCAAAAAAAAGGGGTCAAAGGAGTTGACCGCTAACGAAGGACGGAAACCGTCAAAAGTGGGGGGTGTCTTACATTATGGAAATTGTGTGGGGTGCATCTTAAATATGGGTAAATCAAGTGGGGTGCGACTCAAAATTTCTCAAAATTTATTCCCAAGTTTGCTTAATTATTTTTCTCAATTCATATTCATGCCTAAATGTCTTCTTATAATAACTAAAATTTGATTTAGAATTCATTTTCGACGGATTTTTAAAGTTTGGAACCCATTATAGGGTTTAGAATTTCAAAATTTCGTCCACAGACACGATGTGAACGATTATGGTCTATCAAATTTTTTGACAATCTTATCAATTGAAAGGACTGTTAAAAAATCTGACAGTCCAAATGAAATTTGATCAACTGAATTATGCAGCTGCTGACGAAAATATGAACCATACAGTCCTAGAAAAATATGAACCATGCACGTTAATAACATGGCACTATCTCAAAATTGGTATCAATGAAAATACTCGAAAAGACTTTTATATTTGAACTTGCATTTGATGCGCAGAGTCCGTAATAATTTTGAAGTGTTGGTATAGATGAAGATCAACAAAAAAAAAAGTTCAGAGAATGAAACAAGTAAAACTCACAAAGTAAAACCCTAAGCAAACTTGTAATTATTTTAGGACTATCAAAAATTTGACAGCCATTTAATTGATAGAATTGTCAAAAATTTTGATAGTCCTAAAGAAAATTTAATGTTAAATTAACAACATTTTTTCTTTAGGATTGTCAAATTTTTTTACATTCTTCAATTGGTAGGACTGTCAAAACTTTTGACAGTCTTAAATAAAACATGTTGTTCAATGAACTGTACAACTTGAATTATTCAGGACTGTAAAAAAATTCTACAGTCCTGACAACATACAGGACTGTAGAAATTTTCTACAGTCCTAAGTTTTTTCATTCGCGACTGTGATGGAATTTCTTACTTCAAAACCCTAGAATGAGTTCGAAACTTTAAAAATTTGCCCAAAGTTCATCATAAACCTATTTATTTACTACACTATGATATTTGGACATCTCCGAAATTGGAAAGAGGATTAGGGTTGGTGTAAAGATAGGGGTGGTGGAGAAGAAAAAGTTTAGGAGTTTGAAGAGAGAGAGAGAGAGAGAGAGAGAGAGAGAGAGAGAGTCAAAGTTAGAATAATTAGAGTTTGGGGGGGATTGGGAGGTGGACAGTCCCTAGTAAGAAACCTTTTCTTCTAAACTGGACTCCTGGGCTAGCCATGAGCAAGTTTAGATGTGCCTTTATAAATTACTTATTTTTAAGGTATCATTTCTTTCAGTCTCATCCTTTAGGGTCTAGTTGGATTGAGAGGAAAAAAAAGAAGCAGCTAATTGAAGTGGGATTAAGGGTGTGTTTGGTAGGAGGGAAAAGTGGGAGGAAGAAAAATAGAGGAGGAAAAAGTGAAGGGAAAGATTCATTTTCTCTTGTTTGGTATGGAAGAAAAATAGGAAGGAAGGAAAAGTGGAGTGATTACTTTCCCTCATAACCTAAGAAATTCAATTCCCCCAAAAGTGGGAGAAAAAGTGGAAGAAAAAATGGAGGCTTGTATTAATTAACAATTATACCCCCCATATAAATGTATTATTTAAAAATTATTTATGAAGTCAAATGGTAAATAAGTGTTTTTAGTTGAGAGTAGAATTGGTAAACCCTATATTTTTTACTTTTTTTCTTTCCACTTTTTCTTTCATACCAAACAAAGGAAAATGCATCTCTTATCTTTTCCATCCTTGCTACCAAAAACAAAGGAAGGAAATGTTCTTTCCTTTCCATGTGGAAGAAAAATACATCCATCTATTTTTTCTTTCTTCCACTTTTCCATCCTTCCTACCAAACCCAGCCTAAGTGAAGAAGGGAAAGTAGAGTCAATACATATAATTTTTTTTGTTTGGATTGGACGGAGAGCTAAGTGGAGTGTGTTTAATAACTCTTACTTTGATTGGAGGTTTTGAGTGAGAGAACAATTAATAAAAATATAATACTTATCAAAATATCTTTGCATATGTTATAAAATTAAATTTGATTGAAATTCTAAATTAGAATTGGTAAAATATTTTCACAAATGAGAAAGTTACGTTACATAGCTTGTTAAAAGCAAGATGTCTAACATTAGGGTTTGTGTCTCTAAATTTGTAGCAGATTCTGACGTCAACAGACTCAAATGTGGACATTATGGAGATGAGACCCTATTACTAATTAAGTTGACAAAACCGAGAAATCAATATACACTAGGATATAGTAAAAATGTAAAAGAAACTCTTTAAGTTATTAATTAAGCCAATCTACAACTGCACCCTCCGAGTATTTAAAAGTAAGAAAAGAACAATTCAAAAAATTTATTATTATTTCACAAGGCTTGTCGCTATTCTTTAAAGACGTTGGATTGTTTTTGTAAATTAAAAAAAAAAAAGAAAGAAAGAAAGTAAAAACCTCCTTGAAGTTTTTGTGCGATATCAAAAAGACCCTCATAAACTTTTTTTTTTCACCAAATAATTATATTTGTCGTTAGGGAGTTGCCGGTTCCGTTAATAAAGATCCACGTGGACCCTAAGTCATTTCTAAGGATGACAATTCTCTTTCTTTTTTCTTCTTCATTGTTCATTTAGCCTTAAATTTTAGGATAGGGAACAAGAGATGGGGTTTAGGGTTTGTTTACGTGTTAGCTTTTTTTTTTTTATTGAATATTCAAAGTAATTTTGTATTGGGAAAATTTATGAAATGTCCAAAAAATAAAAAAAATTTATGAAAACCCACTGCGCAATAACATTTCATCGCGTGTCCAGAATTAGCAAAAAATACATAAAGAGGGTTATGAATGACATTTTTGTCCTTCCTTCTAATTTATTGAAAACACCCACGAAACTACTATTAAAAAAAATGTTTCGATACTTCATCTTCTTCCATACGCTGCTCACTTTCGAATCTAGGTTTTCTCCTCAAAAATCTTCAAAAACTAGTCGAAAAATTTCGGAAAGACCGAGACAAATGGCAAAAGTGCTAAAACGGAGGTCCAAACATCATTTTTTTTTGCGATTCTAAAATTTCAGAAGGCCGACAAACGATAAAATCGTTTATCTCAGGCTCCTCGAAGATACGCTCATTTTGCGACAAACCGGACCTCGTTTCGACCTCTCAGTCAAAAATTATGGCCCTCCAAATTTTTAACTGACCATAAAATGCAGGAGAATGACCATTCTCCGTGTTAGAACACGAAGAATGTTAATTTCGCATGAGGGTGGCCATTCTCCGTGTTAGTAATACGGAGAATGGCATTCTCCGTCTTAATTTACACGAAGAATGGCCGTTCTCCGTGTTAGTAACACGGAGAATGGCATTTTTCGTCTTAATTTACACGGAGAATGGCCGTTCTCCGTGTTAGTAACACGGAGAATGGCATTCTTCGTCTTAATTTACACGGAGAATGTTTATTCTTCGTGTAATTTAGCACGAAGAATGGTCATTCCAGTGTTAAAACGCAAGAGAATGGTCATTCTCCGTGTTAGAAACACGGAGAATGGCATTCTTCGTGTTAATTTACACGGAGAATGACCATTCCAGTATAATTTAGTACGGAGAATGGCATTCTTCGTGCTAAATTACACGAAGAATGGCCATTCTCCGTGCTAAATTACACAGAGAAATGCCATTCTCCGTGTTAAATGACACGAAGAATGGTCATTCAAATATTAAAACACAGGAGAATGGCATTCTCCGTGTTAATTTACACGGAGAATGGCATTCTCCTTGTTAAAATGCAGGAGAATGACAATTATTCGTGTTATATCGACGGAGAACAGTTGACAGAAACCTAATTTTTTATTTTTTTGTTTTGTGGAAAGAAATTTGACATGAATAAAATTCAAGAGTGTTCGTTCTTCTTTCAAAACGATTGTAGGTCCTAAAAATCAAGTTGCACCCATCAAAGAAGTCATGAAAATCAAATTGTGCATCCTTCAAGTGAACTGCGCAGGAGACAGATTGTGCACCAATTCAATTGCGCAGACTGAACTGCGCACACATCCAAGTGCGCATGCTGACGTGGCCTTATCATCATTATCTGACAGAGAATCAGATCTTCTGACAACTGACAGCACGGAGAACGAGAAAACTGTTCGTTTATTGTGCAGCACAGCGCTCGAGGACAGCTGTACATGCAGCACAATCTGCCAGACTCTCTGCAGCGCGGTCCATCCCAGCGCAATCTGAAGACAGCGCAATTCATGTGGCGCACTCTATTAAGACAACTGAAATTCTGTACGTGGCATACATGCCATCAATTACTCACCACGTGGCAACCGTCTGTACACGATCATGCGCATTTCAATCAAATGATGCCATGTGTCATGCCCCAGAACCAGAATACTGGAGAGCGGGGGCAGACATAGCCAGCTACGCATAATGAAATAGAATCCACTCCACTATACGGTCACGGCTGTCTAGATATATGAGGGTTTATCTACAAGCCAACAGTCTCTTATGGTCAATAACAAGCCTAGTGTCTCAATCACAAGCAAGTAAATAGAGTTACAAGATGTAAGATCACCAAATATACAATAGTAAGGCGTCCCAAATATTACATATTCTGCTGATCATGAAGCTAGTCGTTACAAAATATGAGGACTAGCAATAGTTTAGTCATACATGATCAACCTTAGGTTGCCAATCATGTTACAGCCCGTAGGCAGACAGTAAATAAAAATGTACACGAGCTAATACTTGCTCGGCGGCTAAATGCCTCAAAAGAATAATTTTACAAGAGAGTGGGAGAGCCAAAGATAACCCACTCGTTGCCAGGATTCCTTCTAGTGGTCACCATGTGGCTGGAGATTCGGTAGATCCTCTGGAGCTGCTCTGGTATCTGGCCATACAAAACCAGCTGGGTCAGATCCCAGAAAGAGCAATTGCCACAAAGGAGGCTTCACTTAGGAACTAAAACCAGCAATTAGCACAAGAGTATAATTGAATAAAAGACAGTAATTAAGGAAAAAGCATGACAGGTGATATACGATGAGATAACCATAGGACTATTCAGATAACCAGGTTACAATCCGTAAACCAAACAAGGACCGGGGTTGTAACCCTTCGTCTGAACAGAACTTGATTTCTCCCATTTATCGGCAAGATAAGTATAAGAAATCAGGTCAAGTAACAATCTTGTACATGATCAAGACAAGACTAGACTGATTGAACTTCATCCAACATTTCACGGCCAAGCAATAAGTACGGCTTGATACTTTAACTAACTAGGGTTATCACAAGCCTAATTACTAACAAGATGCAGCAAAATTATTTTACAGCCACAAGTCCTGCAGACCATCCAGGCTATCCGGACGCAATTAGAGTTGAATTCAAGTGGATACATCGTCCAGGAAACGTATGTACCCTTAGGTGACTTAGAGGGTGCAACACATGACAGTGTGCTGGAAATGTGTCCTACTCGACGGCAGGCTACAGATCCCAAGTGGGACGCCCAGATAACGGAATTGCCTGTAGCTGGAAAAATCTCTTCATGACTACTGGATTATTCTAGTGGTTAGCCTTAGATGATTTCAGTGGGTACCCCTGACCGTGGTACTCAGAGGTCCCCGTCCTAGACATGATGCAAGACAAGACGGGTTCATTTGCACAAGCACAATCGTCCACGGTGTCCAGGTTATTCAATCTTGTCATGTCGTGTTGGCCGTCGCAACAACGATTCGAGAAATATATCATGTCAGGTTTATCATGTCAAGAGTGCGCCACGGCGGGCCACTATCAAGTTATCATGTCAAGTTATCATGTCAATTTTATCAGGTCAAGTTATCTTGTCAGGAGTGCACCACGGCGAGTCACTATCAAGTCATGCCATTTATCAAGGAGGGGAGAAACTTGTGTAATAATAATGTAATATATATATATAATATATATATTCTTGAAGCCAAGGAAAAACTGTACAACTTTTATGTTGGGAGTGGGAAGAAATTCAGACCACAATTCAGACAAATAAAACCTTTAAATTGTAGCACCCAGTTTCCCAAATGAGGGTAATTTTGAAATTTCGTGTTTATAATTATTTTAATAATAATATTTAATTCATGATATGATTTTTAGTGATTTTAAATCATTTTAAAATTATTTAAATCAATGACTTGTGGTTTTGACGTTTTGCTAATGAAACCCTAGAGATTGTTTGACCTAGAGCCTAACCATGTGATTATGATATTTTAATGTCATTTTTGCCCTAAGGATATTTTTTGCATTTGACCTCTTTGAATTATTTTGATATTATTTTATTATTTATGATATTATTTTGGGGTTATTTGAGTCGGGTTCGAATTTCAACTCAATCCGACTTGAAACAGGGACCCGGGGGTAGTTTGACTCTAGTGGGACCCACACACTAGTTAGACATGGCCCACATGATATTAATTTTAGTCCACATGATAGAAATATTTTAGTTAGAGGTTAGACTAATTATTATGGATAAGGTTAGTGTGATTAGAGATTTTAGAATGACTAATTTAGCCCCAACCAATTAGCCCTTTCCTAATACTCATAGAATAGGTTAGTGGGGGCATTTTGGACCTTACCATAATAGGACAAATAGTCCCATATGGCCAGCCACTTTGGGAGAGGATAGGCTCAAGTTCATTTCATTATTCTCATACACACTCTCTCTCTTGTTCTTTCCCAAATTCCTAGAGAGCAATCACTAGCAATTTCTCCACCAAATTCTTCCATTTCACCACCAAATCTTCTTTTTTCCTTCTCCATTCTAGCCAAGGAGGAAGCTACCCAAGTTTGGGAGGATTCGGAGCTCGTTCGTGTCCTTTTGAAATCTCTAAGTGTCGGTGTCGCTCCGGGAAGGCTTTTCTTCGATTCGATCTACCGGGAGGTATAAATCCCTTCTTCTTTTCATTTCCTCATGCATATAGGTCTATTTTGAACCCATAGAAATGACTCCCATGGTTGTATCTCCATTTGTGTCCATTTTGTGTCCATTTGGAGGTCATAGGAGTGTCCTTTGTGTTGTGGTTGTGTCCATGTGAAAAAATCCCAAATTTGGACACACTATGTGTTGTTGTTATGTATGAATGAATTATTACATGTTTAATCTCACATTTTTGTATTTGAGATGTGTTCTATAGTGTCTCATATATATATATTAGTGTAGAGAGTGAGTTCTTGATATATTATGTTATATACTTGTGTTCTTTTGTCTCAAACTACCTAAATCCGTCATAATTTTTATCCACATTTTTAATTTCAGCCCTAACTTAGAAATGTCATAACTTCTAGCTCAAAGCTCGGTTTAATCTTCCGTTTTTTTTAAAAGAAGCATATTGAAGTTAGATTTCCAAAAACATATATTAATAGGCCTAATTTTTTCTGTAACTTTTTGGAGAATTATTTGAGTGTCAGCTGTATGAAAGACAAACGCGTTCTCGGTATTTTTGCGATTCCGGGAGTTTCCGGAAACGAAAACGCGATCCGTTTGAAGTTTCGGAAAGCTAACACATAGATCTATAACATAATTTAATCCTAAATTTTAATTCATGCCGAGATGGTACAGTATTGATTATTAGTAGGAGTTACTATTCGGCATATGCATTTTGTGCACCCTTGTGTGTAATATAATATTCTATTTGATTTTAACCCATGTTAATGTATATACATTATGTAATTAAATAGAGAATGCAAGCATGAGTAAATAGTTAAATAAATGATGTATGAGGTGTAAGTATCCTATCTAATGTAAGCATGTATAAGTATGGCTTGTAATGAATATGTAGGTTCCATAGTATGTAATGTATGGTGCATATAGTGGTGCAAGAGAATAAATGAATGATGAATGAATGCAAGCATGAATGTAATGTAATAATAGATGTAATGTATACAATATACAAGTTAATGAGATGTAATATTCTATGTTAACATAAATCCTATATTACCTCATGTACCCCCTTACACTATGTTGACACTATCACACTTGACACATTATTCACTTATACTTTGACACTCTTTGATATGTATACACTATGTATGCCCATTTAACCCTCACTTGCCCCTTTGCCATGTTCACATACACACACATAGCCTCTTAAATAAGTATTTATGAATATAGTTAACTTAGCTATGTATGTATATTATATATATGTTAGCATATTGTGTTGTAATATATAAGTTTATATAACCATTTAAAATACCATGATTATAGACCTAATATTGAATACCAATATATGCATGTGTATATATGTGTAGACATATATAGCTTAAAGTAATAGATTACCTAGTGTATATCCAATGTGAATTCTTGCCTATTTGAGTATTGAATAATTGCATGTTATATAGAGTTGGGTGTATGTTGGCTTGTATAGCCTTGTATTGATGTGTGCTTGCTAGGATAGTCTTGGTTTGGACTAGTAAGACTTACTGGGTTAGGACATGACCTAGTTTGACCTAGTTTGACTAGTGCAGTTGACCAGAGTTGACCAAGGGTTGACTTTGGCCTAGTTTGACCTAGATTCATGTAGAATGCATTGTAGTGCTTTATATTACCCTTCTGGACATGTTGTGACTTGTGCTGTTCTAATTAGGAGCCAGACACCTCTCCTCGGACAGTATCTTTACCTTGGACATTCAGATATCAGACGAGTACATTCTCTGATCATTTCATATCCTGTTTAGAATTATTTTCCTGCTTTAAATTACTTTACTTGATACTGTCACGTTGGTCACACGGATTGGTACTATATGGATCTTTTCATGAGATGTTATCCCCCTCGGGAGCATCGGATACTACATGTTTTGTGCGTTTCACGAATCATCACGTATTTCTATGCTTCCTCTGATTCACGAATCGCTTGTGACACATGTACTCTCATGTTCATAGAGCCATCATGAATCACCTTCACGTATCACTCATTTTATGAGCCATGTGAAGTTTCACGAATCTTAACATAACTTGAACAGATCCTTGTGTATTGATTGGGGATGGGAGAGTAGAAATAGACATGTGAATATTATCCAATAGCTGTAGTCATGAATCACTCTCTTAACTGTAGTCATGAATCTCCTATGCCATTCATATGTTTATATTTTACTCTGACTCACTAGTCACTGTTAGTTCTCTATGTATAGTAGATATTTCTATTACAGTTCTCTTTCTCTGTTTACATACTATATTTCCTTCAGATCCTGTATCTTACTTTACTGCATGATTATATTTTCTAACCTGCTATGATCTGTTGAGATGTACTGTGCTCGCTCCAGTCCTGACTGGACCCGTTGATAAATTTTACAGATAGCCTGGAGGTTGCCTGCTAGCCTAGAGGAGACAGTAGAGGTTGCATAGATAGCTAGGGTTTTTGCTTATAGTTTATTTTCAGTCATCTTGAGTTGTATTTATGGATTACTGTATTTGAGTTTTGAGATGTATTCTGAGTTTGTATCTTAGACACTTAGACTTCTATCTGTTGTTTCTCTTTTCGATTTCATGTTTTATCTATCTTCCTTTATGCTCTACCTTAGATGTGATTGAGTTTACATTCTGCTATGTCACCCCCATTCGGAGAGTATAAACTGTTTAGTCTTATACTGTTAGATGCATTGAGACCTAGGACAGCGTTCTACCGCCGACACTGCGGCGTAGGCTGGGCATTGTTACGTTCTCGTGCCCTAACTCTAGGGTGCGGGTCGTGACACGTTTTTAGTGGTGGCCTATGCAGGTCGAGATTCGCATTAGTACAATTTCGTAGTAGCGCAACGACTTAGTTGTACTACTACGAGCCTGCTATAGGATATATAAATTAAGATGTTAGGATGAGAGGATACTCAATCACTGTTAGGATTCCTTGAGAGATTCCTGGGATGACCCTTGAGAATCTCATTTTGAATTCCGATTTAAACTCCTTTTCCTTGTTTTGATTCACCTTTTTTCTTGATTTGAATTTGATTTTTTGGATTCATTGTAGAACTTTGAATCCTGGTATTAGTTGATGATTTTAATAAAATTTTGTAGTTGTTGATTTAATTTTGTATTTAGATTAATATTTTCAAATCCAAGGTACTCAATCACACTTAGGATTCTTTGAAAGATTTCTGGGACGACCCCTGAGAAACTCATTTTGAACTTCAATTGGAATTCCTTTTCCTCTTGTTTGGATTCACCCTCATTCCTTGCTATTGAATTTAAGCTTGATGGGTTCCTCTCATTTGAACCGATGAGAAGGAACATATCTTCATTATTCTTTCTCGCCATTATTTCCTTGCATTCTTATTTACCTATTATCTTAAACTCTGTCTCATTACATTAATTACCCATATCTTGTCGTCCCTACCAGATGCACTTCGAAACCCTTGAATCTTCGTATCTTTTGCATGGGAAAGGCTAAGGAAGTGACGTAAATTATGTAGCTCAGAGAAGACGTAACTGGTTATCAGATGACTAACTCGATCTTCATTATTTTTGTGCATTAATTACCACCTCTTGAACTCCCACTTTCTAATTGAGATCCTTGACGTTCCTTATCGTGACTTTGATATTCGGAATGTAATACTAGCTGTTACCCTCCAACAAATCTTATATGCAAGACCTAGACGAGCTCACCTTCGTGTAGGTATATCATGTCCCACTAAAACCCGTCTTCTTGTACTCTATTTTCTTGATATGATTTTCTGGTCAACTGGCTAAACTATAACCTCTACCATTATACTAAATTTCTTTTTATTTCAATTAGAAATCCAGCCTTGACTCAATTCTTTCGACCCAACATGTGATGGTGTTCTGCTTGTTTCCTTAGATGCTTAACCTTGTACCTCATCTGATTACTTGACCCATTGGTTAAGAAACTTGGAATAAGTAATTCCTTTCATCATTACCACCCTTATATCTTGTGCTGCTAAATTAGCCTTAGTTTTGCAAGCTTATCTATTTTCGAGCTTGGTCATGACATATTTTATTGGGTGGCCACCCACTAACATATTGTCTAATCAGAACCGGTACATGATGGTCTGATCAACCTATTGCACTTTGGTTCGCTTTTTCATGTATCAATCTATGAGAATAGAGACATAGTTAAACTTGACCCTAGAGTCTCATTCGCGACAGCCTTGACAATTCTCCTTGAAATCTTTTCATCGCCTATGAACCTCGTATTCGTACTCAGTCGAATTAAATTTAATCATGACCTGAACCTCCATCATTGGATGCTCGTGCTCATACTTTGATTTCATTGATTTCCCTTCTTGCCCAAGTCTCGTTTTATCCCGAAATTGATCAACTTAGATCGTGTCAAGACAAAAATCTATTTGTGATTTGTGGTGCCTAAATTTTCAATTTTTGCCATTTTATGGAATAGTAACCTTTTAATAATTTCTTAGTTGCTTGTTAATGACCAATCTTCATATAGGATGGTAGACAGCCCTACAACCTTGATGATTGTTGTTCTCTTACCTTCCCAATTAGGACACCCTAGATTGTTTGTGTGTTGATACCATAGTACTGTTTTGACCTAGAATTATTAGTGTACCTAGGTGAGACTTCCAACTGCTACGGTATGCCCTGACCTTGTATACTATTCCTTCAAATTACATGATTTAGATAAAAAAAATTTAGACCATGATTGTTGGGAAATAGGGACGTCACTCCATTAGTATCAGTTGTAGATATATATGGGTTAGTCCTTGATGTGGGGATGTGTGTCTATAAACATGTAGCTTAGAAGATTTATGAGAGATTATAGTATCAGCCTATGATGTACTAGTCTTTTGGTGAGTATAAATGTGTTATGAGAGATAGGGGCCTATATGTCTTAGTAATGCATCGTTCCTATGGTAATAGAATGTATTAATAGATGGTCAATAGGAAGATAATAGTTTGAGCATACCTATAGCCTATGATCAGTTCCTTTTCATCCTTAGTTAAGACCACTTTAAAATAGGTCCAGTCCCTTGGATATAGGTTCCAGTCCATATTCTATTGAAGTTCCATTACCGCCGTACAGCAGAGCAGTATTGGAGGTATTCCTAGATTGACACTTTTTAGATGTCCGTTTATTATTCCAGTGTTAGGAAGTGTTACCTTAGATATTGGGTAGGTTAGAGGCTCTAGAAGGAGTACTATCGATCTTAAATTTCGAGGACGAAATTTTTCCAAGGTGGGTAGAGTTGTAGCACCCAGTTTCCCAAATGAGGGTAATTTTGAAATTTCGTGTTTATAATTATTTTAATAATGATATTTAATTTATGATATGATTTTTGGTGATTTTAAATTATTTTAAAATTATTTAAATCAATGACTTTTGGTTTTGACGTTTTGCTAGTGAAACCCTAGAGACTGTTTGACCTAGAGCCTAACCATGTAATTATGATATTTTAATGTCATTTTTGGCCTAAGAATATTTTTTGCATTTGACCTCTTTGAATTATTTTGATATTATTTTATTATTTATGATATTGTTTTGGGGTTATTTGAGTCGGGTTCGAATTTCAACTCAATCCGACTTGAAACAGGGACCCGGGGGTAGTTTGACTCTAGTGGGACCCACACACTAGTTAGGCATGGTCCACATGATATTAATTTTAGTCCACATGATAGAAATATTTTAGTTAGAGGTTAGACTAATTATTATGGATAAGGTTAGTGTGATTAGAGACTTTAGAATGACTAATTTAGCCCCAACCAATTAGCCCTTTCCTAATAGTCATAGAATAGGTTAGTGGGGGCATTTTGGACCTTACCATAATAGGACAAATAGCCCCATATGGCCAGCCACTTTGGGAGAGGATAGGCTCAAGTTCATTTCATTATTCTCATACACACTCTCTCTCTTGTTCTTCCCCAAATTCCTAGAGAACAATCCCTAGCAATTTCTCTACCAAATCCTTCCATTTCACCACCAAATCTTCTTCTTTTCTTCTCCATTCTAGCCAAGGAGGAAGCTACCCAAGTTTGGGAGGATTCGGAGCTCGTTCGTGTCCTTTTGAAATCTCTACGTGTCGGTGTCGCTCCGGGAAGGCTTTTCTTCGATTCGATCTACCGGGAGGTATAAATCCCTTCTTCTTTTCATTTCTTCATGCATATAGGTCTATTTTGAACCCATAGGAATGACTCCCATGGTTGTATCTCCATTTGTGTCCATTTCGTGTCCATTTGGAGGTCATAGGAGTGTCCTTTGTGTTGTGGTTATGTCCATGTGGGAAAATCCCAAATTTGGACACACTATGTGTTGTTGTTATGTATGAATAAATTATTATATGTTTAATCTCATATTTTTGTACTGGAGATGTGTTCTATAGTATCTCATATATATATATTAGTGTAGAGAGTGAGTTCTTGATATATTATGTTATATACTTGTGTTCTTTTGTCTCAAACTACCTAAATCCGTCATAATTTTTATCCACGTTTTTAATTTCAGCCCTAACTTAGAAATATCATAACTTCTAGCTCAAAGCTCGGTTTAATCTTACGTTTTTTTTAAAAGAAGAGTATTGAAGTTAGCTTTCCAAAAACATGTATTAATAGGTCTAATTCTTTCTGTAACTTTTTGGAGAATTATTTGAGTGTCAGCTGTACGAAAGACAAACGCGTTCTCGGTGTTTTTGCGATTCCGGGAGTTTCCGGAAACGAAAACGCGATCCGTTTGAAGTTTCGGAAAGCTAACACATAGATCTATAACATACTTTAATCCTAAATTTTAATTCATGCTGAGATGGTACAGTAATGATTATTAGTAGGAGTTAATATTCGGCATATGCATTTTGTGCACCCTTGTGTGTAATATAATGTTCTATTTGATTTTAACCCATGTTAATGTATATACATTATGTAATTAAATAGAGAATGCAAGAATGAGTAAATGGTTAAATAAATGATGTATGAGATGTAAGTATCCTATCTAATGTAAGCATGTATAAGTATGGCTTGTAATAAATATGTAGGTTCCATAGTATGTAATGTATGGTGCATATAGTGGTGCAAGAGAATAAATGAAAGATGAATGAATGCAAGCATGAATGTAATATAATAATATATGTAATGTATGCAATATACAAGTTAATGAGATGTAATGTTCTATGTTAACACAAATCCTATATTACCTCATGTACCCCCTTACACTATGTTGACACTATCACACTTGACACATTGTTCACTTACACTTTGACACTCTTTGATATGTATACACTATGTATGCCCATTTAACCCTCACTTGCCCCTTTGTCATGTTCACATACACACACATAGCCTCTTAAATAAGTATTTATGAATATAGTTAACTTAGTTATGTATGTATATTATATATATGTTAGCATATTGTGTTGTAATATATAAGTTTATATAACCATTTGAAATGTCATGATTATAGACCTAATGTTGAATACCAATATATGCATGTGTATATATGTATAGACATATATAGCTTAAAGTAATAGATTACCTAGTGTATATTCAATGTGAATTCTTGCCTATTTGAGTATTGAATAATTGCATGCTATATAGAGTTGGGTGTATATTGGCTTGTATAGCCTTGTATTGATGTGTGCTTGCTAGGATAGTCTTGGTTAGGCCTAGTAAGACTTACTGGGTTAGGATATGACCTAGTTTGACCTAGTTTGACTAGTGCAGTTGACCAGAGTTGACCAAGGGTTGACTTTGGCCTAGTTTGACCTAGATTCATGTAGAATGTATTGTAGTACTTTATATTATCCTTCTGGACATGTTGTGACTTGTGCTGTTCTAATTAGGAGCCAGACACCTCTCCTCGGACAGTATCTTTACCTTGGACATTCAGATATCAGACGAGTACATTCTCTGATCATTTCATATCCTGTTTAGAATTATTTTCCTGCTTTAAATTACTTTACTTGATACTGTCACGTTGGTCACACGGATTGGTACTATATGGATCTTTTCATGAGATGTTATCCCCCTCGGGAGCATCGGATACTGCATGTTTTGTGCGTTTCACGAATCATCACGTATCTCTATGCTTCCTCTGATTCACGAATCGCTTGTGACACATGTACTCTCATGTTCATAGAGCCATCATGAATCACCTTCACGTATCACTCATTTTATGAGCCATGTGAAGTTTCACGAATCTTAACATAACTTGAACAGATCCTTGTGTATTGATTAGGGATGGGGGAGTAGAAATAGACATGTGAATATTATCCAAGTAGCTGTAGTCATGAATCACTCTCTTAGCTGTAGTCATGAATCTCCTATGCCATTCATATGTTTATATTTTACTCTGACTCACTAGTCACTGTTAGTTCTCTATGTATAGTAGATATTTCTATTACAGTTCTCTTTCTCTGTTTACATACTGTATTTTCTTCAGATCCTGTATCTTACTTTACTGCATGATTATATTTTCTAACCTGCTATGATTTGTTGAGATGTACTGTGCTCGCTCCAGTCCTGACTGGACCCGTTGATAAATTTTACGGATAGCCTGGAGGTTGCCTGCTAGCCTAGAGGAGACAGTAGAGGTTGCATAGATAGCTAGGGTTTTTGCTTATAGTTTATTTTCAGTCATCTTGAGTTGTATTTATGGATTACTGTATTTGAGTTTTGAGATGTATTCTGAGTTTGTATCTTAGACACTTAGACTTCTATCTGTTGTATCTCTTTTCGATTTCATGTTTTATCTATCTTCCTTTATGCTCTACCTTAGATGTGATTGAGTTTACATTCTGCTATGTCACCCCCATTCGGGGAGTATAAACTGTTTAGTCTTATACTGTTAGATGTATTGAGACCTAGGACAGCGTTCTACCGCCGACACTGCGGCGTAGGCTGGGCGTTGTTACGTTCTCGTGCCCTAACTCTAGGGTGCGGGTCGTGACATAAATGATCAAAGTGGACCCCAAGCGGCCCAAAAGTGGAAGAACATACATGCGATCAAAGAGAGTAGGAGGCCACCCATGCGGCCAGCCAAAGCTTATGCGGCCAAGAAAATAACTGAAAGGGGCCATGCGGCCAGCAAGAAAGATTCATGCAACCAGAAAAGACAAAAAGAGTGGAACCCGCAATAAATGCAAGCTTCCACTCAAGAAAAAGGAAAAGGGACACGTGGCCACTCCAGTACGGAGGCCATGTGGGACTCAACAATTAATGCAGCAAGGAAGGAAGTTCACGTGAACCATTTAATTGATGATCCACGTGAGACAATGATTACATGTAATATAATAAGCTAATGCATGCAATTATTTAATGAAAAGGTCATACGGCTCATATATTTCCATGCACATGCTAATGCTAGCAAGAGCAATTACATGCGGCTATATACAAATCTCATGCGGCCCACGTAAAATTTTTCCATGCGGTCAACCACAAATTTCCATACGGCTCACTTAAGCCATGCAAATGCTTAGGCCAAAATTTAATGCATGCTGGACATGCATTTCTAATGCATTCAAAGTATTTAAATATGCAAATCTATATGCGGCCATGCAATTGAAGCAAGCAAGCAAGGCTTGCTAGAAGAACCCATGCGGCTAGGCATTGATTGCTACTCATGCGGCTACATTCAAATAATAGGCCCAGCAATTGCTTTAAGGTGAATGCAACATTAAATACTATTTAATATGGGCCTGGAATTACTTTTAATCCTAATTAGCATTTAATGCTTAGTATAAAGCATAAAAAAATGCTTTTCCAGGAAAAGCATTTAAAGCTTGAATGACATTTAATGCTTATAATGCATGGGAATGCTTTTCCAAGAAAAGCATTTAAAGCTTAAATGGCATTTAATGCTTATAATGCAAGCATGCAATGCTTCCATCTCATGCGGCTATGCTTCCATCCCATGCGGCTATGCTTCTTTGCATGCATTATTACACCACTACATGCGGCTAGGGCTTGGTGTTTCCAAGCAAAATACACATTTGTGCGCTAATGCATTATTTCTAATGCTTAGTCTCCATGCGGCTCATATTATTTCATATGCGGCTAGCTACTGTGGATTGCATGCATGCAAGGAAATATTAAAAGTAAGTAATATTTAAGAGCAAGCCATATGCGGCTCACTTGCATGCTAGTGTATGCAATATTTAATGCATGCATGCAATTAATGATTGCAAGGCCATGCGGCTAGAAAACCACTTGCCGCATGAAATAGTCATGCGGTCAAGTACTGTCCTTCTCCTCAATTCAGAGAAGAAAAATACCATGAAGCCATACTTCCAAGCTCCATAATTCCATCATCCAGAGTACAAATTCGAACTTCCATAGGTCAAAATGGGACAGAATAAAATTCTCTACAACATGGAACCATCAAAACTTGGAAATAATAAGGTTAAACAGATCAAACCCAAAAAAATCCAAAATACCACAAAACTAGATCTACAAGATTTTAACCATGGAAATAAAAAATGCTAAGTACTAAAGTGGGTTAGAAACACATGAGAAAGACAATAGAACAATAAAAATGGGGTTCCTCCATGAAGCAAGATGTACTTGCCTAAGCTCTCCACTCTCTCTCTGGTAGGTGAAGAGTAAAGATGGAGAAGAAGAAATGAGTAATGAGTAATAATGGAAGAGAGAGAGTAGAATTAATATTTATGGTGGGAGTGGTGGTAGGTGGGAGTGGTTTTCCACATAAAACCAAACCAACCCACAAAACCGAACCAAACCAAGCCAATGCAATCCCATGAGGAACCATGCTAATGCAACATGCAAAATAAAACCAAAGGCTAACTAATTATGACAAACCAAAATACGAGCCCGAAATACGTACACGTATTCCCAATACGTAATACGAACTACGGGCATTACACCATGTGTCCAATACAGTTGGCCCACGATCAAATAACTGTCAACGCAGTCTGATGTCTGCGCGGTCCAATGCATGCGCAATCCATCTTGCGCAATCCAGAATAACTAAAAATTAGTTATTTCCAGAACTCTATAAATAGAGTTTCAAGTCCTTCCTAGGGGGGATCACATAGAGATCAGAAAAATCAGAATCAAGAGCAGAGAGTTCAGGAGTTCTTATCCAAGTGCTACTGTATTCTTCAGAGGCTACCGCCTTCAACTTCAGAGGCTACCGTCTTCAAAGTTCACATCGTCCAAGGGATAAAGCGATCGTCATTCAGATCGGATTCCTATAGTTGTACTTTTCCAGAATTCTTGTAATCTTCTTACAAAGTTTGTGAAATAAAGATCAACTTTTATTTTTGCAAACAAAATGGCGACTCTGCTGGGGACGACTTTCTCCTCCGATGAGGAAGTGACAACTCAATGTGACGTTGCGTCTATCGGAAAGACGCAGAAGACGCTGGTTGTAAAAGTCTACCAGACGACCTACGAGGCGATGATCACCTCCAGGACCACCCCTCGCACTGCAACAACTTCTGCCACGAGTAAAGTTCACCCAGTGTGGGTCCCCAAGACTGTTGCGCAGTCTACTGCCTCTGCTGCTCAACCTGCTGCGCAGTCCACTGTCTCTGCTGCTGCCTCTGCTGCGCAGTCTGCTGCTACTGCCCATGCACAGTATGCTGCTCCCCTTGCCAGTGCACAACCTATTTCCTATGCTGCTCTGTCAAAGTGCAAGACTCCTCTTCCTCTGGCGCAGCTGGCTGCAACATTGCCTGCACAATCCACCACTCCAGCAACCAAAGTACAACTCAAGCATTCTGGCATCAAGACTCCTGCTACGAAAGCTGCTGTGACTGTGGCCAGAAGACCTTCTGCCAGAGTTACTCATGCGCAACCTGCCAGTGCGCCAACAGCCACTTCAGTCCCTGTGCAAACTGCGCCAGCGCAGTCTAAGAGAGACAGCCCTTTGGCTAATCTCTCTTCTTCTCACAGCAAGGAAAAAACCTCTGCTCCTCTTCTCAAGCACCCTGTTGCTCCAGTGCAATCCACTAGGGGTAGTCTCACTACACCAAAATAGACAATTTGAAACATTAAGGTTTTTTGGTTTTGAAACGGTGTATAAACGTTCCTAGGGTTTGGAACACATGGTATCCATTCCAAATTTATCAAATGTTTCTAAAATCATTTTGTCTAAAAATAATTGTTTATTATATTTTGCGGAACAGTTTGAAAGCGTTTTAAGTTGTGTTCAACAAACATCCATTGTCCATGTGAGGTTAAAAAAAGTGTTCCATAGAATAGAATACTCCCCCCCTCTCTCTCTCTCTCTCACCGCCGCAAGCCTCTCATCTGGTCTGGCCGGGGAAGCTCTGCACGCTCTCCTCTCATCTGTTCTGGCCGGGGAAGCTCTGCACGCTCTCCGCTCCATCTGGTCAGTAATCCCCACATGCCCTCTCTCTCACACCCGTCCTCATGCCCCCCCCCCGCCCTCTCTTTTTCTCTCATATTCTAAAATCTTATTGATCACTCACAATACTTTGATTAGGATTACGTCTATAATGGTTAGGGTTTCATTGTGATAGCTAGGGTTTCATTGTGATAGCTAGGGTTTTATTGTGATATATAGGGTTTCAGACTCTTGGTCTGGCGTTCCCAGATCCAATAAATTGAGGGTTCTTAAATTGAGGTACAGATTTAGACTCGTGAAATCTGTTTTTTTTTTGGGATTAATGTGACTAATTCATGTGAAATATGATTCCATGGATCAATGGTTTAGTCAATAGGTACATATCTTCATTTGGATGGTCTTCACGTAACAGAAAACTTATATTTGCTATCTTTGTATTCCTTTTCGATCTTCATTTGAAATATGTCATTTGTTTCTTATTATTTCTTCATTCTGTTTTCCAGGTACATTTTGGTTTCCATCGAAGTACAGTTGGAATTTCAGTTCTATATTTCGATAAAGGTTACATTGTTTATTGTGTGTAATTTGATTTTTGCACTATTGTTTCTTTCTAACAAAATAAAGTGTGTGAGTCGAATTGGTTGAATTGTTGTCAATTCATGATAGTCTAGTCGTGTCATATTCATGTTCCTACAACACAGTTAATAATGCACATAGTCACGAGTTAAAAATTAGAAAGTTATACATAATTGATATTGTCAAACATTAATCGTTCTCTCTGGATAATTTTTTTTACTGAAGAATTACAGTCTACTATCTTCAGCTAATTGCTAATGTTGTTTCTTGAGAAAAAACTGTATGCATTAAGAGTCCTCATGTATATGTGATCATTTTTTTTCTACTATCAATTAAGAGTCCTGGTATCAATTAGCAGGATCCTCCTATTAAAGGTTTGGATTATGGAATATGGACCTTTGCCATTGGTTTAATTTCTTTTTGCAATTGGATGCCTTGCAGCTTCGATATCATTTTAGGCGCAAATCGTCAAGATGAGAGCGCATTTTAAACGTATACTTTCCTTCCGGTTACATTTTTCATCTATATGCAAAACATCATGAGAATGGATCAAAATTCTAGTTCATGCATGTTACTGAATAGCTCTTTGCCCTTCCTGTTACCAAGCAAGGGAAATCAAGTATTAATGACCTATTTGTTTGATAATTCTCTGAGTTTAGCACTTTCTTATGGGATTCTCCTTTCCTAGAGGAGTGAGTACGTACAATATATCTACATATCTGCATAATTATAAGATGCTTCTTGTCTGATCGATGTTGAAATATTGATATAGTTTTAACACCTTGCAACATAAATAGTTACCTACGGATCCTGGGTAAATATGTCTAATATTTATATGTCTAATCCTTTCCTAAATGATCCTGGGTAAATATGTCTACTGTTCGATGTTGAAATATGTCTACTCCTTTCCTAGTGGAATGATCCTAGGTAAATATGTCTAATATTTTATATGATCATGCTTTTCTAGAAAAAAAGTAGAGTATGTCCTAAGTTTCCTAGTGGAATGATCGTGGGAAGTTGGAACCTTTATGATGAGTCAATTAGCTAGTTTCTTTAGGAATCTGAGAAAACAATTTTTGTCACCATTATTGATTCTAAGTTTCCAGTAAAGAGTTCTGTTCAGTTTAATCTTTTCATGTATACTAGTTGCTCTATAATACACTCACAGACTGGATATCTCAATTAAGAGCTTTACATGTTTATATAAATATGAAAGGAAATTATATCACTGTTCCTTTTTCTTGGAGAATGTCGCTTGGCAATAATGTTTAAAATTTAGTAGTTTAAGTTCTAGTATTTTCTTATTGTGTTATGTAAATAAATAATCATTTACTTTTTGTTGATACTGAAGATTTAAGTAGTTTTAGTTCCAGGATATTTTGTTTTAAGCTAAAACTCATAAGCAAGCTGTTTGCCAAAGGAACACATGTTGGATTTTGGTATAAAATGTTTTCATATACTTCTTAGGCATGGGCATAATCATAAGGTAACCTACCTTGTAATAATATTGTTATCATGGTGTGTAATACTTGACTTGCAATTGCTACCACGATATTCTTAGATATTATTTTCAGAAGTATTGCAAAATTAAGAGAGTTGAACCTGTAGAAAAGTGGAATTTGATGCAAAACTGTTGTGTATTCAGTTTATTTTGAAGAGACATAATAGGGATGGTAATAGAAACTAAGAGGAACCTTATGATTGTACCAAAAATAAATGCTCCTAATGACATGAAAGCATCGACCTGTGCCAGTTATACCATCACAAATGCATGTCACTTTGAAACAAAGCATCAGGTCACTACATATAAACTACTCATTATCACAAAACCCTTGGGACATTATCCTTCTTATTCAAACCTTTTTACAGACCAAGAGAAGGAGAGCCCAAGTAGCTCGCTAGAGAGTTATTACAGGTTTCATTCATCATCATAACCATATATCTGCTTCACTAATCTCTTCCTGCAAGCTTATGCTTATATATGAAGATACCTATCTTATTTTTGGTACATCAGGATCAAATAGTCTTTACCTTCTACAGAAACTCATTGACTGTTTTCTCCCCTATAACACATGTTGCCTACTTTGTCGATGTTAATGTGAAAACCATTCTAAATTATTAAGAAATTATAGTACTATGCAGCGTTAGTTCTGAAGCTAATGGCAATTTGCATTGTCAAGCATTCAATGGAGCTCATTCATCTCCTTACCGGATGTCACAACAACATTCGTCGTAACTGTCTTGGTTGATACATACAAATCGAAACTTGTTCTTCTCTAGCAAATACTATATAAGATTTTAATATAGTTTCCACTTTACTCTTATTATGTTCCTTAATATCCAAGCACAAACTTTACTATATACATATTTTAAATATATATACATTTGCATAGGTATATATATTTAACCATGCTCTTTTGTCTAGATTCTGTAGAGTTATTGTGTCAGATACCCCGTGTCCCTGTCAAAAAGTCATGCGCCTTGACTGCGCCTTGCATCTTTGACTACCTTGGGTTGTAGTCAGCTGTAAAAGAGGGCATGCAGGAAAAAATGAATTTTCTGTAATAGGAAATTAGGAACTTTAAGCATAACAACTTATTACTGAGGAAATCTCATCCTGTACTGTAAGCATGTGATATGATGGTAAAGAGCATCTAACATTTTGGAATGTTGATGGTGTCTATGCCAAACACACAAATTTTTGTGGGGACCACATATTCTAGAGCAGCATTCCTGCTTACTCAACACACCTCTACCTGGTAATGTTGTAATTCCGAATACAGTGAGCAAAACATGTATACATTGGTTACATGTACATGAAATAAAGGTATTGGCTGACTATTTGAGATATTTCCCTTTGACTACAGCTCCACAGATTATAGTGCATCATTCCTGCTTACTGAACACCCCTCTAGCTGGTAATGTTGTTATTCCGAATTCGGTGAGGCAAACATGTATACAATGGTTGCATGTACCTGAAATAAAGGTATTGGCTGATTATTTGAGATATTTCCCTTTGACTACAGATTCTACAGCAACATTCCTGTTTACTGAACACACCTCTTAATGGTAATGTTGTTATTCCAAATTCGGGGAGGCAAATATGTATACAATGGTTACATATACATGAAATAAACGTATTGGCTAGTTTTTTAGATATTTCCCTTTGACTACAGCTCCACAGATTCTAGAGTAGCATTCCTGCTTACTGAACATACCTCTAGCTGGTAATGTTGTTATTCCAAATTCGGCGAGGCAAACATGTATACATATACGATGGGTACATATGTACATGCAATAACGGTATTAGCTGATTTATTGAGATATTTCCCTTTGTCTACAGCTCATAGCTATTGGAAGAACTATCATAGGGTTCATTGGACTTTGATGAGTGGGTTTATTGAGTAATTTATTGCTTTACTTTTGGATGGAACAGAGATGAGCCTCTAAGCATGAGCCTGCTTTCTGTTTTTGGTGATAGATGGACAATATGAACAATGAAAACTATGGATACTTGTGGCTTGTACAGCTTATTTACTATTATTGCTCTTTTCTTCTTACTCTTTTCATGTAGTTGTTCTTGTGACTGATATTGCTATAGGAGAAAAGCAATTACCTGAAAAGCATACTACAAAAAGTTCATGGAGCATATTCTTCAAAATTTCTATATATATATATATATATATATATATATATATATATATATATATATATATATATAAAGCTTCTGTCAAAAATAATAATATTTAATTTCGGTCTAATCCTATAGATACATGATAACATGTTATAGTGATAAATAGAGAATGCAAAGATAAGTTTGCATTGAAGTTGGTGGCAGTATTGGTGTCAGATTAGGTTGGCTGTATTGGAAGGTAAGAGCGAAGCCATATAAGCACTTGGAAATGGAAGTTATTGGTTTTAACTTTATAACTTGAGGATGTTCCAAATTATTTGAAAAAATGCAAACTTTTAGTAGAGAGCAGTTAATTTTGAAAGCAGAAGCATAGGATTTTGGAAAAAAAAAGTGTAAGCTTTCATCTGTTGGACCTTTCTCCATAAGTTACACTAAAATTTTCGACGAGTAAACTTCAAACTGTACATGAAGTGAGCTTCATAGCCAGCTTAAAACGCAGGAGGAAGTCTAATTAGAACTGCCTAAATAATTTTAAGCATATGTTGTACAATTTTAGATGGCAATCCAGAAATGTTGTTTTGCTTCGTCATACTAACTTGCTATTTTACTCATCTCAGCTACTCAAATTTCTAATGCTAGTTAAGATTGCTATTTGGTACCTGTTTTCTTTTTACGTCATTTTACTTTAAAGGTTGCTTGTTGCAGTCTTTCTACTATCTTCTTTCTTAAAAAACTTACTATTAGTAGTTGGATCCATTATCACTTCTCATTTAGTGAGGGATTGCATTTTCATGTTTCTTGTCATATTCGTGGCTCTTATGTACGAGTCTCTGCATAATCTCATTTAATATCTAATTTCTTCTTCATAATATCTATAGCCTCTATAGCATTATTGTAACATTGATCTGTATCAAATGGTGCCATTGTGAGGTTGATCCAGTAGGACAAGTGGTAACTGGTCACTTTAAGAAACATTATATGTGGTAAACTTAACTTTATAAGAACATACCATAGGTGTAAATAAATGAAATCGTTTCATGCGTTGATTGCTTCTAATTCATCTAACTTGCTTACTTGCTTTCAATATAAATCAAGCCCCTGTTTATATATAGAACTTAGTATCCGTGTGTATCCTGCTGGGTATCCTACTGTTGCTTTATAGCATGTGTCTATGAAATCTAGATAGAATTAAGTGATCTTCATCATTATGATCTCTATACCAATATGCAGACTAGTATCGCAATGTAGAGGGCAAGTGTCAGCTATTAGCCAATTTTTTATTTATTTAGTTATGTTCAACATCACTCTTGTCATTGTATCAAGATGGTAATTTCTTGGGGATTACACATCCTCTATAAGGATAATAACATTGATTATCCCATGGTTTTGTCCCAAACATTGCTCTAAACTAGAGATTGCAACTCCATTCAGCTTGACCTGTAATATATTTGTGAGTAGCCATCAGCTTGACCGTGAGTAGCTATTAGCTTGACCTATTTTTCCAATAAAAGTCATCATCACCACCTTCACTGAGTGTAGCCATCAGCTTACTGCATTGACTTCTCATGCCAACAGTTGTTACCAGCATTCTACAAGAACCACCTTGGACCTTGGTTCCAGATGGAAGAAAAGGATATTCTATGCTGACAGCAACATATTCGCTCTCTCCGGTTAGACTAGATTCATTGATCAACAGAGAGAACCCAGATACAAACAAAATACAACTTATAAGATCAAGAAATGGGTAGATACCTTAACTTTCTTGAGTAGATCATAGCCAGTCATCTCAGACATACAGTAGTCTGTAATTAGAAGATTCACCTCAAGCTCCCGAAGAAACCAATTAAATGCGCCATTAGAACACAACTCAAATATCACAAACCAGAAAAAAAAACAAATATTAACCATGTTCAGAGTAATCAAGCACCTGCTGATCAGGAGAGACCGGGTACTCCACAGCCTTGCTCCCAGAATCAACTGTAGTAACTGTTGCACAACAACAACAAGAGCCATCAAATATTGATTGAAGCATGAAATGACTTTTTTTTATATTTATTTTGGTTCAACTACTATATATATCAAGCTAGCTACCTTGCTATATATATGTATATATGTACCTTGAAAAGAAGAGGTCCTGAGGAGCCTCTCAATGAACTTCCTGTCCAAGTGGCTGTCATCCATAGCAAGGACATGGAACTGAGACTCAGCTACTATAGCCATTGTTGATACAAGAACTTGGTTGTTGTTGTTACTGTTGATGATGATGATGATAAGGAAGGAGGAGCAAATGAAGTGGTGGGCGCTTTGGTATTATTGTTGCAAATGTTGTATTTTGTTTGGAGGAAGAAGATCATAAATAGAAAATTTCTGCCTAAACCCATTCCTCGTAACCTGAATGGAAATCTTCATTTCATACTGTAGATCCTTTACTTTCTATCTTTGGAGGGAAAAAGGAAGTATACAGCTTATTCAAGAGATAATTTGTTGAGTTTCATATTGATAATGTCTTTGTCATTGACTAATATATTCTAGGCTGTTTAGAAGAAGTTTTTTTTTTATAGAAGAAGTTGCAAGTTCCATTTCATTCTTTTATTAGTGTGATATAATTTGATTAGTCATTGACATACTTGTCTTAGCTCTATAAATTTTATTGAATTATTTGCTTTTGTTCTGAATAGGTTCCTGAGAAAGCTTTTCACTGAAGATTTGCCTCGATTTTTGTGCGCACGAAGGAAGATTGTTGTTGATTTTCAGAAAGGCAAGCATTAGGCCATGTTTCAGATAATTTCAAAATGGATGCAACCGAAGGAAACAAACATTTTTTTGGGGAGCTGTTAGTAGCTGTAGTTGATGCTCGAAAACTTGCTTGTTATTTTTGGTATCTGTTCCATTTTTGTTTACTTGAGAATCGATGTCAAATTTGTTTAAGGTTATAAAAATACTTGTAGTTTCTTTTGAGATCATAATAGTGTATGAGATACTGTCCCTGAATTCCTCTTCCCCGTTTTGGCATTCAATGTGGCTTCTCTTGTGTGTGTTTGACTGTGTACATCAATTATGTACACTGTAAGCCAAGGTACATCTATTATGTAAACAGTGGATCAACTGTTCAAATTGTTGCTCAAATTTCTCAAATGTTCACTCATTGACTATTGTGTTTAAGCTATTACTTATTTTTGTCAGATTTAGAATAGTAAAAAAGTTGATGGATGAAAGTATAATATGGTCTGCCTATATTCTTGATACCATCATTTAATGTATTCAGTTTAGAAACTATTAGGTTTAATTGTGGTTCCAACTAAAAATTGGAATCCAAAAATAAAATTAAAAAATAAATAGGTACGCTAATAAAATGTTGCAAAACTAGCCATAAGGATAATGAAAAAGTGTTACAATTTATATTTAGGAACGAGCCGAACGTGTTCCAAACTGACATTTAGAAACATTTCAACGACGTTCCAAAAATAATTTAGAAACACATTACATATGTTCCAACATCTACTTTTGGAACGTTGTATAACTGTTCCAAACCAAATTTAGGAACGTGGTCTAAGTGTTCCAAATATTGCAACGCCACTTTTAGGAACGGTTATGATATGTTCCTAAAAATATTGGGAACATACAAAAATTGTTCCTAAAGGCCTTTTTTGGTGTAGTGTCTTTTGACTATTCCTCCTCCTCCCCAGAACAAAGAAAAAGGCCCATTGGTCATTTCTCAAACTTCCTTGTCCCACGACTTGGAAGACAACAGAGGAAAACGCTCTTTTGCTAACCCTTCTTCACAAAACAAAGGAAAAGGCCCTTTGGTCTTTTCTCAGTCTTCTTCGGTTTTTACCGTAGAAGATCAATCTGAACGTGCCTCGACACCAGTCAGTACAAGAATTCTTTCAAACAAGGGTTCTTCTTCCCTCCTTGTCAAAGGGAAGTATACTGATCAAAGAGGTATTCTGCCTACTCCGGTAGCAGAGTTCCAAGATCTTCCAACTCTCAAGATATCCCGTTCGAAACAGGGAAAATTGTTGGTGTCTCAGATAGAAACCCCTAGGGGTGAGTTTGCTGATCTAAGAACTTATCTCAATCGACCAACTTCGGTGAAACGCAAACAGCCAATGCCGAAGACCAACCAGCATCAGAGGTAAATTTCCAGGATCAAAAATCCTGATACCTATACAAATGAAATGAGTACTTCCTTGTACACTCAAGGGACAAAACATTTGAAGAACCGGAACCATGTTCTGAATGTTGTCAAAGAACATATCCCTCGAACTTCTTCTCGTTCCGTCATTATTCTCGATCTCCGAGAGCATCTCAAGCAAAAGCGGGACAACTTCTCAACAACTCCAGTGCAACCACTTGGACACCATTATAATCACAAGGTTGTCATCAAGTGTTGTTGTCAGACAACAAGACGATCTGTCTTCGATCGTCTGAACTTTACAAACTTTGAACCTATGTCAGAAGATAAAGACGAAGTTTTATACGCTTCCGTCAACATGACTTTCCGAGACACTGGGGGTAGGAAGTGCTCTAAGCACGGCAAGCCTCGCAAGCCAAGCCAGCGGTATTTGGATCTACTCCAAGAATCTTCTGAAGGAGTATTCCAACATACCCGATCCCGAAGCCGAGACACAATCGGTCAAAGGAATCTTCAAGATCCTTCTGGTTATCTTCCTCTTTCTCATTCAGAAGATGATTCTTTCTCCGACTACGATGCATACAGCGAAAGTTCGGAACAGACAGTGTCCTCCACTGTACCTAAAGAAGTGACAGCTTATGTTGTCACTGAAGACCCAGATGCTTCTAGTTCGGCTAGCCAAGAACAGCGAATAGCTGCACTAGAAGACAAGTTGAAGACCATGGCCGAAATGGTTGCAAGTATGCATTCTATCATCGTGGCCCAGCATACAGTACCACCGATCGTACCCGCACCAAATCCTAAAATCATAGCATCGTCGGTGCCTGTCAATGCAGGGCTGGGGGTAGCATCTCCTCAAATACCTCCTGTACAGATTCAACCTACACCCAGTCAATCAGGTGCTGGGGGTAGTGCTTACCACGCTGTTCCTCTCCCTAATACTGTGATTCAGCCTGCTCCTTCTACATCAGTAGAGGATGCCAATGAAGCTGTCAAGCTCCTGCGTACTCAGTTCGAGGCCTTCAAAGAGAAGGACAAGTTGCAGAGTTTGGGGATCAAACAACCTTACCCAGTTGAATGGAAGGAAGTCCCATTTCCTCCAAAGTATAAAATCCCAACAATCTCGCTGTTTGATGGCAGCACTTCTCCTAGTCAGTTCATTAACCACTTCGAGGTAATGACTGTCCAACTTCAGCCAAATGATGCTCTTCTTACCAGAGTATTCGTCGGCTGTTTAGCCGGTATGGCATACGATTGGTACAGAAGCTTGCCCGATGGCTGTATCACCTCCTTCTCAGGTCTAAAACAAATCTTCTTAGAACGATTCTATGAGGGGATCAACGACATGACCATGTCAGCCCTCAATAAAATCAAACAAAGACACAATGAAACTGCTGAGAGTTTCATTGAAAGGTTCCGCCGAGAAGCTTTAAAAATGCCTCCTGGAACTCCAGCCGCTGTGACCATAGACACCTGTAAGGCAAATCTTTTGCCTATCATCAGCATGTGGACGGGGTCAACTCAGTTCCAAGATTGGCCATCCTTCATTGTCAATGCTAAAGCAGCTGAAGTTAGCACCGACAAGTTCAAGCAGCTAGGGGTACAAATGTCTAACCCCGACCGGGATGAACACCAGACATCGGGTGGTGGTAATCACCAGAACAACCGCAAGGGAAAAGAAACTTTGAATATCAACTTGAAGAACAAAGAATCTTTGGCGGTCAACATAGCTCCACCTACGTCTGCTTCTACTCCTTCAGCACCTCCACCAAGGGAACCTCGTCCGAAAGTAGAGTACTCTTTTGACGAGAATGACACCGTGAACATCTTTGATTGCTTGATCAAAAGCAATAAGCTCCAGCTCCCAGACCCGAAGAAGCCTGATGAGGTCGGTAAGACTGATCATCCTAAGTACTGTGTCTATCACAGGTTCATTGGGTATCCCACTCGAGCATGTTATGTGCTCAAAGGCAAGATCCAAGAGCTGGTCAACGCTGGTGTTGTCACTCTGCAGCAAGATAAGAAGACTGTTACCGCAAACATGGTATCAGTTCAATTCGGTGATTTCCCGCTACAGATGGTACAATACGGTGTCATCCCTATCCCCAAAGCTACTCTTGAGATCGAGAATCTCCCTCCTCCACGAAGTGAAGGTCTTGTCCCCTTGTCTCTTGACAATGGCAAGATTATGTGGATCCACCCTGATCTTGCCTCTGAGTTCGAACTTCCCTCTTCCTCCAAGAAGAAAGACCCCTCCAAGGGTAAGACAAAATTTTGCAATATGGTATCTTTTGACCCCATAGTTGATGAGGAAATCCTGCTGGGCACCAGATCAGGGAAAGCCTATCTAAAGGATTATTTCGAAGCTCAGGAAAATCCTGCTTCTTCTTCTAAGCCCGCTCCAGTACAACCTGTTTCCACTGAGGACATCCCTTCTGCATCCTCACCGGTTGTAGAACCCACTCCTCACAAGCCGCCGGTAGCTGACAAAGGCAAACAATAAGTCCGCTTCGACAAACCTTTGAAGAAGTCACCTTCTTCCGGACTTGAAAAGCCTTACAACTTTGATATCTTGGCTCAGTTAGCCAATACACCGGCCCGGCTGTCAATCTTCGAGCTCTTGCGCCTCTCCAAAGAGACTCGGAAAACTCTGAGTGAGGCTCTCATGCATGCAGAAACTTGTCTAGCCCTTCTAAAGAAGCCGAAAGCAGAACCAGTCTCCTGCCTCCATTGTCATAGTGTGTTGGAGTTAATTCCAAACATAACTTTTACACAGGATAACATGCTGATGGAAGATAATAGGTACGACCGTCCTCTATACTATACATGATATGTCGACTCGATGAAAGTCGATCGTATTCTGATAGATCCAGGGTCTGCTCTCAGTATCATGCCGAAGACAATGTTAGATGCATTGAAGATCCCAGTGCATAGTCTTTCCAGTACAATCACCACCATCCTTGGATTTAATCAGGGAAGGAGTAAGCCTCTAGGCAAGATTCGCCTAAAACTTCAAATAGGCAATCTTCGCACAAAGGTGACCTTCTACATTATTGACAACCATGGTTGTTCTTATAATGCTCTGTTGGGAAGACCATTTCTGTATGAACACAACATTGTTCCTTCGACTCTCCATCAATGTTTTAAATATGTCGATGACAATGGAGAGGTTCAAAAGGAGGTTGCTGATCTCTATCCTTTCAAAGGTGTCAAAGCATACTGTAATGATGCTCGTATGTACAAAGATGAGTTTATGAAAGTAGTGCTGTCTCTGGATACTGAAGAAGAACAAGAAGCAGTGCCTAATGACACCCTCATTATACCTGTCAAAGGGCGTATTTTTCGTCCTCAGTCCTCCAAACCACTGGCTATTCACTTGCCAGTCCAGAAGCAACCAACTGATGATGGTCAGGATCAAAGGGAGCTCACCTCTTCTGAGCCACTTGTTATTGACTTACGTCGTAACAAGGAAAAAAGGCAGCTCACCTCTTCTGAGCCACTTGTTATTGATTTATCTCATAACAAGGATAAAAGGGAGCTCACCTCCTCTGAGCCGCTTGTTATCGACCTCCGTCGTGACAAGGCCGATCCTCCTCCACGTTCTTCTTCTCCCCCTCTTGTAATCAATCTGACCAAGCCTGCTAAGGCTAAAGGTCCTGCTGTAAATACAGATGTACAAATCAATGAAAAATCATCTACTTTCCAGTATACTGATGTCATTTATCATGCTAAGTGCTATTTGGATATGTTAGATAGCTTTCAGTCAATTACAATGGGAGTTGTACAATCTCTTCAAACAGAAGTCTTACTCGAACATCCAAATGATTCATATGGTATTGTTCCCGCTCGAAAGAAAGGCGAAAGTCCAATACTTTTTAGTAAAGGACCAGAACAACAATTCAGCTATACGGATGATAGCAAAAGTAACGATACGGGGCATCTTCAACTCCGTCGTTACAGTCAACAATCAAAAGATATCATCCGAAAGATGGGTTATGACTTCAAGAATAGCCTCAACTACGGCAAGGGTAGAAGAACTCCTATCCGTACGACTGTTCCGAAAGGAAAGTCAGAGATGTACTATAGCAGGACCAAAAGAGGTCTCGGATATTCTTTACCTCCAGTATTATCCCCAGCAGCCTCTGAATCCGATAGCGATGAGCGCTCTAACTCTTCTGATTCCCGATCATGGAATTCTGACACCAGCATTGGTCAAGTTCATCGATTGACTGTATCTTCTAACATGGTCTCCGTCGAACTTCCAGAAGGCTATGACGAGGATGTTGAAGAAAATCTTGAAACAGATCCTTGGGCTCAACGAATGGATATCCAATAGGAACTCCGATTCGAACAAAGGAAACCTCCTACTGAAGATCAATTAGTTCAGATTGATGTAGGAGAGAGCGGGTCACCTCGTCCAATATTCATCAGCAAGAACCTTTCGGTCAAACAGCAACAACGACGCTTCAAGCCAGAAATGATGGACGTAATCGACGATGAAGTCAAGAAGCTCATCGCTTGTGGCTTTATTCGAGAAGAGCAGCATCCTGATTGGGTAGCCAATATCGTCCCAGTTCTAAAGAAAACCGGAAAAGTTCGAGTCTGTATCGACTTTCGGGATCTTAATGAAGCATGTCCAAAAGATGAATTTCCTCTCCCTATCACGGACGTCATGATTGACAACACCTGTGGGTTCGAGCGAATATCTTTCATGGACGGATTCTCCGGATACAATCAGATTCGGATGAATCCTGAAGATTAAAAACACACTTCTTTCCGCACTCCTCGCGGAGTCTACTGCTATACTGTAATGCCATTTGGTCTCAAAAACGCTGGTGCAACATACCAACGAGCCATGAGTACCATCTTTCGAGATCATCTGCGCAAGACTGTCGAATGCTACGTCGACGATATTGCTGTCAAAAGTCGTCTAAAGTAAGATCATATCCAAGACTTGAGAACTATCTTCAATCTAATGCGCCAACATCAACTCAAAATGAATTCCACTAAGTCATTCTTGGGTGTCTCTAGTGGAAAATTTCTCGGCTTCGTCATTACCTCTAAGGGTATACACGTGGATCCCGAGAAGATCAAAGCCATTCCAGATATGCGTCCTCCACACAACCTAAAAGAGCTACGAGGATTCCAAGGTCGACTTGCGTACATCAGGAGGTTCATTTCGAATCTGTCTGGATGCTGTAGACCATTTACTCAGCTAATGAAGAAAGGTGTATCTTTCATCTGGACCGAAGAATGTCAACGAGCATTTGACGACATAAAGCGGTATCTCATGAACCCACCAGTCTTGGTGCCACCAATCTCTAGCATACCATTCTTAATGTATGTCCGTGCTATGGACCATTTATTGGGTGCTTTACTTGCCCAAAAGAACAAGGAAGGCCACGAATAAGCCATCTATTATCTCAGTCGTACTATGATTGGTACTGAACACCGTTATAGTCCGGTCGAAAAAGAATGCCTAGCTCTTATGTTTGCTGTTCAGAAGACTCGGCATTACATCATTGGTCAAACCATTCATGTCATATCACGAGTTAATCCTCATTGGGTACTGATAAAGAAGCCTAGCACACTCAATTCTCGGTTGGCTACATGGGCCATTCTGCTAGCCCAATATGACATGGTATATGTTCTTCAAAAATCTGTCAAAGGTCAAACACTGGCAGATTTCTTAGCGGCTCATCCTGTTCCAGAGACATCCAAACTCTATGATGAAATTCCAGACGAGACATTGGAATCTAATATGATCTCCGAAGAATTTCCTACTTGGCGCTTATTCTTTGATGGTGCATCCAGGATTGGACCCAATGGTGCCATTGTCGCAGGAGTTGGAGTTGTTCTTGTTTCTCCAGACGGGTCAGCTATTCAAAGAGCATACTCCTTAGATGAACCTTGCTCCAACAACGTAGCAGAATACAATGCTCTACTCATTGGCCTTCAGCTAGATAAACAACTGGACGTCGAGTATCTTGAAGTCTATGGTGACTCCAAGCTGGTTGTTAACCAGGTTAGAGAAACCTATGAAGTTCGCCATCAAGACCTAGTGCCTTACTATGAAGCGGCAATCAACATGGCTACATTATTCAAAGCCTTCTTCATCGAATATGTCTGTCGAGATTGCAATACTGAAGCCGACGCTTTGGCCAATCTTGCAGCAGTCTTAGCCATCCCTATAAAAAGACAGCAGGTGGTGGTTATCTCTAATCGGGAATTGTTCTGCGTCAAAAACAATCGTAATATTGAGTTCAGTAATCTTACTGAAGCCAATGTTATCAGTGAAGATTAGAGAACTCCCTTCATCGACTTCGTAGTTCATGATATACTCCCTGAAGATCCCAAGGAGGCTACGAATATTCGTCGGCGGTCTTTGCGATTCTACTATAATCAGACCACCAAAACTCTTTACCGGTGGACTTATGACGGTCTTCTTTTGCGCTGTCTTGCTGGTGATGAAGCGGAGCAAGTATTGTATGAAGCTCACAATGGTGTCTGCGGAGCACATCAACCCGGTCCTAAACTACAGGATCGCATCCGACGCATGGGTTACTACTGGCCCTCTATGGTATCTGATGCCATCGAATATGCGAGGAAATGTTGAGCTTGTCAAATCCACGCAGATTTTATTCATCAACCGTCGGAATTCCTTCATCCGACTGTTGCTTCCTGGCCTTTTGAATCTTGGGGCATGGACATCATAGGTCCCATCAATCCTCCTTCTTCTAGAGGACATCGGTTCATACTGGCAATAACCGACTACTTCTCCAAATGGGCCGAAGCTATACCATTGGCTGAAGTCAAGGCCAGTAGCGTCATTAACTTCGTCAAACACCATGTCATCTATAGATTTGGTGTACCTCGAAGAATCATTCATGATAACGGACCTCAGTTCATCTGTAACACCCAGTTTTTCAGAAGAGGGTAATTTTAAAATTTTGTAATTGTAATTATTATTTATTGATATTATTTCATATTATGATTTTTAGTGATTTTTAATTATTTTTAAACTATTTAAATTCATGACTTGTAATTTTTGGTATTTTGCTAGTGAACAGTAGAGACTGCCTACCCTAGAGCCTAGCTATGTGATTAGGGTATTTTTGACATTTTTAGGGTTATTTGAATTTATTATAATTTATTTGAATTTATGAGAATTTTTAGAATTTATTTTGGAATTGTTTGAATGAGGGTTGACTAGGTTGACTTTGACTAGCAATGACCTTGGTGGGCTAACCTAGAAGCTAACCCTAGTTGTGTTTGGACTTGGTTAGGTCATGTAACCCTAGTTAGACTAGAGTTAACCTATGGTTTAGTCATTTAAACCCAAGTTAGAATAGAAGGCATTTAGACACAAGTCATGACTTGTGATTTGAACCATTGATTAATGACTAAGCCCAATCCTTTAGCCCTAACCTAACCCTAATCCATTAGTGGCCAGCCAACACTAGCCTTGGGAATCCAATATAAATAATCTTCTCCATTAGGGCTAGCCTCCTTAGAATTTCTCAAGTTTTGGAAGAGGTGAGCCTCCATCTTCAAAAATCTCTAAAAATTCCATTTTAGCTCCATTTTCCCTCAAACAAATTGCAATGGGTTTTAAATGAGGTGTTCTTGCTGTTGTTATTTATTTTTCTCATATTCTTACCAATTTGGAGAAGTTTGCTAGCAAGAGGAACCCCCCCCCCCCCCATTTGAGGCTTTTCTTGTATTTGGTCACCAATAGGTAAATCAATGTAAACACCATTAAAATTCTAGTTTTCTTGCATGTAGACCTAGCCCTAGGTGTCCCCCAACTATAGGATTTGGTTTCGTGTCAGGGTGGACCCATTTTGTGTCCGAATCGGACACGTATCCAATAGGATACCTAAGTTGTCACGCCCCAGTACCGAAATACTGGGACGGACTAGGCCAGCTACTCCGTATGAGGTATAAAACGTCATACGGCGATCGTGGCTGTCAATCTTGCTGGGTATCCTAACATGCAAGCAGTCTATGGCCTAAATCTGATCTCATATCCACAGGCAATAATCAATAAAATAACGACAAGAGAGATAATCATATGAAAAATAGGAAATACTCATATGATAATCAGAGAGTCTACAATAAGAAATAATGTAGACAAGAATACCTTCCCACACAGTTCCCTCAAGGTCAGGAACTGAAGCACGTCCTCCAAGTCAAGTCTGGAAGATCCACATGGTCGGTCACAGGCAATCTGGGAACAATCCAGGGTTGGTCAGGCCAACCGTAGCAAGTACCAGAAAGGAAGGCTCAAGGAAGGACGAAGAAAACCAGCAGGATATAATATAACAGAAATAGCATCTAAAACAGTAAATAAGGTAAGGGATCGTGCGGTACCAACGCACGATAACAATCCAACAACTAAAAGTATTCTGGTCGTAACCTCGGTCGATAGCCTATCGTAGCACAATAACCAACCCAACAATCAAACAAGAACATGGGTTGGATCATGCACCACGATAGTCCATATTCCTCAGTTATTCCCAAAAGTAACTCAACAATCATCACAATCATCCTAACATACACTAATGCCTGCATCGCTAACTGGAGATCGTAGTCTGTCATCGGGACAGTAATCTACCCCTACATCAAACAAGAACAAGGGAATAAAATACTGAGCCGAGACAGCGTTACGCACCAGCCAGCTTAGCAAACTGCAAGCCATACAATTTTAGGTGAATAAGCGGCCACTCAAATGCCTACGACTGTCTATGTGGAGGTTGGGTTACCCCAACAATGCAATATAGGAATCCTCAGATCGTGCCATATCCCGCAAGGGCTAGCGAGGCCAAATAACACATAGCAGGTAGGTATGCACGGTCCCTCAGAAGGCCACCGTGCTAAGCAGGAGTACATATAGTAGTCGGATACTGCCATATCCGTGGCGGCCAACCCCGACGCGCCAGGACGAGCCTGTGGCGGCCGGTAATACACGATCTCGGGATTCCGTTCCCTTCCAATGCTTCTTCCATTTTTAGTTGCCTAGATTAACCCTACATTTATCCGGAATCACATGCCGTGGTCACATGCTCTTCCTTCTAGATGTCGTATCTCAGTACGAGAACGCTAAGTAAGAATCAGCCTCGGCACCTATAGTCCCAGTTGTGATCCATCCTTAGTGTTATGCAACAAGCAAGCAAGCAATCCTAACCACGCTAAAACTATAGGCCAACTACCAGATACCCGTGCAGGTAATCATATAATATAGCCAGAATATCAAGATGGCATCGCAATGCCATATAATCATGGAAGTAGCACCTCAAAGTGCCAATAGACAAAGGGCACCGCAGTGCAAGGTCAGGGCCAGTACCTCACGGGGTAAGCTGGACTTATAGCACGGATACAGGTAGTCAGGTCTGGGACAAGGACAACTCTGTCAGTCACAAGAAGTCATCTGCCCACATCATGGCATGGATATCAGGTCAAGTACAAGACCAGAACCTCTACTATAATAACATCTCAAGCATATATGGGAGCCTACAGCTCCAATCATCAAGTCGGTCTATCAACCAAATCAATCTATCAAGTGTCTCCCATCCATGAGGGAGTGAATATCACGTCAATAAAGACAACCACCAAATACCAATCTCATTTCCCCTAACAATGCTAGGCCCTCAGACTCACAGGAATCCTCCTAGACAATGATCACAAGCCACTAGAAAACAAGCCCCTCAACTACCAAGACACAGCAATCAACCAGGTTCTCTAACTACCGGAATACACAAAGGTACCGGATTGGGCGTTTGGGAAGTCGAGTAAAAATTATATAATAATACCCTCGATATCCTCCTCGTTCCGCGAGACACTCGTACCAGTATCCAAAATCCAAAAGTCCTCGAGGACATATCTGATCAAATTAGAACATCACCAAAGATCTTGCAGCACTATCTAAGAATCTACTTAGTCTACCATAATCATTATCTCAATATCATATCTCCTCATAGTCAATCCTCGAATCAGATCATAATCCCAACACACGGGTCAGCACTTAATCAACGCCGTCGGATGATGGCAAGGATTGTGTGAACCACTCTGGATCAGATCCACAACCCTTAAACCAAACAAGGACCAGGGTTGCAGACCCTCACCCGAGTAGAACCACTCTCCTTACATAATCCGGCGGACAGGACAGACAATGAGATAACAAACTAAACTAGAACACCATCTAAAGGAAGAATTACGAGTCAAGAGTCCAATGGGTGATACCGTCGAAAAGGCAAGGATTGCGTGAACCACTCTGGATCAGATCCACAACCCTTAAACCAAACAAGGACCAGGGTTGCAGACCCTTACCCGAGTAGAACCGCTCTCCTTACACAATCCGACGGACGGGACAGATCAAGACGCTAGGCGACTAATCTAGTCGGGAGTCTACCTAGCAGGCAATAGGGTCAGGGATGCCATACCAAGAAGAACAAGCATGAGTTCAGTCCAGCAAATCTAAGGAATGGTTCTGCAAAATCCTTCGAACCAAATTCCCAACTGGGAATTCTGAAAAATCCGGCAGAGTCTCCTTTGTATTCTGGACGGGAGCACCCTACGAATAGGGGCTAAAACCACTCGGCGCAACCCGCCGCAGAATCGCAGAATCGCGGCTGAGAACACTAAGTCTCAGCTACCAGCAGCACTACGATGCGTACTGGAAACAGATCGATAGCCGAGAACACTAAGTCTCGGCCTCCAGTAGCACTACAATGCGTACTGGGCGCCAAGCCAACATGCATACTAATAAGATAACCGCCTCGCAGGGCGCACCACAACACATGTCCATAAATTCCTAACCCAAGCACAAACACCGCCACAAGAGTAGTTCGCCAAGCCGTACCCGACCGCGAGTCGGACACGGGGTATATGGGGACAATCCATACGTGTGAGTCGTGCTCGTGTCCTCGGAGGTGTGGATGACCCGTCCGAGTTGTCCGATACGGTCGTAAACCGGTATCGAACCAAGCTATCCTAAGTTATCATCATGGCAGTTCTACTACTAGGCTACACTAATCATGATTATACAATTTACAAGTACAAATTAATTAAATGCAATAAAATCCAGGAGAGAGGGCAAGAGCCGTCGATGAGCTAGGGATACTTGCCTAGAGGGCTCGGCTAGGTAAGCAAGTCTTCGGCGATCTGGATCCAAGCTAGCACGTCCATCGAGGTCCTCAGAACACATAATAAACAATCATTAGAATTAAATAATAAAATAATAGAATAAACACAAGAGATGGCAGAAGGATATACCGTGCGGGTCCCGCAAGCAGCACAGGGATCTGGCACGGAAACTGAGGCACGTGGACCGATACGGGCACGCAAACCGAGACGCACACGCATATCGAGACGCACACGAGAATCGAGATGGCTCGAATATCGAGACGAACAGGAGACAACGTACACGTAAATCGAGACGTGCACGTAGGATCGAGGAATCACGAATATCAAGATGGTGCACGAATCACGCAACATGCAAATCGAGACGTGCACGCAAATCGAGATAGCACAAAGACCAATGCGGCACGCAAATCAGAGCGAGCACGCAAATCGAGGCGGTGCGCAAATCAGCGCACGCGCACAAATCGAAGCGATACTAAAACCGAAATGGTACAAAGGCCGAGACACGGGAATCGAGACAACGTGCAAACCGAGATAGCACGGTACCCGAGACAGCGCGGGACTCGAGGCGTCCCGCTGCCCAAGGCAGTGCGTAGATCGAGGTGCACGGAAAATAGGATGACACACAAATCAAGGTGCACGTCCCGAGAAACACGGGAAACAAGGGAACGTGCAAACCGAGTGCACGTGACCCAAGGCACGTGGCCCGGGGAACACACTGCCCGAGCAGCGCGGGGCCCAAGGGCGTCCCGCTGCCCAAGGTGGCACCGCTCCCGAGGCGACGGTCACCGAGAAGAAAGAAGGAGAGAGGCGGAGGAGCTGTCGGGGGTTCGGCCAGGCGGGGTCGGGATCCGGCGGAGGATGGCTGCGCCGGGGAACAACGGAGAGGGGGAGGAGACGCATGGAGGCGAGGGTGCTGCCGAGGTGGACGGCGGCCATGGGGCTCGGCCAGGCGGAGGAAATAGGAAGATAGGGGAGGCCGGAGGAGAGACTCACCGGCGGGAGGAGGATGGAGACGGCGGCGTCGGCGGAGGGGGCCGGAGGCCGCGGAGGAGATGGTGGTGAGGGCGGTGCTACGGTGGAGATGGCGACGATGATGGTGGTGGCGCGGGTGGCTGAAGACGGGGGCGACCACGGCGAGGGAAGCGACGGCGACGATGGGGGAGGTCGCCATGGCGGTGGTGGCGGCGGCTGCAGTGGAGGAGATGGTGGCGACGATGGTGGTGAGAGCTCGGGGCGATCGGAGGTCGGCGGAGGCCGGGAGAAGAGAGGGAGACAGCGAGCGAGAGAGGGATGAGAGGCCGAGTAAGCGGGAGAGAGGAGGGTTAAAGGAGGAGAGAGAGGGCCGGGAGGTGAGTGAGGGAGGAGAGAGAGGGAGCTCTCCAGCGAGGGGGAGAGAGAGAGTGAAGTGAGGGGGGGGCGGCTGAGAGAGAGTGGAGTGAGAGAGGGTTAGGTTTGGGTTAGGGTTTTCTTTTGGGGTAGGTATAGGAATCAAGGAATTTAATTAATAACAAATAATTATGAGGGCAAATCACTCCCAATAAAATAATAAAAATTTCAAATATACCCCAAAATTAAAATCCTTCAAAATACGAAATACAGTCGTAATACAGTCATATACCTATTTCTAAAATAGGGATATGACATCCTACCCACCTTACAAAAATTTCGTCCTCAAAATTTCGAAATCATGTAATATAGGATTTTCAAAACTAGTACATATAGGTACCATGAAAACTCTACCCACCTTACAGAAATCAAGTAATACAATAAGAAATGAACAAAATCTCAATATGAAAACATCAAAGATAAAATGTCTAGCTACACAAATCAACTCATGAAGTAAATCCAAAACACCAAATAGGGCCTCGAAAATCAAAGCCCCATAAATCAAAACAAGTACGAAATATCGAAAACAATATCAAAAACCTGAAATCCCCACTGCATGAAAATCAACAAAATCATAAAATAAAGGATACATGTCTCAAACCGGCGACCGAAGTTCCTAATATCCGAAAAGGTGTCATGATCTTTCCTTGCCACGCCATCCGGAATGGCTGCAAAAGATGCATCAGGATACTATAATCGAGCGGCTGCAACTTTCGTTACCACGCCGTCAAGGTATACTAGGATCACCCGGTACTCTTGACAAATACCCAAAACGAATCAAATCCATAACCCAAACATCCGAATCACTAAAATCTCAAAATCTCCAACAATATATCAAGTCCTAGAAAACCATCAAAATCCAAAATCCAGGTGAATCGTAACACACATCCAAAAATATTTTCAATAATAACCACAAGATAGCTTTTCTAGGAAAATACTCCATATCCGTAGAAAAATATTCCAAACCAAGGATCCATGTCAAAATGTAATGTATAGAAAGTATATCTATAAATAAAATAATATCTGAAATTGATAATCATGAGTCCGGAAATATCCCGAATCAAAGGAGCTGAATTCATACAAGAACATCCACTGGATACTCAACAAATGTTAAAATATCCAATCTCAGAGTCCAGATGGAATCTTCATTCCGCAGCAATCCAGCCAACGCTCTAAGAGGGCGATAATGATACTAAGTCAACACGAAGTCAACGCACGAAAGGGATAACAAGAAATCAACCAGGGTGAAACACCGGTAGAGAGTACAGAACCCAAGACAGATAATCAAGTAACCCAATGATGGAGATAAGATGACATCTCATCGGATAAAACGATCGACATGACCAACTATAGGATCACATCTATCAAATAAGGATCAGGGGTAGATAACAACAAATGAGACAGGGCAAAGCAAAGTAGGTCCAGGTAGAGATGAGGACCAATTCACAAGTTCAAGGGAGCGAAGGGCAAGTGTAGCAAGTTAGAATCCCAAGGAATAGTGGACTGAGATCAACAATCAAGTGATACCCAATAATATCTCAAAACGAGACCTGTATGGGCCACCACTAAAACCTTGTCACGCCCCAGTACCGAAATACTGGGACGGACTAGGCCAGCTACTCCGTATGAGGTATAAAACGTCATACGGCGATCATGGCTGTCAATCTTGCTGGGTATCCTAGCATGCAAGCAGTCTATGGCCTAAATCTGATCTCATATCCACAGGCAATAATCAATGAAATAACGACAAGAGAGATAATCATATAAAAAACAGGAAATACTCATATAATAATCAGAGAGTCTACAATAAGAAATAATGTAGACAAGAATACCTTTCCACACAGTTCCCTCAAGGTCAGGAACTGAAGAACGTCCTCCAAGTCAAGTCTGGAAGATCCACATGGTCGGTCACAGGCAATCTGGGAACAATCCAGGGTTGGTCAGGCCAACCGTAGCAAGTACCAGAAAGGAAGGCTCAAGGACGGGCGAAGAAAACCAGCAGGATATAATATAACAAAAATAGCATCTAAAAATAGTAAATAAGGTAAGGGATCGTGCGGTACCAACGCACGATAACAATCCAACAACTAAAAGTATTCTGGTCGTAACCTCGGTCGATAGCCTATCGTAGCACAATAACCAACCCAACAATCAAACAAGAACATGGGTTGGATCATGCACCACGATAGTCCATATTCCTCAGTTATTCCCAAAAGTAACTCAACAATCATCACAATCATCCTAACATACACTAATGCCTGCATCGCTAACTGGAGATCGTAGTCTGTCATCGGAACAGTAATCTACCCCTACATCAAACAAGAACAAGGGAATAAAATACTGAGCCGAGACAGCGTTACGCACCAGCCAGCTTAGCAAACTGCAAGCCATACAATTTTAGGTGAATAAGCGGCCACTCAAATGCCTACGGCTGTCTATGTGGAGGTTGGGTTACCCCAACAATGCAATATAGGAATCCTCAGATCGTGCCATATCCCGCAAGGGCTAGCGAGGCCAAATAACACATAGCAGGTAGGTATGCACGGTCCCTCGGAAGGCCACCGTGCTAAGCAGGAGTACATATAGTAGTCGGATACTGCCATATCCGTGGCGGCCAACCCCGACGCGCCAGAACGAGCCTGTGGCGGCCGGTAATGCACGATCTCGGGATTCCGTTCCCTTCCAATGCTTCTACCATTTTTAGTTGCCTAGATTAACCCTACATTTATCCGGAATCACATGCCGTGGTCACATGCTCTTCCTTCTAGATGTCGTATCTCAGTACGAGAACGCTAAGTAAGAATCAGCCTCGGCACCTATAGTCCCAGTTGTGATCCATCCTTAGTGTTATGCAACAAGCAAGCAAGCAATCCTAACCACGCTAAAACTATAGGCCAACTACCAGATACCCGTGCAGGTAATCATATAATATAGCCAGAATATCAAGATGGCATCGCAATGCCATATAATCATGGAAGTAGCACCTCAAAGTGCCAATAGACAAAGGGCACCGCAGTGCAAAGTCAGGGCCAGTACCTCACGGGGTAAGCTGGACTTATAGCACGGATACAGGTAGTCAGGTCTGGGACAAGGACAACTCTGTCAGTCACAAGAAGTCATCTGCTCATATCATGGCATGGATATCAGGTCAAGTACAAGACCAGAATCTCTACTATAATAACATCTCAAGCATATATGGGAGCCTACAGCTCCAATCATCAAGTCGGTCTATCCACCAAATCAATCTATCAAGTGTCTCCCATCCATGAGGGAGTGAATATCACGTCAATAAAGACAACCACCAAATACCAATCTCATTTCCCCTAACAATGCTAGGCCCTCAGACTCACAGGAATCCTCCTAGACAATGATCACAAGCCACTAGAAAACAAGCCCCTCAACTACCAAGACACAGCAATCAACCAGGTTCTCTAACTATCGGAATACACAAAGGTACCGGATTGGGCGTTTGGGAAGTCGAGTAAAAATCATATAATAATACCCTCGATATCCTCCTCGTTCCGCGAGACACTCGTACCAGTATCCAAAATCCAAAGTCCGCGAGGACATATCTGATCAAATTAGAACATCACCAAAGAACTAGCAGCACTATCTAAGAATCTACTTAGTCTACCATAATCATTATCTCAATATCATATCTCCTCATAGTCAATCCTCGAATCAGATCATAATCCCAACACACGGGTCAGCACTTAATCAACGCCGTCGGATGATGGCAAGGATTGTGTGAACCACTCTGGATCAGATCCACAACCCTTAAACCAAATAAGGACCAGGGTTGCAGACCCTCACCCGAGTAGAACCACTCTCCTTACATAATTCGGCGGACAGGACAGACAATGAGATAACAAACTAAACTAGAACACCATCTAAGGAAGAATCACGAGTCAAGAGTCCAATGGGTGATACCGTCGAAAAGGCAAGGATTGCGTGAACCACTCTGGATCAGATCCACAACCCTTAAACCAAACAAGGACCAGGGTTGCAGACCCTTACCCGAGTAGAACCGCTCTCCTTACACAATCCGACGGACGGGACAGATCAAGACGCTAGGCGACTAATCTAGTCGGGAGTCTACCTAGCAGGCAATAGGGTCAGGGATGCCATACCAAGAAGAACAAGCATGAGTTCAGTCCAACAAATCCAAGGAATGGTTCTGCAAAATCCTTCGAACCAAATTCCCAACTGGGAATTCTGAAAAATCTGGCAGAGTCTCCTTTGTATTCTGGACGGGAGCACCCTACGAATAGGGGCTAAAACCACTCGGCGCAACCCGCCGCAGAATCGCAGAATCACAGAATCGCGGCTGAGAACACTAAGTCTCAGCTACCAGCAGCACTACGATGCGTACTGGAAACAGATCGATAGCCGAGAACACTAAGTCTCGGCCTCCAATAGCACTACAATGCGTACTGGGCGCCAAGCCAACATGCATACTAATAAGATAACCGCCTCGCAGGGCGCACCACAACACATGTCCATAAATTCCTAACCCAAGCACAAACACCGCCACAAGAGTAGTTCGCCAAGCCGTACCCGACCGCGAGTCGAACACGGGGTATATGGGGACAATCCATACGTGTGAGTCGTGCTCGTGTCCTCGGAGGTGTGGATGACCCGTCCGAGTTGTCCGATACGGTCGTAAACCGGTATCGAACCAAGCTATCCTAAGTTATCATCATGGCAGTTCTACTACTAGGCTACACTAATCATGATTATACAATTTATAAGTACAAATTAATTAAATGCAATAAAATCTAGGAGAGAGGGCAAGAGCCGTCGATGAACAAAGGATACTTGCCTAGAGGGCTCGGCTAGGTAAGCAAGTCTTCGACGATCTGGATCCAAGCTAGCACGTCTATCGAGGTCCTCAGAACACATAATAAACAATCATTAGAATTAAATAATAAAATAATAGAATAATCACAAGAGATGGCAGAAGGCTATACCGTACGGGTCCTGCAAGCAGCACAGGAATCTGGCACGGAAACTGAGGCACGTGGACCGATACGGGCACGCAAACTGAGACGCGCACGTATATCGAGATACGCACGAGAATCGAGATGGCTCGAATATCGAGACGAACAGGAGACAACGTGCACGTAAATTGAGACGTGAATGTAGGATCGAGGAATCACGAATATCAAGATGGTGCACGAATTACGCAACACACAAATCGAGACGTGCACACGAATCGAGACGGCACAAAGACCAATGCGGCATGCAAGTCAGAGCGAGCACACAAATTGAGGCGGTACGTAAATCAGCGTCGCGCACAAATCGAAGCGATACTAAAATCGAGATGGCACAAAGGCCGAGACATGGGAATCGAGACAACATACAAACCGAGATAGCACGGTGCCCGAGACAGCGCGGGACTCGAGGCGTTCCGCTGCCCAAGGCAGCGCGTGGATCGAGGTGCACGAAAAATGGGATGACACACAAATCAAGGTGCACGTCCCGAGAAACACGGGAAACAAGGAAACGTGCGAACCGAGTGCACGTGACCCAAGGCACGTAGCCCGGGGAACACACTGCCCGAGCAGCGCGGGGCCCAAGGGCGTCCCGCTGCCCAAGGTGGCACCGCTCCCGAGGCGACGGTCGCGAGAAGAAAGAAGGGGAGAGGCGGAGGAGCTGTCGGGGGTTCGGCCAGGCGGGGTCGGGATCCGGCGGAGGATGGCTGCGCCGGGGAACAACGGAGAGGGGAAGGAGACGCATGGAGGCGAGGGTGCTGCCGAGGTGGACGGCGGCCATGGGGCTCGGCCAGGCGGAGGAAATAGGAAGAGAGGGGAGGCCGGAGGAGAGACTCACCGGCAGGAGGAGGATGGAGACGACGGCGTCGGCGGAGGGGGCCGGAGGCCGCGGAGGAGATGGTGGTGAGGGCGGTGCTGCGGTGGAGATGGCGACGATGATGGTGGTGGCGCGGGTGGCTGAAGACGGGGGCGACCACGGCGAGGGAAGCGACGGCGACGATGGAGACGGTCGCCATGGCGGTGGTGGCGGCGGCTGCAGTGGAGGAGATGGTGGCGACGATAGTGGTGAGAGCTTGGGGCGACCGGAGGTCGACGGAGGCCGGAAGAAGAGAGGGAGACAGCGAGCGAGAGAGGGATGAGAGGCCGAGTAAGCGGGGAGAGAGGAGAGTTGAGGGAGGAGAGAGAGGGCCGGGGGGGTGAGTGAGGGAGGAGAGAGAGGGAGCTCTCCAGCGAGGGGGAGAGAGAGAGTGAAGTGAGGGGGGGCGGCTGAGAGAGAGGGAGTGAGAGAGGGTTAGGTTGGGTTAGGGTTTTCTTTTGGGGTAGGTATAGGAATCAAGGAATTTAATTAATAACAAATAATTATGAGGGCAAATCACTCCCAATAAAATAATAAAAATTCAAATATACCCAAAATTAAAATCCTCCAAAATACGAAATACAGTCGTAATACAGTCATATACCTATTTCTAAAATAGGGATATGACATAAGTGTTTGTGGAAATGCCACATAGGAATTTAGTTTACTGTTTTAGGAATGTTTTTTGATTGAAATGATAGATCTAACTGTTGTTTCTAGGTTTTCATGAGACGAGCTTGTAATTGTGTCGTATCGAGATCTGGACACGAACACGCTGTTCTGACACGGTGCACATTGCCCTGCTACTCGGGGGCAATTACTCACTAGACACGCCACTAGGACATAGGAATTTCGACACACAGGTCGGGGCCGACACTGACACGAGGCTCCCCAAGTTTCACGAGTCCTCGTGTCGTGTCGGATACGCATTCGTGTGTGCATTGATCACGTACTGTTCCACGCGCACTGTACACGCGCAGATTTGCCTCACTGATACGCACTCACACACACGACACAACACAACGTGGACACGTTGCAGGTGGTTGGACACTTACTCCTACCCCTGGCGAACACATGTACACGGCCACGTGTCCCCACGTGGCCTGTGTCGTGCGTTTGACACGCGTGCACGCGTGCACGACATGTTGTGTGCACAGTTTGTGTCTGTGTTCGTGTAGCTATTTGGACACTTCGTGTCCAGTTTCCTGGACACAAATGGACCCACATGACACGTACTAATGTGGGGGACATGTGTGTGCACCTGTTTGGACTTTCGAATTGGTTTTGTGGATTATTGGGTTTCAAAACAAATGGGGAACCACTGATACACAGTCCCTGTTTCGAATTCTGGAATGTATTCATTCCTAACTGCTTTGTGATGTTAATTACCTAGATTAATTCATTACATGTGTATTAGGGTGCTGAAATGATGATCAAGTTGGGTCTGTGATTTGGATGGACTTGAGCCTTCGAATTTAGGTTTGATATAGTTGCTAGGACTGTTTTATTGAACTGTCAGTGGTTTGGGGACTGTTAAATATAAACTGTCTTGTGTGCCTTGGTTTCCTGAGTTTAGCAACACCCTACTAAATTCCTGAAGGTCTTTCGACACTCTCTAACTGAATCCCTGAGTTGTACACACTTTATCACACATTCTTGTCTAAACTACACTGTCACATTGACACAAATAATGTGACACGCTATCTATTGATTTCTATATTAAACTGATTAGGAATGTGTAGAAATCAGGATTTGCCCATTATTTTCACGACCCGCACCCATTTTTTTTAAACGGATACGAGACGTGTCCAAGCTAGCCTACGCCGCAGTGTCGGCGGTAGAACGCTGTCACAGCCATGAAGATCAAAATCACAAATAATGCTCATTCACAAAATTAATTTAATTTATAAAGATCACAAGTTTTACATTTGCAGAAAATATAAACTTGTACAATTATAGAATGACTCCAACACAACTATCTAGCTAGTCTCTAGGCTTCTGACTGCAAGTATTCCCGTCACCCCAAGCTAAGTGAATCCACGGCTAACCTGAAAATGTTGGTTTTCAGTCAGGAATGGAACGAGCACAATCCACTGAATGCAATTTCAAATAAAGAAAATGACTAAAAACAAAGGTTAGACATCAATCATGAGTTTTGAAAATAACAGTAAAGTCGTAAGAAAAATCAATAGTAAAATAGACCAATATACTTTCCACCGTTAGAAGTACCATTGACATGTGATCGGTCTGGGGTACTATACCGCACGGTCTACGAGATCTACTGCATGAAAATAAATAATGTCTACGAGATCTACAATGTCTACGAGATCTACTGCATAAAATAAACAATGTCTACGAGATCTACTGCATAAAATAAACAATGTCTATGAGATATATTTATATATATATTATAAATCTATATATATATATATAGAATATATATATAATATATATATATATATATATATATCTGTAACTCTCAATGACCCTAATAAAATCTAGTTTCTAGAGTAGGTCTTCCACATAAAATGAAATAATATTTATTTATAAAATCTAAAAATCACCATTCGAATAAAATAAAATATTTACAAATTTATGGGAAGGGAAGCTACAAATCTACCCACCTTAAAATAATTTCGTCCTCGAAATTCTAATTCATAACTATTCCTTAATTTCAACAAAAAAATCTACCATTACCTTAATCTCCTCGAATTTCTATTCCTCAAAACATTTTATAACCGTCTTTAGCCATTTTGTAACGATGAATCTCCGAGGACTTCTACCCACCTTTGGACACACTACTCCCTCATAGCTATGTTACTAAAACTTTATAATCTTCCAACTAATTGCTAAAAACAAATTTCTACCTATAGATATCTACTGTTTATGGCCTCTATATCCTTCTTATCTATCAACCAACCCAAAACCTAACAAGCAACAATTTACACAAGTAGCTAAGAAGTATTGGTAAATTCTAATAGGCATGACCATACGTTGCTCTAAAATAGGAAGGACAGGGAGAAAAGTATGAATAATCGAAGGCAATTATGAGTTTCAAGAACGGTAGAAGGTATCCAATGATGCAGATAGGATGGGAGTCTACGAACCATTGGCTTATTTGCTAGAGTGGGCTACTCTAGCCCAGTCACTTGCTAGATCAAAGAACCATTCGTTCTTAGAGGAGCTTGCCACTCGTGCGCTACAGGAGTTCCGTTCTCAAAATTCTAAATTAAATTCCATAATAGAACGAAAATAGGAGAAATCGAGATTGTGATCTTTTTCGTGGTTATTTAACCACGCGAGCAAGGAATAAAGTGCAATACAAGTTCGTATCGCAACTTCCTGGTAGATGGAATAAGGGTTACGAATGACATCGCATTCTAAGAGGTGGAGACTACATAGTAGGTATAGGGACCTATTTCAAATAATTCGGTTTACAGTCCAAAAATGGTGGTACGCATGGATGGTTTTACTGAGTCTTAATGGGCTTCCTGTTTGGACATCCCTCGTTGGTTGGGTAAACCTTGGATTGTAATCTATATGGACTGGACAAGATTTTAATGATAAAACTATTTCTACTAGATTAGGGTATCTTAGAATAGGTTTCTACCCAGGGGATTGAGCTAGTTGCTAGTCAGGTTGGTTAGCTAGGTCCCTAAAGCTCAAAGTGTGCCTTCAGTGACTTTTCTGTTTAAGTAGCACATGAGGCCTCAATTGGGTGGACACTAGTGGCATGTGCATAGTGGGCTTCGAGTAGATCACAACCATATATTGGGTCAAAGGAATGGGGTCGTGGTTAAGACTCTAATAGAGGTTGGGAAGTATACCGGTACTATGGTAAAGGTTATAGCTAGTCCTTCTAACCTGAAAGTCGTACCCCAAAAATAGAGTACAAGGGGACGGGTTTGAGTGGGACATGATATACCTAGGTAAAAGTAAACTCGTCGAGATCTTACATATAAAATTTGTTGGAAGGTAACAACTGGTCTCGTGCTCCGAATATTAATGACACGGCCGGGGACACAAAATGATCTAAATAAAAAGTGGGAGTCCATGGGCTCTAATTATCATCCTAATAGATGTTGTTCTAATCACTCGGTAATCCTGGTATATCCTAAAATTTTAGAAGGCTTACAGTCTACCCACCTTAGAAGCTAGGTTATGGTTTCAGGAATGATAAGGTCAGAAGAATTTCTAAGGTTCAGTTATTGTACCTCAACTCTTGTTAACAAAGAATCAGGCACAGCGTAAGGAAATACGTTAGATATAAGTCAAGTCAATGATCGCTCCTCAATAAATGAAAAAAACGTAGTGTGTACAATGACACATGGTCGGTAAAATAGAATGACCTACTCGTCCACAGTATAAGGGTTATCGACAGGGTAACCAACTCTAAGGCACATCTTACGAAGATTTCCTAGCAACTGAGTCGCTAATTTCTATTGACGCTCAGTCTGTCGGACTTGTCACAAGAGTTGTGGTGCTCACGTATTGCTGTTGACCACTGGTAGATCCTAGTGTGACAGGGTATTTAAGCTATGTATTGACTAAGCTAGTGATTATGGGCTTCGGTCGAGGGACGGTTGAGTCAAGGCATAAGGGTTGAAAGTAAAGGCAATATCAAGAAAATATTTAGAGACACAATGAATTGTTTCTTGAAATAGATAGTCTCCTGGGTTGGCATTACGACTAAGGGTAAAACCATAATCATTATCAAATTCAGATGGCTTGAAAGTCCCGATAACAGTTTGAGGGTCGATGGGAGAACGAGTAACTCAATCACCTAACTGGCCGATGGTAGCTACACTTGTGCCTACCATTATCATAGCCTAGAAATACTCTGTATCTCTCCACCATCACGAGCTTTCGTCTTTCCAAATCGGTGAAAGACAAAAATAATAAAGACTTCAAGAAAGATGTTACTGAAACAACCACGTGATTCAAAGGCGAACGTATAATTCAAGAGGAATTGTCAAGCAGTCGTGGATGAGACCCTAGAGACATCTACATCTTAGTCCACGTAGGGTAATTAAATAAAGTGCGAACCAATGCATCATGGTTGATCAGACCATAATACACTGATTCTGATTAGACAATATGTTAGCAGGCGTCCCCACTAAACATATGCCTCGAATCAAGCTTGAGAACAGAGGGAGCTTGCAAAACTAGGCTGTAATAGCAGCATTGGTCAAAATAGTCAAAATATAAGTACGCGAGATTTGAAAAGGAGTTACAAGTAGTTCGAGTTTGAGAGAATCAAAACTTTACTCGGTGTTCTTACGTATACAGTCTCCCTACTATCTTCTTATCCAAAGCCTTGGTCGACTAATGGATTATGGACCTCAAAATTTTATATTCTAGGTAAACCTATTAGCGTCAATCAATTACCTCGTCAATAAATCACAAGGATCACGGAATGCTAGGTCGAAAGATGCGCACCCAACTTACAAAACTTCTACCAATATTGGCTTCGGGTCTTATGGGACATACATGACATTGTCCTATCCTCTATAGTCCTAATGGTAATCATGTCTGAAGTCATTTCACTGAGAATTATGCTCGTCCGTATACTCAGGCGATGGTAAACTCTTGATTTCGTAACTCAAATATGATACAGATCGAACATTACTTAACCCTATCCAATATTGATTCAAGCTACGATCAAAGAGGACCACTAGCCATAGTTTTAGCAATATTCTATGACATATATTCTCTTAAACTAATTTCAACTCTAGGGGTCGTGCCTTGCCAGTGCGCTGCTGGCTGCAGTGACTCCATAGTCTTCATAATTCAAATAAATGGCGACAGTGCGCTGCTGTCCTGCCATTATAAGTTAGCTAACATTCCTTTAACTAAATCTGTGAAAACTCCTGTGCTTCTAGAGATTCAAGCAAGTCGACTATGTAATAAGGCGTAAATATTTGTCCTATGAGTCACAATCCTTAAAATAAAAGATTGAACAGGGGGGAATAACTAAAGACAAAAAAATACAACCATTCTAGTACCATTCTGTGTATTCAACCTTTGAGGAGAAACTTTGGGTCGAAACTAACTCGAGGTTCGTATATAGATAACACAAGCAAAAATATAATGGGTAATAATTCTTAGGGAAACTAGAAACTAAATAAGCAATTCGGTTTAAGATATGAGGATGATATCTAAAGAGACAAAGAGAAGGAACTGAACAGTTATCAAGGTTAGATCATTAACTCCATAAAGCCCTGTCTCACGAAGTGAATGATCTATCCACAGTGGGTCATATCGTCATATCAAGAGAAAATAGTATACAAATGGAGATATGAGTTTATCAAAATCAATAACTCTCATCTACATTGCATGGCTTAGACTATCCATCGGTAAATTTTGTATAAGGGACTCCTAGTCCTAGTCATTCACTTAAATTAATCTTAATTCGTGAATGAGCATTTCCTTGCCGCAGGCTCGTAATAGTACAACTAACTTAAGTACCATCACGAGTTCGTATGATTTGCGAAGATTGACCTGCATGGGCCACAAAAAATTGTCACGACCCGCACCCATTTTTTTTTTAAACGGATACGAGACGTGTCCAAGCCAGCCTACGCCGCAGTGTCGGCGGTAGAACGCTGTCACGGCCATGAAGATCAAAATCACAAATAATGCTCATTCACAAAATTAATTTAATTATAAAGATCACAAGTTTTATTTGCAGAAAATATAAACTTGTACAATTATAGAATGACTCCAACACAACTATCTAGCTAGTCTCTAGGCTTCTGACTGCAAGTATTCCCGTCACCCCAAGCTAAGTGAAATCTACGGCTAACCTGAAAATGTTGGTTTCCAGTCAGGATGGAACGAGCATAATCCACTGAATGCAATTTCAAATAAAGAAAATGACTATAAAACAAAGGTTAGACATCAATCATAAGTTTTAAAAATAACAGTAAAGCCGTAAGAAAAATCAATAGTAAAATAGACCAATACATTTCCACCGTTAGAAGTACCTTTGACATGTGATCGGTCTGGGGTACTACACCGCACGGTCTACGAGATCTACTGCATAAAATAAATAATGTCTACGAGATCTACAATGTCTACGAGATCTACTGCATAAAATAAACAATGTCTACGAGATCTACAATGTCTACGAGATCTACTGAAAAAAACAATGTCTACGAGATCTACAATGTCTACGAGATCTACTGCATAAAAATAAACAATGTCTACGAGATACAATGTCTACGAGATCTACTGCATAAAATAAACAATGTCTACGAGATCTACAATATCTACGGTCGGATCACACATCCTTGGTACTTTCATTCCCGACTCAATAATTTATAATAGAGTATAAAAAAATCACATAACCAATGACTAATCAATAAAATATAGTAAAGATCAATATCGAAATGCAGACAATAAACTGTACTCGCCTGTGGTCCTGTGCTGGTAAAACGATGATCCAAATCACTCAATATAACAATAGTCAAAACCGTACAACAGTCCCGGAAGCTGAAATAGACAATACCAATGATCTCAGAATAGTCAAAATAGCTAAGATTGCCTGTCCTTAAGTCCAATTCTGGACACATGGGCAAAACGGTAATTTCGGACAAAAACGATGTCCGCCGTTGGACCGCTTTGCACCGAAATGCGTGCCAGAGTCAAAGGTCTCTAAAGTCGTCAAACTACATGTCTATGGATCCAGTTTTCCGATACGAACCCAACCGTATGTCCAGAATTGGATTCCGGCGGGCCGTGCACAAAATCGCCGTTGAGTGGGACCGTGGGGCGCAGAACGACGTCGGATTCGACTGTCTCAGAATTGGACCAAACTTGGCATACAGGACCAGAAAAATGATACGTATTGGCACAAGTTTCGTCTCGATCTGATGAACGTACACAAAGTTATGACTGAATTTGCATTGGACGGATACGGGACGATTTCGACGGATACGCGTCGAATTCGTCGCGCACACGCGACCAATTTGAATTCCGTCAAAGCCCACACGACCACAAAGCTGTTACGCAGCTTTTGATGCCTTCGGTGCACGACCACGTCGCCCGGAATGGCGGGACGCACGTCGTGTGGAACAATTTCTATGTTTTGAAAACAGATTTTTGGGAAACTTTGGGATTCGATTCTCAACGCATAGTCGATGATTTCAAATTCCGCAAAAAGGGTTGTGAAACCCTACATGGTGTCTAGGACTGTCTTTAAAAAAAATTTCTAAAATTGTACTGGATCGATCGGAATCGATCCTCGAACAGAGCTGTTTGGGACTGGGTTTCGTTCTGTTTTGGTCAGATTTTCGCCGATATTCGAATCAGTTTCCTGATCAATCTGGTCAACCATATTCAAAACTATTGAAGGATCATGAAGGGGGTTATATTAGGTTTGTACCTGAACAAACGGCTCGGAGTTTCATTGTCGAGTACGGAGAAAAATCGCGACGAAGTAGGGCCGATGGCCGCGCGTTGCTGAGCTGCTCGCGCCCTGTTTCGGCGACGAGCGCGCTGGTCGGCGTTCGGTGACGGCTGCGGCGGTCCAGGGCGCTCGCCGGCGTCGGGGTA